>VZSC01000584.1:10796-43643 GCA_013398225.1 Steatornis caripensis
GGGGGGGGGGGGGGGGGGGGGGCGGAACTTGCAGACCTCTCGCTTAGCTTTTTAAGTATTTGCAATATAATATCGGCGCATTCAGGAGATTTGATGATTTTAACAGTTAAAGGACGCCCTGCGAAGGACCCGCTTGCAGGACCCACGTTCACACGCGCCCACGGCAGCCCCGTGCGACGTCCCCTGGCAAAGGTGACTTCGCAGGGGGCTCGAGAAAGAGAAAACCAGAAGAGGCCGTTGCACAGAGGAGCCGGTCCTCCCGATTCAAACACAACCCCCAAAACCAACGCTGCAAAGCCCCGGGCGGCCCCAGCGCCGGAACAAATGCTTACCAGAAATACCCGGGCAGCGATGCCGGCTCCCTACGGCACGAGGGAACAAATTCCCGCCCTCACGTAGGCCGGGGACGGCACTACGGGGACAGTGGCCGCCCCAAAAGCGGAGCCCTGGGACAGGGACGCCCGCAGCTCCCCAGAGCCCCAGGCACACCTGTGTCCCTCCTCTAACCCCCCTTCAGGATAAATAAACTGCCTTCAGGATAAATAAATTACAAAAACTCAGCGCAGCTGAGGGGAAAAACCAACCCAAAACGGCCCAAACCCCAGGTGCTTAAAGAGCTCCCAGCCCCACGGCGAGCACTAAACCGGCCGACTGCCGCTAAAAACCAACATTATTAAGGTGATGCCCGGCAAAGCGCGCGCATAGGGCCCCCAGAACCCCGCGAAACCCTCCCAAAGAGGAGCGAGGCCGGGGCGAAGCGGAGCCGCGGGAGGCAGCGAAGGCGGCCTGCGAAAACGCGGGGCGGCCGGCAGCTATTTCTGCGCCGTGTCAGCACCCACTGACAGCAGCTCCCGCGCTGCCTCGGCGTATTTTTATCCACGAAATCCACGTCCACGTATGCGTTCCGCGTTCTCCCCGCGAGGCGCAGAGCTCGCTGGGTTTGGGCGCGAAGCTCGGGGGTTTGGGGTCAAAGGGAGCTGCTGGCGGGCGCTGGGCTCCAGCAGCAGCATCGCCCCGCGGGGTCTGCATCTAGGGGCTCCCGGGACTCCTCGTTTCCCTTTATCCGATGGGCAGAAGCGTCTGGAAACCCCTTCCCCTTCCTTGTGCTCAGGGCCCCCCCCTCGGCTCCTGGACTTGGCGACAGAGCCAGGCAAACGCAACCGATTGTGTAACGTTTTGCTCAAAAAGCTCCTTAAACAGCCGCGTATTTCTATCGCGTTTCCCTTGCCCTTCGCCGCCGCTTACTGAAGTATTTACACATAAATAGAAGCTGTCTTCCCCGTAATCTGCTTGTTGCTCTTAATTAACTCGGGGCTGCTGTCGTCGGGCTGCTCAGCGCCCGGGTTTTGGGGGTGCCGGGACGCAGCGGCGCTCGGTGAACCCAAATCTGCCCAATTTCCTTCGGCGGCTGGAATTGCTTTTGAGCTGTTTTGTGAGCGAGCGAAGCCCTCCGGCTTGGGGAAAACGCCGTTTCCAAACTTCGCGTGCCCAACAGCGGCCCCGGCGTCCTCCCCGGGCCCCCTGCTCGGGGGGGGCGCTCAAATACAATTTCTTCCTCCGTCCTCACGAAGCTTCCCCCTAATTTATGGAATGTCTCGATTTGCTAATTATTTTAATCATTATTACTCATCTTTCCCCTTCTCTCCCCCCCCCACCGCCCAATACTTCGTCCTGGGCCTGTCAATCACTTTAATAGCTGTTTACAACCCATCATCAAGTCTTGCATAACATCCACATGACTTCGCTCAGATGCCTCCGACACCCAAAAGCTGCCCCTGAGCTCTATTTTGGGAGCGACGAAGCCCACGGCACCAACCGGCCGCATCCCCCGCCGATGCGCCGGGGCCCCGCGATGGGCAAAATCACGGGGCAGGGGCGGCGGAGGAATCACGGAGAAAACATCCCTGAGACAAAACCGGTCTGTAGCTAATCCGAGACAACCCCGCGCCGCTCCCCGGCCTGGGTTTTGGGGGCGAGGGCTGGTTTGGGGGTGGCTGCTGACCCCCTCCCCAGCATCGCAGGCGGCTGTTGCCCTGCTGCGTCTCTGTGGAGAGACCGCGAGCGAGAAGCACCCGGAGCAGCCTCGGACCGCGCTGCGGATGCTCCCGGGGGGCTGTGGCTGCGGCACGGCCTCTGCCCCCCGCTCTCCTCGGTGGCAGCGGCGGCGGGGGGAACGCACAAAGCACGGCAAACACTAGGGAAAAGCTCGTTTTCCAGCAACGTTCCCCGCCCTGCACCATCGCCCGTTGGCGGGCGGACGGGGGCAGAGGCGCAATCTGCGCTTGAATGGCTGCCGGCACGTTGCCAGCCCTTTTCGGCAGGCGATGGCGGGGTTGCGGGGCGGGAGGGGGACACGACGGCTCTTTTTTAAGCTCTCCCGTCCTCCCCCTCTCCCGCAGGTTTCATAACCCTTCAAAGCAAGGAGAGGCTCCTTCGGCTGCTGGCTAACGAGCCCCTGCGGAGGAGGAGCCGCGGCCCTGGCAGGCAGGGATGTTCGGCAGCAAAACCTCCCCGCTGCGGCACGCGTTGGGGCAGGGGGGGCGCGGAGGGGTCCCACCGTCCGCCGTAACCGCCGGGGCCCCAGGGATGCAGTTTTGCACCAGGTTCTTCCCCAGTTTGGCTGGTTCTCTCCCCAAAACGCCCCTTGGCACCAATCGCGACGTGATGCCGCCCGGGGCTGGGAATCCTCTTCCTCCTCGCGCAGACGCCGCGTGCAAATATTTATTTACGCAGCGTAAAGGGGCTTATTTATTAAGCTACGGCTGACAACTGTATCCAAACTAATTTCTCTTAATAAGGCACTTGCAGTCACCCTGGCAACAGCATCGGAGCACCCCTGCTTAAGACAACAACTTAACTGGGTGAAAATCCCCTTGGATGCTGAGGGAGACCCTCCGGAGGCACTGCGGCTGGAGAGACCGAGCCCCGCTCCCGGGGACACCCACTCCGTCCCCGGAGAAGGTGGCAGATCCCAGGGTCTCCTAGCAGCCCGCCCTGCTCTCATTAGCGGCCCAATTAGCCGACTGAAGGGCAGCTAATAAATCAAGAGTCGCCGCAGCGCAGCGGGCAGGCACGCGGCGGGTCCCTCGGCTCGGCGCGGGGCGAGACGACGGGGAAAGCAGCTTTCTCCACGCACGCGGTTTTGTCGAGGGTGCGGCAAAGACGAGCAGCGCTAGGGCACGGCGGAGAATTTGGGAAAGGAAAGAGGATTAGAAAGCGATCGCCAAGCCGTGCCCCAGCGCCCTTCCCCAGCGGGTGCATGCAGCAGCCCGGCAGAGGAGGGGGGATGAGATGGAAACAGGCAGCCCCTCTGCTGTGCACGGGGGGGCCATTTGGGCCATAACCGTTTATTTTTTCAACATATGTATACGTACGTCGGTCACCAAAAGCAGGAGGGCATCGGAGCGGGTCCTTGCTCGCCAAGAGGAAAATAAGGGACCACAACGCTCCGAGCTCCTGCTTTGGGTTGGAAAGCACGATGGCTGCTTTGTTAACACCTGTGCTAACACCGCTAATTAAGGAAGGCGTAGGATGAAGGCAGAAGGATTTCAGCACCCTGCCAACGGCCCGGGTGACAGGGTACATTGCTGAAAGCCCTGGTACTGGAGACAGAGTCGGCAGCAGGACTTCTCTGCTCTGAAGAATTGTAGCAGACTGCCCCTGCTTTTCCAAACTCCAGATCCACCAGCTTACAGTTCGGCGTTTGCAAAACACAACCCCCCCCCGGAACCTGAAGGAAGCTCCTTCTCCTCCAAAATCCAGATCTCAACTCACGCACTAAATTAGGATGGGGTTTGGGGGGTTTGGTTGGGGTTGGGTTTTTTTTTGGACAGCCACGCAATGCTCCAGCCAGCTGGGGTGCCCCCGGGGAAGAGAGCTGCCACAGCCCCAGGAAACCCACCCCGGAACAAAGGACTCGCACCGGGCAGTCGAGCAGGCTGGGATTTACTGGGACAACAACACTTCCGCAACAGAGAACACACGACTGCGCCGACGCACCCAGCCAGCAAACCTGCAGCACCACCGAGCATTGCTGCGCTGGGGACCCCAGAGAGGTGACAGTGAGAGCAGAGCCCGCAGGGATGCTCGTGGTCCCTGGCACTGGTTTCCCTCCCATCTGCCCCCCTGCCCAGACACACAGACACAAAACAGAAGCCTGCTGAAACGCAGCAGGACTGCTACATGCCAAGGGAGGGAACGAAAGGCAGCAGGTTTCCAATGGGCTCCACGGGCATTGCAGCCACGGCGGAGGCGACGGCGTGCGATTCCCTCCGTAGGCACTTGATCCGTGAAGCAGCTGCCACACAGATCCTGCAGAAAAGCCTGTGCTTGGGGCCACCAGGCAGGGCCCAATGCTGCTGGTGCCGGGCAGCGAGCTCGATGCCTCCCCAGTTGGCAGAGAGCAAACTGGGAAGCCTGGGGGTGAGGGCACCCAGCTGCTTGTGCAGGGTGCGGGGCAGCAATGGCGAGCGTCCCCACACCTGCCGGGGTCCCGCGTGGCAGGTTTACGGAGACTCACCCACTTCGGGTCCTGGCACGGACCAGCTGGAGCATCCTCCAACACTGAGCCGGACACGGCAGCCAGGCAGAGGCACTGGCAGTGTGCAGGGTGCAGGTCAGGGCTTGAGAAGCGAGAGCAGCGATGAGAGCAGTGTCGGGCTCCGAAACGGCATCACCCGCTTCATCCCCTTTTCCTTCCTTGGAGTCAGCCTGGGTCTTTCAGGAGAACCAAGGGATCAGGAACCAGCTCAGCAGTAATCCCAGGAGGGCTGAGATGCACGTGCCCTGGGAATAAACCTGCTCCAGTAAAGCCACGGGGACCAGAGCGGGTCGAGGTGGGCAGGGAGACGAAGGCAGAAAACAAGAGGTAGGTTTTGCTCGTGAGCTAAAATACTCCCGACCTCCACCAGCTCCGCTCAGAAAAAAGCAAAAGATTTCGTGCAAAGCAGGTTCCTGCTCACGACACTTCGCTAGGGAATGGAGGGGATGCTTTCCTCCATGGGAAGGTCTCAGAGAAAAGATGGTTTGTCTGAGGAGGAAACACCCTTTCCCGCATTTCCCCAGTTCCCCCGCATTCTTCAGCTGGACAGTTTTCAGCTCTTAGGCTCACCCCCGGCTTCTTACCCACCCCTCCTCGGCGAAGAAGCCAAAACCTCTATGCTCGTGAACCAACTGCATTTCCTTTGATTTTTCTAAGCCCCCAGACAAGACCAGTCTAAGTCCAACCAGAACTGAGGCCTTTTTCCCACAGAAAATTAAAGATTAAAAAATTAATTTTAAAAAAACCCAA
Source organism: Steatornis caripensis (assembly GCA_013398225.1). NCBI lineage: Eukaryota > Metazoa > Chordata > Aves > Caprimulgiformes > Steatornithidae > Steatornis > Steatornis caripensis. Next base: position 16,087 of record VZSC01000584.1, read on the forward strand.
AACCTGNTCCTCGGCGAAGAAGCCAAAACCCCTATGCTCGTGAACCAACTGCATTTCCTTTGATTTTTCTAAGCCCCCAGACAAGACCAGTCTAAGTCCAACCAGAACTGAGGCCTTTTTCCCACAGAAAATTAAAGATTAAAAAATTAATTTTAAAAAAACCCAAAACCTGGAACCTGTATTTCCCCCTGGGAACGTCACTGACTCCTAGTAACAAAAGAGCTCTTGGTTGAAAAATGTCCACTCCGAGGTTCTCTTCCCCATCTCCTCCTCCTCTTCCCATCAGCTTCGGGAAGGCGCAGTCTTCACGGTGCCTCCAGTGCCCTCGATCTGCTATGGATTATGATGGATAACGAAGCTCCTGGCAATTGCCTGGGTGTCGCTGGGCTGTGCTGGAGCCAGTGAAGGGATTTTGCTGCACCACGGTGAAAGCTGCCCATCACGGAGAACAACTCGGCCAGGCTCCCGCGGAGCTGTGGCATCCACGGCGGGTCCAGGGATGCAATTTGTGTCCAGCCGCCTCTTGCCTTCAAGCAGCACGAATGCAAGAAGCGGAGATGGGGAGAGCGACAGCTCCGTGTTGCCCTGGCATTCAGGAGGGTTCTACGCCTCTCTTCCCTTCAGGAAGGTTGAGGCAAGGGCAGGTCTGGCCACAGCTCTCGGGATCGATGCTGCAGGGGCCCCGGTACAAGCCCTGGGGCATTTAGAGGGTCAGGCATCCTTTAAAAGAGCAAGCCTCCGAGCCATCGGATTCAAAGGCAGGTCCCTGCGGGTCAGAGCCAACAGATCAGAGCACGGGAGGCTCGCGCAGAGAAGGAAGGATTCAGCGTTTTGCCAGGGAATAAAATTCCTCCGTTATTTTAATGCAGGGGATCTCTATTTGGCACCAAGAGCAAGGGGCTGGTTTCCATAGCCCAGCCCTTCCTTCAATCCCGGGCACCCCCACTCCACCTGCAAAGCTTCCTCAGCTGCAAGGGGGTCTCACAAACTCCCTCTGGGATCACAGAGGGGCTGAGGGAGCCCAGCACCCTCAGGTGTGGACGTGATAGGGACTGGTCCCAGCCTGTGACTGGCCTGGCTCGTCGGTGCGTCGCTGGGCTCGAGGCAAGGCAGCGTCCTCCCAGCCGTGACAGCAGGGTCACTCTTCAGATGGTCAGCCCCAGCTCGGATTTCCTTTGGTCCATGAGATGAGCACATCGTCAGACGTTCACCTTCGCCAAAGGACACCCGAGATGGCAGAAGCCAGGCAGGAGCCTCAGGAGGGCAGTGACTCGGGGCTGGGGGTCTGTGGCAGGGGGCTCAGCAGCGATTCGGGGCTGGGAAGAGGCAGCCAAGCAAGGACAGGGCAACCCGAGCAGGCACCAGGGGAGACCGGCTCTGGGAACAGCGCTGGGAACCAGAAGAACCCAGGATGGGAGGGAACTGCTGTAGCTGGAGGTGCTGCTCTGGTTAAAAATAAATAGCATCCTACTGCGGGCAGCTGGTAGGTAAAAATCCCGGGGCAAAGTACCAACCGCCGAGCACAGGATTTTGCCCAGGCCGCTTCCATTCGCAGGGCTGGCTCTAATAATTGCACACTGGCCCCGCAGCAGGGGAGTCGAGCTCCTTGGAGGCATTTCCTTGAGGACGGGTCCCTGCTCCCACGCCCTCGGTAAGGCGCCCAAGCCTCTCTCCTCATGCTCTTTACACGCTGCTTGGGTTGTAGCACAGCAGGTTGAACTCCAGGTTTTCATCCCAGTGACGGAGCAGGACAAAGAGCTGCTGGGCTGCGGCTTTCACCGTGGCCAGGCTGTATCCAGCCGGGAAGTCCTGTTCACTCAGCCACAGGCTGGCCTTAGCGGCCACCAGCTCCCACTCGATGAAGTAGGAAGCCGAGCTGTGCTCCAGCCAGGCAAGGGCCACCGCCGTGGCCCACAGCATCCCCTCCGGCTCCGTCTGCTGCTGCGGCTCAATGTTGCAGAGCAACGCCTGGACCTCGGAGCCATCTGTCTCCGAGCCCCAGCTGCTGTCGGCTTGCCACTCAGCCGAGGCCGGTGTGCTTTCCGGGGAGAAGCGGCGGATGGTGATGGCTGGTGGGGAGACTTCCTTCTCGGCTTTCAGGGCTTTGGAGATGCTTTCCACCGCGCTGCCCGAGAAGTGGCAAAGGCGGCCGGCGTCCTCTGCATGGCTGCCAGGTCCCTCCGGCACCGCACCTGGAGCGATGTCTCTGGTGGTGGGACTCTTCCCGTGCCCATCGGGAACCAGGAGCTGCCGGCCAGAGCCGAGGCTTTTGTGCTCCCCGGAGGGGTTGGCCTTCTTGGTGCTGTAGGAGCTGGAGGGGCTGAGGGCCAGGCGGTGGCAGGCGAAGGGAGATGTCCACTTCAGCTTCTCCATGGGGATGTTGACGGCATCGCAGAAGGCCGAGTTCATGAGAAAGGCACCGCAGGCCAGCTGCAGAGACACCTGCAAGGACCGGTGGGCACACAGAGAAGCTCTGAGATACCAACCACTTCTGGGAAGTTCAGGAAAAAGGCATGCATGGATGGAACATCTCTCCATCTCTGAGCAGACCATCAGCCATGGCCATCAGAGACAGCAAGAGGCAGGGTCTGGGGAGATCCTCCTGCCCTCTGCTCCCCTGCAGTGACCGGCAAGACCCGGGAATGAGCTGCTCACCAGGGGAAGGTAGTCTGTGTTCTCGTTGTCACCCTCGGAGCTGGCCTCGCTCACTCTGCTTGGAGATTTACTCATGAACCCTTTGGTGGCTCGAGTAAGCAGTTTGGTTTTATTGAAGGTCAGCCTGCAGGAGGACGAAAAGGTGGCCATAACCTCCGTGCCCCTCCCGACGCCCACCCTCCCCTCCGAAAACCACCCCTGGTCCCCAGACGCTGGCATCACACTCGGTCCTGGCTCCTTCCTCTCCCCCTCACTTGTGTTCATGTCGGACCCACTGAGGTGCAAGACATCCACTAAGGTCAGAGGAAGGTCAAGCTGGCCCATACCTAGCAGCAAAGAGCCTCTCGATGGATTTTTGGGCTTGTGCAGAGGAAGCAGACAGGCTCTGTAACGGCCCTGGGAAGAAACACAAAGCTGAGGGTAAAACGAGGTGCTACAGGAGTGCGAAAGGGAGGAGAGCCTACGCGCCGGGACACAACGTGGCTTGTTCTGCTGCCGAGTGTTTGGCAAAATCCTTCCTCTCCCCTTGCCTCATTTTTCCTACGCGGATAACGAAATTCCCACACCTCTCAAAAACAAACCCGGGTGAAATCTATACCGCAGGCCCCATGAGCCTCTGTCCTTTGCACCCTGGAAGGAGTCAGGCCTTGTACTCAGGCCTAATTTTAGGTCATACGGTTTTACAAAAAGCCCCAAAACTCGGCAGAAGTATTTGGCGAAGTGCCCAAATCACAGACTTGACGCGCCTGCACGCCGGCAAGTACCGTCAGCTCTTTCCCCTACCTTCAGGGAGACCGCAGCGCTCCCAGCCAGCAGAGGAAGGGGTGCTACAGGGCGACAGGCCGCTCTCCTCTGCATCTGCAACGGAGGAACCGCATCAGCAACGCCGCCCGGCCAAAATCGTCGCTGCACCGGGCTGTGGCACAGCCACTCTCCCTCTCCGCAGCACAATCAGGTTAATGAGCCCAACCAGGGGCGATTTTAATTCAGCTGCAGATCTGACAATGCCAGACAAGGCCCCATCCAACTCGTCTTCATTAGCAGAGGATTTGGTGACAAGCAGTGTCTCACATCCCCTGGCCTCTAATTACACCCCGTTTCATCCCTCGTGTAATCTGCCTCGCGGCTCCCAGTTAACTTCCGAGCGCTGTCAGCAGCCGCTGCCTGCAATTTGGGAGTTTCAGGGGAACCTGCAGCTTCCTCCCCAGTTAAGGAGACGGACTCCAGCCAGACACATCTGGTGAGCACCGCACGCAGGGAGGAAGGCAGAAGGAAAAAAGAGGAGAGAAGATGTCCCTTCACAGACTAAATAAACCACGGAGGTCTGTGGGAGGAGACGAAACCCCAGGGAATCTTACTGCTGCTGTAAAATCCATCATCTCCATTCTGGCCGCAAGCTGACTGGGGACGTCCAGGGGAAAAGCCACGATGCCTTCTGGCTCCTGAGCTCAGGCTCCTCTGGCTGCCTTGCTTGGATGTTGCCCCTTGGCATGAGAGAAGGGAATTGCCAGCGTTAGACAGGGACTGGCACACGTACGATGGCAACAAAACCCGCAGACTGATGAGCCCGGTCATCTCTGGGCACCCAGACCCAAGAGCAGACCTTTTCCCTGGCCGTGGGGGAAGAGGCTCTTGCCACCAAGAGCGGCAGCCATGCCCTTAGGCTCAGCCACAGCCTTGGGTACGTAGGTCCGGTGCTGAATTGAGCTGTGGCTTCACAGGGTTTGCCCTGAGCGAGGTTTCTCGGGTGATGCCCCACCTCCCGGGCCAACGTTTCAGCCCTCCGCCAGCCCCGTGTTACCCGTGTGGGTGTACTCGATGACAGTGGGCAGGTAGGCGTTGGTGCTCAGCTCCACCGGCACGAATGCCGTGTACTTGCTGATGACGTTGCAGGCCTTGCTGGTTTGGACAGCGTTGACCTGGTACCGCCGCCCAGACCCTGCCACGTGAGAGATACCACGGTTGGAGTCCCCGTGCCCCATGGGTTCCATCCACCCTGCACACCCAGCTCCCAGCCCTGCCTCCACACTGGGGCTCCATGCCCAGCAGGAACCGTATCCCTCTAAACTCTGCCTGCTGCTTTTTCTGCTCTTATTTAACAGGCACAGGTGCACTTCATGGAGGAGATGACTGACAAGACCCAGGGGCGTGTGCAGCCCAGAGCAGCGATGTGTGGCTGCTGTTGGACCCTCTCAGTTTGATGCCACCTCCCAGCTCCAGGTGACAAATCCCTTAAAAATAATCCCCGACGTGTGACGCAGAGGAGCATGGAGGAGCAGGAGCTCGAGCACGTTAACGTGCAGCGAGGCTGCAGAAGCAGGAGAAAAGCACAAGGCAGCTGGACGGGGCTGTCATTTGGGAACTACAAGAGACATTCCCTAACATTTCACCCTTGTGTTAACTCGAGAGGCTGCTGAAGCTGCTGGAAAGCCCACCCCAAGGCTGGGCAGGCTTTGCCCGCAGACAGTGCGCAGGCTGGCCGGAAGCTGGCACGTTACCGTGCTCGATTTCACACTCCTTCTCGGCAAGCTGCTCCAAGTCCCGGATGACTGACTTGGCTGCCAGGTGGTGGAAGGTCTCGCTCCACAGGTCTGCATCGCCGCCCGCCTGGCTCTCCCGCTCTCGGAAGAGAGGGTGGATATCAAAGGCGACTTCCCACTGCACAGGCTCGTTGCTCCTTAGCCCCTTCACCACCACCTTGCAGAGGGTCCTGGGGGAGTGCGGGGAGCCGTGGGCAGCGCTGAAGCTGAAGTCCTGGTGCTCCCAGTCGGAGGAGGTCTCCGTTTCAAACATGAAAGACGGATGCTGGGCAGACTCTGCAGAGAGGGGAGAGGCAGATAATTAATCACATCTGCGGGAGCTGAATTCCCCACTGCCACCAAGAAACCATAATTAATACTTCCTAATTTTCACACGGTGGCACAGAACGCAAAGCAATGCCACCAAAACCCCGGCACGGTCAGGGGAGGCTGGCCATGCCTCCCTCTCTCCCTGGTTACCCAGATCCCCAGGGCTCCGGCTATCCGATGAAGACCGCAGGCTCGCGCTGGCTTCCAGTGGTCCCAAGCCCTTTCCCGGAGCTGCTTGCTGCAGCCCGTCCGGCACTGGTGGGGAGCCGGCGTCGTGACAGAAGGACGTGCAGCTCCGGTGGAGCAGGGACGGCTGCCGGGCGCCTGCGCCGCGGATCCTCGTGGCAGAGACAAGCGAGCTGGCTGCGAAGGGCTGAGAGCAGAGCAAACGTCAGGGCTGGAGCTGGCTGCAGTTGAGGGCACAGACCTGCTCTGTCCCTTTGATCCCATCTGCTCCCTGCCGCGGCCCAGCGTGAGACGCAAACGCACCAGGCCCTCTCTGCTCGGCCCTGGCTGGGACCCGTGCCCAGAGCCCTCCATCAGCCCTGCAGGGCGTCCCCGAGGGACCCTGGCCCCAGGGGCTCCTTCCCCAGACAGCAAGAAGGTGAAATATGAGTTCCATCCCCCCAGACATTTTAATGACTTCACTTGGGAACCAAAGGAAAGAAGAGAGACAGAAAGATCAAGGACCAGTTGCTTAGTAACGAAAGGAGAGAGGCGCAGGGGATGGGGAGAAGGGAATTTTTATCTTTTTTGTTGGGTTTTGTTGGTTTTTTTTTTTTAACGAGACTGTTTCTCCACTTTCAGGAGACATGATATCCCTCTCCAGCATCTCCAGTGCCGCATCCTGCACGGACAACCCCCTCCGCAGCTGGCAGAGACACCGAGCTCTGGCTGTTTCTATCCTCGTCCCCAGGGCTGTGGGACCATCCCCCTAAACCCAACAGCCTCTCTATCTTCCTGGCACAACATCAGCAAGGGACAGAGGTGGTAGAAAGCGGTGGATCGCAGCGACGGGTGGAAAGATGATTTCTCTGGGTGGCAGGCAAGAGCACGGCCTCCATCACCACTGAATTTTTGGTGCTCTGTGAAAGCAGCAGCAAAAATGGGAAGCAGGCAGCTCCCGGAGCTACTTACCTAGCAAGGACTGAGATATTTAAAAGCAAGCTGGTCACAGAAGCCCCTGCCAGACCCTTTCTATCCAAAACCCACTCCTTCTCCTGCCCAAGCTCTCCTCCCAGCCAGGGGAAGACGGCTGGCAACAGAGCCGGGGGTTTAAGCTGCCCGTCACAAGCGCTGACCTTTCCTTCCCAGCACGGTGCCCACCAAGACGATCCGAGGGCTCCCATTCGCACCCCCGAAAATGTCAAGCCCTGGCAGCCGGACCGGGAGCTGGGAGAGCCGCCTGGAGCCCTCGCAGCACGAGGTATAGCAAAACCAGGCTGCAATTAATTAAGACCAGGATGCGTGCTGTTAACCATTTACTGCCCTCCAGAAGGGAGTCGTCCCCCCCTCTGCCTTCACGCCGAGCAACCTGTGAGCAGCAGGATGCTCTGTGGACATTCGCAACGCAGCCAAGGTCACAGGTACCCCTAAAACCTGCCGCTGCCTGCCCTTCATCAAGCGATGCTGTTCAGCGCCCTCACTGCTGCCGCCAGAGGGTCGAGGTCTCATTGCTCCCTGTGAAGCGCTGGCCCTTCTTCCCCTTCGGCCCCTCATCTCACCTCCAGCCCCCCCTCGCCCAGCCAATCTCTAACCCGCAGCAGAAGAGAAACGAAAGCCCCAGACATCCCCACTCTGAGTTTCCATGGGAACAAAAGCGCTGCTGGTCCTCCCAGCCCTGCAGATGCTGATTTCAGAGCACAGTATCCCAGCGATGCCAAGGATGGGAGAAAACCATCCCTACTCTTCCACAGACCACTTGCAAAACCTTCCCAAATGTCACCCGCTACCTGCCGCGGGCAGGGGCCGTAACACTGCTCCGCAGATGTCTCACCGCACAGGTCCGTGTCTCAGCCTGACACTGCATACGGGCCAAGGGTTCCAGCTAGAGCAGCGGGGGATCTGCTTCAGGGCTGACTTTCTTTTCCCCCCGCAGGGCACAGACGTGCCACAGCCCTACGGCGCGTTTGCGTCACAAGGCCAAACCCCTAGGGAAACAAGAAGGAAGCAACAGCCTGGGGATCAGGTGAGCAGCAAGGTGATGCACAGGCCACTCGGAGGAAGGGGAGAGGCATTTAGCATGGAAAAGCTGGGCTCCCATGGGGACGGCCTGCTATGAGCTATCAGGACAGCACCTTGCTCTCTGCTCGCCTTGTTTCCTACACGCTTGAGACGTGCCGCAGCACAAAGCACGGGCACAGATATATAGAGTATATTTACGTATCAGGACTAGCGTGAGCCAGGCGCTTTCCCTTACGCCTCTGAGATTTTCCTGCTGCTGCACGCTGGCCTCTGCCTGCAGGCGAAGCTTCTCGGGGGTCACGTACCTGGAAATCCACCTGCCAGGGCTCGGGGCTGACCCGCCGCAGGTCCTGCAGGTGGGTTTTCCGAAGGGGATTTTTCACCTGGGCGGTGCCGGGATCGCTGGCCGTGGGCACCTTCCTGCAAGGCTCGCGGTCGGTGATTTGTGTGGTGCTGTATGCCCGTCTCCTGGAGGAAGCCTTCACGTCTGTTCCTGCATGATGGGAGAGAGGATCAGCTCTGCGCCAGAGCGGGACCAGCCAGCGCCATCCACCCCTTGCTCCCAGTGAGCCGTGGGGAGCCCACCCCTGTGCTTCTCCTGGGGCCGAGGGGGCCACGCTCAGCCCTGCCCCCTTTTAAGTGAAGCAACAAAACCACGAAAGGAAGTAAGAGCCTACACTCAAAACTCCTGGGGATGTCGGGAAAGCAGGTTGGGGAGTATTTGTCTGAGCAGCTTTCAGCCAGAAAAAAGCCTGACTGCATTTCCCCAAACCTCCCTGGAGAAAACAAAGGGTTTACTAATGAAATTTCATTAGCGCCGTCGTTCTCCTGTCAGAGCAAGAGTAAGATTTCACTTGGAAAGGCAAGATTTCTCATCGCTTTTGACAAGGTTGGGGGGATGCGCAGCACAGTTCCTCCCAACATAAGGGAAGAACACCCCGCAGGTAACAGGTTTCCCGGCAGCATGGAAATGCAACCAGCTCTGGGGTGCACGCAGCTGCTTTATGCTGCGTGCAAACGCCCCGCCGAACTGTGAAGGAGAGGGGTGACATGCTAGGGATGGGGCTTCAGATCTGTTTCCCCCTCCCCTGACCACGAACTGCAACTCCAGGGCTCGCTGGGAAGCGACTGCTTTGCAGGTGCAGGGACAGCCTAGCTGGGCTACCCAACTGCTTGCTCCTCTCCTTCTCCGCGCACCAGAGGGCAGCTCGGGAAGCTTGTAAATAATTACGTGGCCGAAGTCAGAGCTGCTTTGAAAACCTCCAGGGAAGCCAGTTAAAACATCCAAACCTCAAGCCTCGGAGGATCTCTCATCCCTCCTGCAAACCCCTCCAGCTCTTGGCAGAGATACAGCCGAAGAGCCTCCTTTGTCAGACAAGCAAATTGGCAGAGCAGCGACAGAAGCTTGATTAGAAAGACAGAGGCATCACACCCACGCTTGTGCAGAGGAAAATCTGACCGGTGTCCGCGTCCAATTCTCCCCCGGGATCTCTGCCCACCACCCGGTGACCGGGGGCATGCTCAGTGGGGCAGCAGCCCTCCGAGTCTCTGGAGTGGTTCCAGCTCTCCACGCCTGCTCCCTCCTCCTGGGAGTGAAAGAAAACGGAGCTGCCTGACTCCTGGGACCGCATCATGCTGTAACGTCGCCTCTTGTCCTGGGGGAAAGCAGAGACAGGGAATAGGTCCCATCACCACGTCCGTCAGCCGGCTCCCAGCCAACAGGAGCCACCGCTTGAGCACCAGTGCCCTTACCCGCCGAGTTCCTGTTTCTCCCCGACATCTCACCCACCATCTCCCTTGAGGACTGAGCAGGAAAGCAAGAGACACCTCCTGACCACGCACTAAGAGCCGAGACGCCCACTTGTGCACAAGCACACCGACACCCCCCGCTCCCGGGACAGCCCCACCAGCCAGCACAGCGCAGACTCACGGATCTGGGGTTCAAGATGTACGGGGAGGTGTCGCAGATGATGCCGTAGCCAACCAGGCAGTCACCGGGGAAGAGGCAACCGGTGCTCACAGGGGAAACCAAGACCTCGGTGCTCTCGGGAAAGACCCACTCCACGGACACGTCACTCAGGACCGGCGCCATCGCCTTCTTCAGCGACTTGATCATCTGGGGCAGAAAGCAAAGGGGAGCGGTGATGCAGCAAGCAGACGTCGCGTGTGCAACGGTGCACGCACGTGTGTTACAGGGGAAGGGCAGAACTTCCCCAAACAAATCCATCAGCTGATTCCCACCCTCTCCTGCCTTAGATGTGAGCCTGCTCCCTCTCAGACTGCTCTGACACCCAGCCCCTGGGCACAGCCAACAGTAGCAAAGCACGTATCATAGAATCGGTTAGGTTGGAAAGGACCTTCAGGATCATCGAGTCCAACTGTAAACCCGATAAAGCACCGGGCTGATCTCACACCATGCATCACCAGCCCAGAGCAGGGTCAGGGCTCGTGGCCAGACCTATCTTGCTCTGGCACGAGGCGGCATCCCCTGCTCTCCGCCAGCACCCAGGAAAAGCTGTTGGACCTTCACTGGGCCGAGCCCCAGCCCTGCCCCAAGCCCCGACACTCAGGCACTGACTGCCAGCACTGCTATTTTTGGTGCAGGCCCTTGCTGGCACAAGCTGCTGCTGGAGAACAGCAACGCTCTGCCAATTACACATGTGGAGAAGACCAATATCCGTGAACATCTCACGGACAAACCTACTGGGGAGCCGTCTACAAGAGCTTCCCCACACACCGGGGGAAGCGAACGCCGGATTTAGAGGCAGAACAGCTCAAATGTTCTCTATTGTTCACTGCTTTTTCACAGGTTCAGGAAGACACACCAGGATGTTTTATAGGGCCTTTAATTGATGCCTCAGACTGCTGAAGGCNCACACACCGGGGGAAGCGAACGCCGGATTTAGAGGCAGAACAGCTCAAATGTTCTCTATTGTTCACTGCTTTTTCACAGGTTCAGGAAGACACACCAGGATGTTTTATAGGGCCTTTAATTGATGCCTCAGACTGCTGAAGGCACTGAGCTGCACAGCTCTTTATTAATAGCTCTATAAAAAAAAAAAACCCTCCCTTCCCTGTCTTTGCTTTTAATTTACATCAGAAATGCTGATGCTGTTCTGTCTCAGAGAGGTTTTTGTGTGCTCCAGGTTGCTGCTGAACTCCTCCTTTTGAGATCAAGAACGCAGGAGCCAGCTTTTTAGAGATATTTAGGAGCTAAAGACCTGACTCCATCTGGGTTTAGCCATCCCGCGGATGACAGGCGAGGCACCATCCAGGGGACGGAGCCACTCCGACGCCGTGTTTCAGGCACATCGGATTACTCAGTCTTCATGGGGAGAGTGGAAATGAGGAGGCTCCCCGCTTTGCTTTAAAGTTGGCTTAACAGGCAAAGCTGTCGCAGCGCATTCCTCTCCCGCAAACCCTGGGTCCTTCTCGCCTGAGCAACGCCAGGGCTGAGCCTGACTTCAAAACTAATTGGCTGCTTTGATGCCGATTCCTCTGCCCTCGCCGGCGTCTGAGGCCACCGCTACCTTTGAAGCCACAGCTGCTGCATGGCAGCTATCGCTTCTCCCCATCCTCGCGCAGAGGGGTAAACCCACCCTCCCGCTCCCTCTGACAGCCGGAGATGGAAGACGCTCTTTCATCCCCTCCCGCTCGCCCACCTGCTGCCGAGTGGGAGTCGGAAAGGCAGCACCAGGATGGGGAATAAGACTGGCTAGAGAGCCGCAGCCTCCCCGTCGCTGGACCAGAGCGTCATTAGAACCTTGCGAGGTGGTCCCGTGCGAGCGGGCAGCCGTACCTTGGGCTGCAGCCTCTCACCCTCCACCAGGAACTCGGCGATGCCCCTGGACACAGCAGCCAGCCCCCGAACTAGCCTCCTGCAGGCGTTTGGCCCGATGCCGAAGCTGTAGCACCTGCAAAGGGATGGAGAGCGTCAGGAGCCAGGGAACGAAGCCGTCCCTACTCCCAGCCCCATGCAGCCCAACTCCCTGCAGGCAGAAGAAACACCCACCCCCTGCCCAGTTTTATCCCACTGCTATGCAGCTGTCCAGCGTGTCCAGAGGAAAACAAACCAGCTCCTCTTTTAGGTGGGTGGCAGGAGGGTCAGGAACGGGCATCCCCGTCCGCTCAGCAGACCTCAAACCCCTTCCCCGAAGCACAGCCTTCAGCTGCGATGCTCAGGGGCTTCCCAGCAGGACCCCAAGCCCTTGCAAACACAAACAAGCTGCTTTGCTGCCAGTTCAGCTCTTTTCCCTGCTGAGTGTCTGCGGTCAATACCACTGAAGACCCAGCAATTATCTCTGCTCGCAATTAAAATAAGCGTTTTCCCAAAGAAAGAGGAACCAGCCAGGCGAGGCTGCTCCCCTGGCTCCCAGCTCAGTGAGTCAGGATTTGGTTTTGGCTGAAGGCTGCAAACCCAGAGCCGAGCCGGAGCCTGGGCAGTGAGGGCAGGGGCAGGCAGCGCCTGGTGGGGATGGATGCGGCAGGAAGCCAGGAGAGATGGAGATGGGTGGGATAGGGCATTTGGCCAGGGCAGTGGATAGTTGAGGAATAAAAGCACCTTCTGCAGCAAACTGCATCTGCACAGGGGGCTTTTAGAGGTTTTTAATCCCAGCTGGCTGCAAAGCTTAGGTCAGCCTCACACCCTCGTAACTAAGGCTCTGATCTCCTTCTGAGACAGGTGCCGCGCACACGGTGCAGCGGAGCGCTGGGCACCGCCTTCCAGGGTCACGCCAGACCACGCTCTACCTCTGACTGCAGGTAGCCCAGCACCACGCGTCTGCAAGGGCGCCGAAGGGCTGCCCCATGCAGCCGGGAAGCAGTCGGACCTCCACATAGTAAAAACAGGACAGGGCAGCTTCCCTGATAAGCCCTGAAGTCTGAGGAAGAGGAACAAGGTTTTCTGACATTTTTCTTATGTTTCGTGCCCCTTAAAGAGGCAGAGGAGAAAGCAGAGCAGCCTGTCAGCAGGGCTGGGGAACCAGGCTGGGAGCTCCACGCACAAATTAGCTGCTTTTTACATCGCGCTCTTTCAGCATATTCAATTCTGCGCAGCCCCATCCTGGAAGCAGCTGGGGCCAGACCCAGATGTGCTTTAAAAAAACAACAAAAAAACCAAAACCGGCTAGGAAGATTGTTCGCGTGTCAATCTCTCCTAGCAGGAAGCATCAGACGAGAGCCTGTGAAGTTGTCAGCCCAATTATCCTGCTTTTGATTGTTTCAAAAGCATCTGAACTTCTGGGATCTGTTCCAACCCCTCTGAGGTTCTCCCATGGCTCACACCAGCAATCTCTTCTGTCTCTGAAGTGGGGACGTCCGTGAGACGGAGCCGTGCTCAAGGAGAAGCGCATCCCCCACTGCGCCAGGCTCTCACCCCTGCGCCCGTACCTCGTGGAGCAGGAGTGGTTTCGTAGCAGCTCCAGGACCTTCCCTGTGTTGCTGATGGCCCCGTCCGTCAGCAGAAAGAGCAGTCGGGGATGGCCCCTGTGGATGGGCTGCCGAGTAACCCACTTCAAAGGCGACAAGATGTTGGTGCCACCCATATCGGCCCGGATCCTCCTGATGCTCTCGCAGGCGATGGCCAGGCTCTCCTGCCCAAAGGAGCAGCAGAATCCTCAGCCTCTGCGCCAGCGCCCTCCAAGCACCAAGGAAACGCGGCTCCCCCGTCACCCACCTCACAGTAAGTCTGGCTGGCAGGAAAGAGGGTCTTGAAGGTGGATCCAAACCCAACAATGTTGAAGAGACACGCTGGCATCAGGCTCTTGAGAGTGACCAACAGAGCATCCTGGGGGGCAGAAAGCAAGCGGACATCAGGCACGCTGGCTCTCTCATCCACTGCCCCAGCTTCACCAGTGAAAGCTCTGCCCAGGTCACAGAATCTCAGAATGGCAGGGCCCTCTGGGGATCCCCCAGTCCAACCCCCCCGCTAAAGCAGGTGCCCCCAGTGCGGGGGGCACAGGGACACGTCCAGGCGGGGTTGAATCTCTCCGCAGAAGGAGACTCCACAGCCTCCCTGGGCAGCCTGGGCCAGGGCTTGGGCACCCTCACGCCAAAGAAGTTCTTCCTCACGTTCAGGGGGAACTGCCCGGGCTCCAGTTTGTGCCCGATGCCCCTTGCCCTGTTGCTGGGCACCGCTGGAAAGAGCCTGGCCCCGTCCCCTGGACACCGCCCTTTAGATACCGATCAGCACTGACGAGATCCCCTGCCAGCCTTCTCCTCTCCAGGCTGACAAGAGACCTACCTTGCCATCACACCTTCCTCCCACCTGCATTTCTCTGCATGCATTTGATACCAAAACTGCTTCTTTCTCATCATTTCCTGCACTGAGAAAGGACTGCATATTACTCTGCTCTTTCCAAAGTCCCTTAATGACATCTGGGTCCCAAAGCAGTGAGGAAAATGGGGAGCCTTCAAAACAAACAAAAAAATAAGCGCTGAGCAAATTTTTCTGTTTGTTTTTGGCTGATTAAATTTGTGCTTGCAACACGGTCCTGCAGCACGGAGCTAGTGGGTGAGAAGCAGAGTGTGAAATTGAGAAGTGCGACACGCAATGCATTTCAATGTCCAAACTTGCAGAAAATAAACAAACAGCTTAAAGTTACACAAAAGGAAAAGCCTCCCCCATCCCCAATTCTCTTGTATTCATAGCTGGCATCAATTAAAATAACTGGGAGAGAGGGTTTTAAGCTATTTTCTTTACCAGAGGTGGTTATCTAACTTGCCTATTCCTGGTCTTTACATAAGGGAAGAGCAATTTAAATTGGCTCAGGCATCCATGATGGCCCTGAACAACTCCAGGACAGAGCCTTGCGTTAGCAGCAACTGGGCAAGAGCCACCTAAGGAGCTTCTGAGCTTGCAGGGGCAGCGGGAGCCATCAGCGTGGCAGGGGAGCGGGGCCAATTTAAAGTGGAGCGCTGGCAGTGTCCAGGAGCGGCTTGGTTCTTTCTCTTTATACGCTGATACAGGCAGACTCCTGCCAGTCTGCCTTGGGCAGCAGAAACCCTAGAGCCAGCCCCAAGAGAAGAGAGGCCAAGGTCAAAGGAGCGAGAGCAGCCTCCTTGCTTTGTCACGTGCCGTGGCACAGACTGAGTAGGCGCAGAGGGGTGCTGGAGCTGCACGCAGAGAAACCCCCGGTCCGGGAACAGCCATGGCGAGACGGGTGGGAGGTCACTCCCGTTCCCAGCCCCAGTAAGACTCAGCAGCGAGGCAGAGCCGGAGCACCGCAGATCGGCGACATAATGTACAAGAACAGGGCTGCCCTTCAACGGGCTCCAGAGTGCTTGAAACCAAGCTGTTATCTCAAACCTACGAGAGTGTATTTATACTGCTGCTTCCCAGATGGCTCCCGGCATGCTGGCTCTTCCAAATCTCAACGCTGACACCCCATCTCAGAACTAATTACAACAGGAAAAAAAAAAAAAACCACCAAACCCAAATTTCCAAATATTTCTGTTAAAGCGTTTCCCAAAGTGGGCAACCAATGCCTGCTTCCTGTTTCAGCAAGCAGAAAGATTTATTGCTTCTTGTGGTAAATATTGATCTTGATCCTGTTGCACTCAATATCTATATGGCAACTCAATAAGGAGAGATGTTTGCCTGCAGAGAAGTCAATTCCCAGTTATTAGCCTAGTTATTTTGCTGGCGAGCCTGCCCAACGCAGGCACCGTCACAGGCCCGGCTTTTCTCCCCGGCTGCACCAGGACGGGAAAGGAACCAGCTGCAGGAAACTTAAACCCCTGAACTTTCCACCCCGGCCACTTTGGCTGAACGCCCTCCTGCTCCGCAGTGAACCGCATCCTCGCGGCCGCGCGCAGCCAGCCCACACCGGAGCATCCCCTCCCCGTCTGCATCTCTGCCAGCACCACCACTCCGCGGCTCAGCTTTCCCCGCTGCGCACGTCCGAGCCCTGCCGCGCCGCTCACCCAGCAGGCTGAGGACGATGCAAACACCTCCATCGAGCGCAACCCACCCAAACCCTCTAAGAACAGCCCCTGCCACGAGGTCCAAGGTATTTGCAAGTCACAAACAAAGGCGAGGGACTCAAAAAAAGAGACAGTGGTTTTCTCCGTTGAGGTGTCTCCTCCAAAATCTCCGCTGTCTCCACTGAAATATTTTCAGGAGTCCCAGTTGAGGACCTCTCGGAGAAGGGCCCTGTCCCGGCAGGGTCCCCGTTCCCACGGGACACACGAGCCTCCGCTGAGGCTGCAGAGATCGCAGTGCCCAAACCCAGCCACGCTGCGAGCTGGAAAGCAAAAATCTGGCCTGAGGCAGAGACACCTCCTCATTCCCAGGCTGCGAAACGTGCAGAGGGAAGGGGCTACCACCTCGGAGCTATCCTGGCCCCTTTGGTGGACACTGGGACAGCCTCCCTATGCCAGGGAACCCGGAGCACCCCAATCCTTGTTGCTGGAGGTGGCCGTCCTCCAGCAGTTCCCATGGAAACCGGAGACAGATGGGTAAGGAGATGGGCTAGGAGATGCTCCCTGCCGCTCGCCCGGGGCGGTCAGTCCTGCAGAAGGGGGTACAGCTGTACCCAGGGGAGCATTCGGGTCCAAATCTCAGTGTGATTCAGGAAAGGGCATGAGCAGGACACCCGGGGACACAGCAGCTCGGTGAATGTCTCAGACACCCAAACGCAGCCGAATCGCTCAGGTGAAGCCCGCCTTGGCAATTCCCTCGCTGCCCTCACCAAAGACGCACACGGCAGCGCAGACCCGTGCCTCGCTCAGGAGGATGCAGTATTCATTAGGTTATTGGGGCTTACCTGGCCCCAAAAAACAAGACATAAACTTTCGAAACGAGCTTTTGCCAGAGACAGCAGCTTCTCACCAAGACCTCCCAGCTGGCAGGCGTCGGAAACCAACCTGACTTCCAAAGCACGTTAGGCAGGGATGACGATAATTAGTTACTGGGGTGATGTCCCCTTTGAGGAACAGAGTGGTTCCCAGCGGGTTCAGGGCAGGAACCTCTCCAGACTCTCTGGGCAGCAGCACTAAGCCAAGCCCTGCTCTCACGGGACAACCTGCAGCTGGGTAAGCGCCATACCTGACTCGGGAACCTCAGACCCACAAAATACCATGAAAAGGCCTTTCTAGGACCCCTTTTTTACCCAGAGGTCTCAGCACACCTCTCATAATCCTCCACGGGACTGCAAGCATTCATCTGTGTTTGAAAAAGGGATCCGTTATGTTCAAACAACTTCTCTGGGTGCACAGAGGTGCCCGTCAGCAAAATGTCTCCTAACGCACGGTCAGCACGTCGCCCCGAAGCGTCCCTTGGTGCTCGCTGGAGATGTCCCACCTAGGCAGTAATTGCCCCAAGGCCTCCCGGAGGCAGGAAGAACTGGAGAAGGGATGCACGAGACGCGAACACCAGCAAAGAGGGGAAAAGAAAACACCTTTGCATTTGATGTGCTGATAGGAAGAAGAGGAAGAAGAACAGAACAGGCGGAGAGTCAGCTTCGCTGCAGGTACCTAACAAGCCACACGGTTGAGATGACTAAAGCTGCAGCATGTAATTACCCCCTGTCCCCTCATAATGAACACTCATCAGCACTCAACAGCCCCCACTGCTCTCTAATATTCATCCCTCGCTGGCACACAAGCACTTCCCCCTTCTGCGTGGTACCTTGACGCGGTTGATGTTCATGCCGCTCATGCTTCTGCTGCGGTCCACGAGGAAGATAAACTCCCCGTGGGCTTTCCGGAGGTCTGGCTGGATGGTCCTCAGGTCAGGGCAGAAGTTGAGCATGACGACGGCGTGGTGGGGGATGTCCTTGTTCAGCCGCTTCCTGATGATTTCCGTCTGCAAGAAAGAAAGGAGAGAGCTCGAGACATTGATTTTCCTGCCCCTTTTCACTTTGAGGGCAATCACAGCAGGGCTGCATGCCTGAACACCTACATGCATGGCCTTTTGGGGGCTTGTTCTGCCCTCAGTGGTCACAGCACCCGAGCTCAGGCTGCGCCGTGGCTTATTCTGTCCGCACGCCCTGCGGAGAAGCTCCGTGGCTGAATGGGGCTCCAGCCTCCTGCCAGCCACCATCACGCTTTGCCCGGGGAACAAAGGCTGGCAGCAAGCCTAAACCAGAGACCCCTGCACGCACCGATGAGAGCCTGGCGAAGGAATGAAAAGATCTGGCCCTACGCAGCACCTTGCGAAAAACGATTCTCCAGACGTTTCATTAGACCCCTTCCGAAAACGTGGTTCGTTAGCGCAGTTCAGTGTCACAGTGAGGCACGCCGGAGGTTTCGTCCGTGGTCCCTCAATAACGCAACGCCAGACACAGCCCTCGGCGTGCTCCACTCGCCACTCGCCACTTCATTCCTGCCGCCTCTGCTTTGCTGTTTCGTCCACCCGTTTCTTTTATCATTTTACTTTGTACGGATTGAAACGGTTTGGAAAGCCGAACCAGTCGCTCGGGGCGTCGTTCGATAGCAAGCTGCGGGATACGTGTCTCTGCACCGCGCGCAGCTCTAATGGCTCTCTGCATTTTGCCTCATTTTATTTCAAGTCTTAATCTTCAATAAAATTAAACCGGAAAAAAGCCTCTTGTGATGGGTTTATAATCTGCTGCTGTGTGTGTATGAAGCAGTCCCGGGTTCCTGGTCTCGGCTGCAGTGAATCAGCGCATCGCTGCTTTCGAGGGAGCTCCGGGACCCCACGTGAGCACAGCCCGTAGCCTTTCAGCCCGGGTCGGCAGCGCAGAAGCACACGCCCCAATAAGCAGCTTGGTCCCCGGGGGCTTTGTTTGCCTTTCCCCCCTCTTTCACAGGCTGCTGTTTCTTGCCGGTTTCACCAGGAGTAAACCAGACCCCAAATAACCGGGCTTGTTTTCTCCAGCCGTGAGTCATATTCCTAGATCTACGAGCTAATGACCGACCTTCACTTTACATAACTCACTAAACCCAAGAGCCCCTGCGGATCAACACATACACGCGGGCTTCTCTTTCGGCTGCGCTGCCTGAGCGCCGCTCCCCTGACCCCTGCGAAAAGACGGTTCCCATTCCCAGGAACAAGCACGGCGCTGCCAGCCCAGCTCTCTCTCATCCCCCTGCATCGCGCTCTCACGCTTTGGAGGATAAACTGGGAAACCAAAGGGCTTTTTCCATGCCCGTTTTCCTCCAGCCACACGACATTATTTTAACATCTTTCCCAGCACACACGTTTATCAAATTTCAGACTAGAGCGATCCTTGCTGCCTCTCTGTCCCGAGGACCGTGGCTCCGGACCTACCCGCAGCATGCCCGTGGGGACATAAAATCCCCACAAAACCACTGCGTGACCAGGATGAGCCCATAACATGGATTTCCCACTGACTTCAGAGTGAATTTTACAGAGAAGCCTTCAGCAAACAGCCTCAGAGCTGCTGCTACAGGTCAGCCAGACAAGCAAGCACCTCGCCCGCACTGTCTCGTCCCCTCCCCTCCGTTCCCTTTCACCCATTATCCAGTTACAGCAAACTAATCAGAACTTGTCGACCGAGGGTTGATTCCAAATTCATCTGCACCACCCTGCTAGCCGACGGGCACCCAAGGCTTTTGCATAACGAACGGAGGGATGAGAAACAATCATCATTTATGGCTGAAATTTCTGGGGTAATTCATGTAAGAGGTGCCCATGCTCTGAGCAGCCAGCAGCAGCTCTAGCCCGTAATATAGCCCAGATATTCAGGGTGTTTTCTCTGCCCCTCGCCCTTCCCAGTCCTCCTGGGGCAAAGAGGTGGGTTTCCTGCAGGGAAACGGCTCCGGAATGATCCCCCTCCAGACAACTTGACGTGCTAAAGACACAGAAATAATTAGAGAGCCATCTGAGCCGTAGCGTGGGAGTTTCATTCCGTTCCACCTGCCGCACGCCTGAAGACAATTAAAGGAGACGCCTGCCGTGCGAGCAAGCGCGGTGCCGATCCCAGCACCACGCTGCAAGAGAAGGCGCAGGGCAAAAGGAAAGGGAAGACGGCTGATGTGACTCGGGCGAAAGGAGAAATCACTCCCGGCAGCGCAGGGAGGCACCTCTGCAGCAGGTTCAGGACGTCTGCCAAGCAGGGGCCCAGGCTAGGACACATGGAGAATGAGTTTAAGGGAAAATGAGCTTGCCCGGTCGCGAATCGAGAATGTTGGTGCATGTTAAATGGGGAGCTGACACGGTAAGCCCGGGGCTGAGGTTACACAGGTGCGACGTGTGCCTTAGGTGAAGGCACCCGCCCTGGAAATTCGGAGGGCTCTGACCAGTCCGCTCCTCTTCGCTGATCCCAGACACACTGACGTGGCAGCTCAGGAGTGCTAGGCTGTCACTCACTGCTTCAGAATCGCTGAAAGATGAGGCACAAATCCCAGAGCAGATATTTTTCCATTTGCTGATCAGCAGAACAAAGAGAAGTTTCTCCTACCTTGTCTTCAGTTCAGCTCATTATTCCAAGTAAAATCACTTATTTCTCTCTGACAGCTATCCAGAAACAGTAAACATTTACTGAGCAATTAAAAGAATATTTTATTCTATGTCATTGCAATAATTATAATGCCCTTAATGCTCTAACAATGTACCTATCTAATTATGCTACGCTAGACTAGTGCTAATTATACACACAATAACCATCTCGGAGCTTCTTCCACACTCAGTTTATCAGAAGCACTGCTCTTCCTCCACATAAGCCCCTCTCTGAGTGAGAATGACGCAGAGCTTGTTGGGCCAGTGCAGTATCTGCTACCGCAAGCAAGCAAGCAATCTTTTACTCACACAGCTCCAGTCCCAAGGAAAGCCTCAGCGTTTGCCTGCAGCTTTTGCTTCTCACCTTTTTCTCAGCACTGGGGTCCTTCTTAGTGCCTTTAATGAAGTCGTTCTTCCCCTTCAGGTGTCGTTCGTACTCTGCAGGTGTCATATCACCTTCTTCCATTAAGACGTGAGGCATGTGGGGCTCTGGAAACGCAGAGAATCGAGAGAAGAACAGCCTTAGCTAAACTTTAGGTTAGCAAGAGATGCAGGCACCTCGGCTGTGAAAACAGAGCAGCATCCCTGAGCTTGAGCAGCACAGGCGACCCGGCAAGGGTCCACGATTATCTCCTGGCAAGCCTAACCCCTGACAATATTTGCAAAACCAGAGCTAATCCCGCTGTCTCCAGCACTACGAGGGAGAGTCCCAGGAAGGGGCAAGACCAGCAGAGAGGAAGCAGAGGCCGCCTACCACTTGGGTGGATCAAGATCTCCACGGGTCTGTCGAAGGTGTGTTTATCGGCCAGCGTGATCACGATGCTCTTGGCAGAGCGAGCGGAGGGGTCAGCGTCTGCTCGGATCTTGTGCGTAGGGCTCTCAACGCCTGCCCAGGGAAAATGAAGTGCGGTAAGGGACTGAGGATGAGGAAGACCAGGGAGAGGAGAGAGCAAGATGGCAGAGGACAGGAGCCAAGCGGGCTGTGCAGTGCTTCTGCCGTATCAACGCCACACATTAACATCAGTGCTGTACTGGTAAATCCACAGCAGCACAGTTAACTTGCCAAAACAGACTCCACACTGGGGGAGCGGAGAAGGAGTAGAAGTGTGGACATCGCCTTGAGGAGGCGATAAGCCAGCGTGGTGCGGCAGGACAGCCCCGGGGCTCCTACCTGCCAGCAAGCACGGCCCGCGGATCTCCAGGTGGAAGCTGAACTCGTACTCGAAGGGGTTGGTGGCCTCGCTCTCCAGCAGCTGAGCCAGGCAGAACCTGCTCCCTCGCTCCGGGCTCCCTGATCCACAGCAGTGCTTGTCCCTGCTGGTGAGACGAACCCCTGTCAACACTGTGCATGTCTGGTATCCCCCCAGGAACTGCGGATCTGCTAGAGGTAAAGTCTGCAGCAGCTCTGCAGCCTCCCCCAGCAACAGCAAGGCTTCTGCTCTGCCAGTCCCGCACCCCTCAGACCAGTCCCAGCCGGAGCCCATCCCGTGGTTTTTCGTACGTTCGGAGCTGGTGGCTGAAAAGGCTGCCGGCATTCTCCAGGCTGGGCTGCGGGACCCTGGGGACACACACAGCTGGCAGAAGGACCCTCACGGCCCCGCTGGGCAGCGTCTGCAGCTCGGAGGAGGTGCTGATGAAGATGGAGACACT
Source organism: Steatornis caripensis (assembly GCA_013398225.1). Taxonomy (NCBI): domain Eukaryota; kingdom Metazoa; phylum Chordata; class Aves; order Caprimulgiformes; family Steatornithidae; genus Steatornis; species Steatornis caripensis. The sequence goes on from VZSC01000584.1 coordinate 37,849, forward strand.
TTCCAGGGGAGGAATCATGCCCAGGTTAGCCACAAAAACAACCCTCTCCAAGTCCTCATCCATCATGATCCTTCCTGCACAGAGAGGACCACACCAGGGAGACGTGGTGTCACAACCGTGGAAAATGCTCCTCCCCAGGCCTCCCACAACCACCCCAGCCCTCAATCAAATGCCCAGACCAGCCCTCACTGCACACACCAGCACTTTCCTAAAGATCCCAAGCCCCAGCCCTCTGCATCACTCCTTCGGCTGTCCAGAAGCAACAGTGCTTTGCAACACGGATGAGGCTGCCGCTTTGGGCAGATGCTGTAAGGACACGAGCACCAAGGCCCAAGCCTTTCAAAAGCAGCCCCGTCGATGCCATGGCATATGACAGCCAGCCACCCCCTGCCACCTCCCCATTCCTCTTCCCCTGGTTTTCTTCCCCATGTTCTCTAAAATGCCCCCGACCCTCTCACCGCTTCCGTTGCGAGCTCTTCCATCAGGGAGGCTGCAGCCGTCGAAATACATGTCATCTATCTTGCCTTTGTCCTTGATCTGCACCGTTACAGCACGCTGGGACACGGCCGCCTCAAACCCGACAACGGTGGTGCACTCGTCCAAGGGGTAGACAAAGAGACCTGCCAGCCAGAAGGTTTTTTAGCAACACCAAGCACTCGCCCGGACCCACGAGCCAGGATCGCAGAGGTCAGCTCCCTCTTGGCACTTCCACGCACGCTCCCGGGATATTTCACACTTCAAAAATCGTAGCCCTGGACCACTGAGGATACAATGGAGGACACAATACCCTTGGCTACTCTTCCAGCAAGCACCTAAAAGTTTAAGGCCTGCACAGAAACCCAGCGCTGCGATACTCCGGGCTCTAAAGTTCCTGTAGCAGCTCTTGCACTGGGAGGTTCACCCCCCGAAACTTGCCTTCAAAAGCCTGGGCTTCTGGGTTGCGATAGGTGAGCAAGGCTGTCATCCCGAAGGCATAGCCGCTGACGCAGGACGTCACCTCCGACACGGTGAGGGGGAGCGGGGAGCGGGTCACCCGGTTAATCAGCCCTGGCATCTCCCCGGGGGGTCTGTTGGGGACGGTGGGGTCAGGGACCGCAGCGACCTGTAGTGGCAGAAGGGTGAGAATGAACGAGGAGCCCCGAGTGCCCAGGACACTTGTGTGCCCCCACCACCTTATTTTGGCTTCTGCAGCCCTGAGGACAGAAAGGGGACTGACAGGACAGGACAAGACCTGGGCTTGACAGCTCCACCAGCAGAGTTGGGGATGGAGACAAGACCCTGGTGGGAAGACGCCGGGCAAACACCTGCCCCAGATCCCCGCTGTAACGGGGAAAGGTTCCGATGAAACCTGCCCGGCCAGACAGCCCCCGAGGCCGACACTGCCGTGGTGGTCACGCGTCTCACCAGCTCCTGCGCCCACCCACTGCTCGACTCTGGGCAGGACGGGTAACCTCTTTTTTTGGCCCTCCTGCTTCTGGTCATCCTCCAAACTGACAAGTTTCTCCAGGATAAGACCACAATCCTGAGAGTTTTCTGTTAGGCCAGGGGAAGGAAGAGCGGGCAGGCAGAGCCCGGCACCCTCCCTGCCCTCCCACACCCCTGCAGGTCCTCGCTGCCCTTGGGGGCGGTGGCACAGCCCTGCAGCCCCACATCTCCAGATCCCTTCTGCAAAGGCTGACTCATCCCTCGCTTTGCTTAGCGGAGACATTCAGATGTAAAGCAGCTACTTCTGCCAATTACATTTCAACTCTTTTCCCCCTGGGAGCAGGTTTTCCTCTGTTCCAGCTCATCTGCCCCAGGACCGAGGGTTTCAAAGGAGACCTTCCAGGTAGCTCCGGGGCCTCATCCAGCTCCCCCAGGGCATCAGCAGAAGTTGCTAGGCAGCAGTTCGCCCTGGCTGGCTCTGCAATGATTTATGCAATGATTTACCAGGCCCAGGAGGAGCCAACAGCAGCAAAATAACATCAGTTTCTCATTTCCTAGCAGTTATTAAAACCACCTTTATATGCAAACGCCACGGAAGATGTGAACGGCAGATATCAGGGCCACGATCTCGCTGAGCGTTCGGGCAGGAAAACGGCACCGAGGGAGAAAAAAGGGAGAGAGAGCGAGAGCGAGCAGGCCTGGCCAGGATGGGGGAGAGCAGCCAGGGCACCCGAGCAAATAAAACAAGAGTGGAGGAGGAGAAGATGGAGGGCAGCAACGGGGGCTGTATCTCAAGGCGCACGCCTGATCCCCAGCCGATGACCTTGGCTGGACCTGATTTAATGCTCCCCTCCTTCCACCACAAAGGCTGCTCACGCAGGAGCCGCCCATGGGGTCGGGGATGCATCCAGGGGGATGCAGGCCCGCAAGGTCAGGAGACGCAGAGCACGCCCAGCTCAGCCGCTACAACACGAGAGCCCTCTGGAAGCCCGGGGGAGGCCGTCACACACCGTGACGCTCTGTGCTAACAGGGTTTGTAAAGTCAGCAGCTGGCTAGAGTTCACCTGCTACAGGGAGAGATGCTGAAGGTCGCCTCACTGCTGAGACACGGCAGAGGCCATCAAGATATCGGAAAGCGATTAAATGCCAGGCAGGGGAAGAAGGAGGGGAGGATTGTTTTGCCTTAGGGAAGAAAGCAAGCAAGAAGTAACAAGGGAAGGATGCTCTCTACCAGCTAGGTTCAACAGGAATTCGTTACGGCGTTGCCAGAGAGGTGAATTCCCGCTCCAGGAGCCTTCAGCCTGGCAGCTCTCTTGGACGCGGTGACTCACGGCAGAGCCACGGTTGACATCCAAGCCCCTCACCTCTTCTGCACATAGGCTTAGGACCTGCCTCCCACGGGAGCTGCTCTGCCAGTGGGGCTCTCCGCATCACGTCGCATTAAGGGACCCTTGGCGGGACGCAGAGCCCCGCGCCATGCCCTCTATGCAGCACGCCGGGAGAGTTGCACATCTCCTGCAGCTCCGGCACAGCTCGGCGGAGCCCTGCACCAGCCCTGCCTGCTACGCCAGCTGCAAAAACCATCCCGCAAGGACAGGGGAGGCTCGGAGGGCTCTTCCCAGCTGCTTTCCCGGTGAAATCCCTTGGGGCAGGGCTGGCTTCCCCTGCCAGCACAGCCCCGGGGCTGCTCTGCACAGCTCGTGTCACCAACGCCATCAAGCGACTGCAGTGCAGAAAGGGGAGAGCAGGGAGGCTGGCGTGGGGGGAGAGTGGGGGGAGAGTGGGGGGGAGAGCTGTGCCCCCACTGCTCCCCGTGCTGCCTTCGCTGCCCCCGGACCTGCGCTCGGTCTCCACCCAGGCAGCGAGGCTGGGCCCTCGGGATGGGAGCTGGCAGGACCCCACATCCCAAAAAACGACCACCAGCATCGCCGCTGCACAGCACCTGCACCCACCCCGTCCTCAGCGCATCCGCTCCCTGCCATCAGACGTGCCCACAGCCTCACGCCACACTTGGCACCCCAGGAGGAGAAGGGGAAACCATTGGCGAATACCTTCAGCCCGCTTGCCGCATCACCGAAAACAGCCCACAACCACAATCCCATCAGCGGGGAGCAGCTCAGGACCGGGGACAGAAATCACCCCGTACCCAGCCATGCTCAGGGCCTGGCACACCAGGATGCCACCGTGTTTTTATTTTTTTTGTCCCCTTGCTTTGTAAACGCTCTTTCCTTGACAACCTGCCCCTCTTCACGGCCACGGAGGAGCGAGCAGCGCTGGTAATGTGCTCGCCCCACTCCAGGCTAATGTCCCAGCCAATTTCTGCACCTGATTTATGGAGAAGGCACCGATGCTGCACGGATGTCCGCGGACGGTCCCCGTGACGCACAGAGCGTGCAAGGCTTTGCTTCGAGCACAGACAGCGTCGCGACGTGCAGGCTCGCCCAGAGCTTGCACCATCCGCTCCACCTGGCTGCAGGCGCCTGCCCCGACGCACGGGTGAAGTGTGGGGCTAGATTTTAAAAGGGCTGAGTTGGAAGGGATGTTTGCATGCCCAAAAAGGGGGGTGCGATGCCTGGAGTGCTGCTCAGAGCTGCCTGGGGGCCTGTCTGCATCTCTAAGCACTGCCATGCCCTCAAAAAATCTGGGTTTTGAGCATGTGTAATAAAGACAGAGGCAGAACAACGCTCTTCTGAGGTGTGTTTTCATGCACTGAATAGAACAGAGCCAACCCTGACCGCCGCAGACAGGAGCACGCAGCGTGGCGCAGCTCCCAGCAGCAGCAGGCTGGGGTCCCAGCAGTGCCACCACCACAGGGTCCCTGGCACCCACAGCCAGCGACAGGTCGGTAAGACCCAAACCGGCCCTTGGCAGCTGGGATAAAATTGCGTGCTGCCTGCGGCACATCGCCGCTCGGCCCTGGTGTCCGGAAGGCAGGCGGCCAGAGGTAGCCCCAGCTGGTTTTGCCCCACAAGACACAAGCGCGGGCGCATGGAGCCCAGCCCGGTGCCGCGTGTTGCGACCGAGGCATTTTTGGGCTGCCGGATCGCTGCACCGCCCCACCGTAACTTTTTACCAGCCCCTAATGGGTTCCCTTGGAGGTCTCACGCTCAGGTCCATGCCAGACCCGGGTCCTATCCACACTGCTCGCAGGATGACCATTTTTCTGCAGCTGGGTGGAATATTCCTTCCGCTTCATCCGTATCAATCAACACTGACATCCAGTGGCTTGCCAGGATGGTTACAGCCAGCGAGCCTTGGGGAGACCGGCACACAGCCCTGGGCCCTCCGCGGCTGGCGGCGGGGCGCCTGCCGCACCCCAGCCCTTCCTTCGCATCCCTGGAAGCTGCTGGGCAGCCTCCACCGGAAAGCAAACTCCCACCTGTTCGCAAAACCAAGACAGGGCTCTCAAGTACAGCAATGCTTCCGTATTTCGCCCGGCTTTGCAGGGGGAGTGCGGCTCAGGGAGCAGCTCCCACCACGCTGCTGGGGGACCCCTGACTTCACCTACACAACCCACGCGAGGTGCAGGTGATGCCCAAGACACGCGGGACCCCTCTCCAGCTGCTCTCCCCCAAAGCACTGGGCTCAAACCTCGCCAGGGGACTGGGATCAACTCCCCAAAACATTTCTGGGAAGCAAAAGGAGCAAATGCGGTCCGAAATGGCTCACGCAGCACTCCGCTGTCCAAGCCGGCTCCTCCCGAGCCCCGGCACGGGGCAGCGAGCAGAGGCTTTGCTGGCTGACGGCAGCACGTCCTGGAAGAGACATGGACCCACCATGGCAGACCTGTGGGAATCCCTCATGAAAAGCTATGGGAACCGTTCCCCTGTCTCCAGCCTCCCCTCGCCTCAAAGTGCAAGTGCGGGGTATCCCGCCTGCCGGGAAAAACAGCGAAACGGCCGCAGCGTTTCACCCCAGAGCCGCTGCACGTCCGCCACGGGGTGACAGCATGGTACCCTGCTGCCAAAGCAGTAACAAAGATTTCTGTCCAGAGGCACGCATCCCTCTGGGAGCCGGGCAGTGCAGCCCCAAGGGGCACGCCGAGGCCTCAGATACGGAGACTGGGGGGAGCACGCTGCTCCTGCCAGCACCCTGCCAGGAGGAGCACCCAGTGAATGCAGCCAGGTTCCCCCTTCCCAAGCGATGCAGCGCTGGCCTGTGAAGTGACCAACAGCCCCAGCAGAGCCAGATTTTGGGGACTGTCAATCATACCCTGGCAGGTCTCTNAACAGCGAAACGGCCGCAGCGTTTCACCCCAGAGCCGCTGCACGTCCGCCACGGGGTGACAGCATGGTACCCTGCTGCCAAAGCAGTAACAAAGATTTCTGTCCAGAGGCACGCATCCCTCTGGGAGCCGGGCAGTGCAGCCC
>VZSC01000586.1:3388-60268 GCA_013398225.1 Steatornis caripensis
GGGCAACAAAGATGTTGAGGGGAGTGGAGCATCTCTCGTATGAGGAAAGGCTGAGAGACCTGGGTCTGTTTAGCCTGGAGAAGAGGAGACTGTGAGGGAATCTGATCAATGCTTATAAATTCCTAAAGGGCAGGTGTTAAGAGGATGGCGCCAGACTCTTTTCAGTGGTGCCCAGTGACCGGACAAGGGGCAGTGGGCACAAAATGGAACACAGGAAGTTCCACCTGAATATGAGGAAAAACTTCTTTAGGGTGAGGGTGACAGAGCACTGGCACAGGCTGCCCAGAGCAGTTGTGGAGCCTCCTTCTCTGGAGATATTCAAAACCCACCTGGATGCATTCCTGTGCACCCTGCTCTAGGCTAACCTGCTTTAGCAGGGGAATTGGACTGGGTAATCTCCCAAGGGTCCTTTCAACCCCTGCCATTCTGTGATTCTGTGACTTGCCATACTTCTTGCAATGAATCTACACCTAATTTTATCCAAACATCACTGTTCATTAAAGTACTTAAGTGAATAGAAGAATTATTCTGCTTTGGCAACCTCTAGACTATACTTCCCAAATTTCATTGAGATTAATTTTTAAGTAAGTTGAGTAACTGTGGTCTCGTAGGCTTTATGTAAAAGTTAAATGTACAAGAGAGGTCCTGATTCAGTATAGAAATATTTTGTAAAACTCTTACTATGTAGGACAAAGTGTCATTTCAGACACTCCTACTCTGAATTATAAGCATTCCAGCAGTCAAAATGGAGGGAGGGTTTCCAAGCAGTGGGACAGCAAGTTCACTTTAATAAGGATGTAATGGTGAACCCATTTTGTATTTTCTTTATTGACTTTCTTGGTAGCACTAAGCATTACTATTTGGGTTTGCCAAAAGCATAGCAAAAATTCTACTGTGCCTATTACTATATGGCATATGATACAGCTTATTGAAACAACCTACTTTTCTGTTTGAGTAACTGGAGTATGAAGAGCTCATGTGAATGGAATAGTGTGATCTGAGCAACTGCTGGTTAATTTGAAACTGTGTTTCAGTTTTCATTTAAAGACATGCATTGGGCAGTGGAAGTACTAACAGACAGTGCTGAGATGTCTTGCACTGAGTGCCTCCTGTTTCTGTAAACATTAGAAGTGTCAGATGACAAATGTGACTGTCTTCAGGGCAAAGAGGTAGGGGCACAGATTAGAGTGCTCAGTCATTTTATGTGTATTCAGCTGGGTTAGACTTGATGTAAGACAGCTTTGTGTTCCTGTCTGAAGCAATTGCAGATACTTTGTAATGGAAAAGCTGGTTGAAGTTCCATTACCTAAAAGAGACTAGAGTAATAGATCTGGGAAATTTTACATCAGTTATCAGTTCCCAGAAAAACACAGGAATACAGAAAGGCAGCTGTATGGCTTACTTTGCTTACCTAATTCTGTATAGTCAACAGAGAAGAGTTTCACCAGAGAGTAATTCAGAGCAGCGAAGCTAGGGCTTCTCTGAATCACTCTATGAAAAAGACCCTCTTTCCTTTGAAGCACAGAGTCTAAGGTGACTGGCCTTTTAAATGGGCTACTGGAATTTGTGCATTACAGATACTCATTCACTTATATGTCAACAAAATATTGTAAGCATTGCCACCTGGATTAATCATTCCTGATTTTAGGTACTTGAATAAGAAGCATAGCTATGGTTCTACTTATCTTTAGGCTTCTTTATTAGTGGTGAAAAGTAAGTACCGGTAGACAGTATTAGATCATAAGTGGGTTACGGGAATCAAATGGAAAAGGGAAATTTCAGAATTTTCTGACTGTAGGAACAGTTAAGTATTGGAATAATGGACTGTGGAATGGATAGTTCTAAAGAATATATTAAGTAACTTAGGAATGGTTTAGGAGAAGATGATCGCTTTGGATTAGGTCAGGAATACAGCAACTCCACACAGTACTGGCCCACCAGGTTACTATGATTGTTATCTGCAAATTGCACCTTTGGTTAAACTGTGGACAGGCAAATTGTGACTGAGTCTGAATGTTTTCCACAGCAAAAGCAAGTACCTCATTAATGGGCTTCAAGGTTGCCTGACGAGTTCATTTTTCCTTTCACTTTTGTTTAACTCTGTTAACTTCAGTGGTTTGCTGTGGTCTGGAGGGATATAAATGATAATAGAGGTAATTCTGTAATAAACAGGGGAGAGCCATACAACTCTTACACAGTTAAAGTCGTGGTCCTTTAGTATCTTTTGGAATATTTACCTACTCTGCAGTGGTTCACTAAAAGGCACAGTTGATCTTGAGTGACACAATTGCTGTTAATGTAGCCGTAAGAAGTCAAGTTACACGTGGGTTTCATACACGTATTTCCTATACTTAAGGTATCTATTTACTTTCTGCTGAAGCATTGATGATGGCTGAAAAAAAAGATGCTATTCCTACTTCCTGATCTCATAATCAAAGCTGGAGTTTTGGATACAGGACAAATCACACTGTGTCAGACACTTGGCATTCAGAGGTAGCAACGTCTCTGTAATGAGTCACCATGGGTAAAATAGTAGTTAATAATATGAAAAGAGATGAAATGTAGGACTGAAACCATCACTTTTCTAAATATCTTTCATTTTCTAGCCCCATGAGATAGACAGTTAGATAGATAGTATTTTATTTCTTTACTTTAAGTGCAGAAGAGTTTTAATTTTAAGAGAGTTGTGCTGCTCCTCTCAGTCAAGTTTGTGAGTATCTGTGTCATGTTCTGTGTGACTAGGGGACAAAATCTGAAGTACCTAATATTTGAAAATAGCAGCCATGCCTTAAAGTAGGGTCAAAGATTGAGATGGCAATGGTTTTCTGGAAACATGTATTAATAGATAAAACTGAGTGTTAGATCTATGACTATCACTAATGTAGAGATAAAGCTACAGTTTGGGTTTCTTCAGAAGTTAAGTGTGGCATTTATGCATGGATGAATCAGAAGTCAGATCTGAATGTGCCATATTTCTGTCAACTATCATTAGGCTTTTACAACTTTGTGTTTTGGGTTTTTTTCCCAGAAGTTTTTCAGCTTTTGTTCATATTTGTTCAGCATAAGAACAATGGGCCCTTAACAGCATGTGTTTGGCTCATTTCTGCTCAGTTATCATCTTCCTGAGCAGAAAGCCTTTTATAGGCTGTGACACAATTGGTAATTATGAGTATTGCTCTGCTCATGTTTTGGAATACTAGTGGAAGATTAAGTGATTCAGAGAGACATAAAATTGGCCCACCTTGTGTCAATGTGGCATGAAAAAAGGTCTGATTTGAGAAGTCAATGTCTTGAATTCTTTGATATTTGGAGGAGTCTAAGTTTGTATTTCTGGCTCAGGTATAACAGAGTAGCAAAGGCAGGCTTGATTTTGCAAGGTGGTCTCCAATATCCTGAACTTTTCTAGAAGTGGAATTTTGTCTCCAGAAATTTTATTTACATACCTCTCTCTCAGCAATGAAACCCAATGGATTCTGTTCCTCTGTGCATAGATATTATGGAAAAAGTTTAGTGAGTTTGTTCCCTAAGTTCTCCCTAGAGATGAGTTGTATTGAAATGACAAATACACACAGCGGCTGGAACAAAGAAGGGCCACTCAGATGATACTACCAGCTAGCTAGAGGCATGGGGAAGTGACAAACGGCAGGAGGAGGAGCAGCATGGTCGGTGCAGCTCTGTATATGGAGCTAACCCTGGTGCTGAGCCCAATCCACTCTTGTTGCCTAAAAAAAAAAGCTTGCCATGGGGATGAGCTGCATTATTTAGTTCTTCCTGACAGAGCTACCAGAGCCTATGGGTGACGGATACCTCTCAAACAAAATCAGGTGCCCTGCCATTTATCTATGCAATACCTACTAATAAGTGCAAAATAAACACAAACAAATAAGCCAACATTGTTTGTTGTGTGCAGCGTAAGGAAAGCAATCAGCATGCTATTTTAGTCCATTTCTGTCTTGGATTTCAGGTCTCAGATAAATACAGCTTTCCATTCAGAGACAGTATTTAGTGTAGCTTGAAAAGTGGGCTTATTTTTAGTGCTTCAGAATGATCAGCTCCCAGACAATTCAATTTTCATGCTAAACCAACTTCATAAATTACTAGGACTCTATGTCAGTCACATCCCAAATATGCCAAATAAGTGAAGGTCACATAATGTAAATTGAAGCTGTCCAAGTTGATCTACTGTTTTTTGTGTTTGTATGCAACGGAAGGGAAAGATCCATATATATATATATACACACACACGTTTGTTTTTATTTTTATTCTCTTTATTATTATTATATTCTCTTTATTATTATTATATTCTCTTTTATTCTGCTTTACCACTCCATCTGCAACCTGTAAACCATTGTGGGAATAGAGTTTCCTTAGTGAATAACTGCTGTTGGTGAGTAATGCCAATTCAGTCTGAACTGGGCAGGGTAGTCAGACTAGGCCAGTTCTTTCTAAACAATAACTTTGTAAGAAATGCAATTTGCATGGGTTGTCATTGCAAAAGAAAAAAAAAACCCTTGGCCTTTAATTGTTTTATTTGTGTTGGGAATTTTAAGGAAAAAACCCCCATACTCCCAAAAACTCAAACTCAACAATTAAAATCCACAGTAGTTTTGGAAAAATAACAATGTACATTTTCTGCCAACAATGAGTCTATGTTACTGCCAACCACAAACTCAGCTACTAACGACAGCCTTGGGTAGTCTATTCAAGTTCCTAAACCCTCTAAGTGATAACAATGTCTTGTATTGTCTGCTTAAATCATGCAGTACCTCTTAGATTAAATAATCAATTACATCAGATTTTTCTTGCAATTAATTGACATACAACTAACAGCTTACAAATTGAAAGCTTCTTAAAATGCCCATTTACTAAGCAGTTAAATTTTAGACAGAATTCAAGTTTTAAATTTTAAAAGACTTCCCTTTGCTGAGTACTGGAGTACTGTGTACAGTTGGGAACTCTCCAGTGCTAAAGAGATAGAGAGCTACTGGAGAGAGTCCACAGAGGGCCTGCCAAGATGATGAAAAGATTGGAGCATCTCTCCTATGAGGAAAGGGTGAGAGAGATGGGACTGTTTAGCCTGGAGACGAGAAGACTCAGGCAGGGGACTCATGAATGTGGGCAAATATCTGAAGGGAGTATGTAAAGATGACAGAACCAGACTCTTTTCAGATGTGTCCAGTGAGAGCACAAGAGCAGTGGGCAAAATTGAAACATGAGAGTTTCGTTCTGAACATAAGGAAACACTTTTTACTGTGAGGGTGACTGACCACCGGCACAGGTTGCCCCAGAGACTGTGGAGTCTCCCTCCTTGGAAATATTCAAAACTCGTCTGAACATAGTCCTGGGCAACCTGTTCTAGGTGACCCTGCTTGAGCAGGGGTTAGGCAAGGTGACCTCCAAAGGTCACTTCCAACCTCAACCATTCTGTGACTCTGTGAAAACATGTAGCAAACTTTACAATAAGAGAAACCATAAGAGGGAATGACTAAATTATTTATTCAAAGGCCTTATTTACTGTGCAATGAAACTGAATGTTGAGGGACATATTTTCTAAATAGGGTCTGTAGCGTTGTACAGGCAAGGGCAGCAGTTAGTCAGTGTTACAACGTGCCATGCCTCCTAATCTCCTCAATGCGTGAGAGAAACAATTTTCCTTAAACTTCTTTAAGAGATGCTGCATGTTTTGTGTCCCCAGATACCCAGGGCTTGGAGAGGAAGGGCTACTATCTCCTCACTCAAGCCAGCTCTTCCCCAATGGAATGTTTTGGCAGCAAAGTTTGTTGTGTGTAAGGTCCGAAATATTGGCTAGCACTTACGTGGACTGTCAAAAGTAGGTAACAGAAATGAAGGCTGTAGTCAGGTTAATATTTTATGGCCACCTTTATTTCACCCACTGTCTAATATTAAATAAGTAATTTCCTGTTTTTACAGGCCTTCATTTTGATATGTGTGATTTTTTTTTTATTATTATCTGAGCTACATTTGTGGTCACATGTGGGATAGTTAAATAACAATCTTTTCCACCTTTACGTATATTTAACATATATTAATTCTACTGTTTTGTTCCATACATAGTAATAAATTAGTACTTTTCAGCAAGTTTTAGAGTATTAAGAAATTCCACTTTCCGGTTATGCCATAGGACACTCAGGTCTGAAAAATGTAAGAATGAAAGATTGGTTGTGGAAAACGGTCAATCAAGTTGTAGCATTCACAGAGCTAAAGCTTGATCAAGACTTTCAACTTTGGAAGTAATGGATTATTTCAAACGATGGTATTTCTTTTTCAGTTGTTTAAAGGATTTCTCAGTCTCTAAACTGGCACTTTGATTTATGTCCCTACATTCTGGCGGCTTACTGCAAAATATTTATCTAATCAATTGCGAGACTGTCACAGAGGAAAAGTCAAGTGCCTATTCAGAATGCAAATTGGTATATACTAAAAGCTGTAGTGTTTGTGTGTCTGCTACAGCATTCTGTCCCCTTTTGTATTACTACCATCCGATGCTGCTGAATATTTAATTACATACTGAGCTAAGTGACTGAGGCCTTATTATATTGCACATTAATAATATGGAATGAAATTCTAATGTTCAGCCCCAGTTGCATGCAGGAATCAGTGATAGGAAGTTTAGTCTAAAACTGATCTTAATACAATTGCAAGTGTGTATTTTTCTTACTCTCCGAAGTATTTTGGAGCAAATTTGAAGTATAAGATCCTAGATTTGTATTACGCAGTTCCAAACATGACTTTCCAATACTTAGTTTCTTATCAGTAGAGAAAGTTGTGATTTCTTTTCTGATTACTTTAATGTAGTAGTTTTTCTCTCTTTGTGATTGCTAGCTGATTTTCTGTTAATCACAGCTATAAGTGAATAGAATCCATCCCTTAAAACGTCTGCCTGAGAAAGTGTGTCCTCCTCTGCACCAGCCATTCTCTTCCAGTCGACAAAACTTTCAAAGTTGTGAGGCAAGATTACCCCTTTTCAGAATCACCAGGTCGGAGGATAACTGAAAGGATTCAGACATTTTTACATCCTTGATAAGACTGAACTGTACTTTAATGTAGCTCTCAGAAAGTGAAGCCATGTAATACAGGAAAATATTTGGAGTAAGTTTAAAACTGTTGTTTATACTTTTTTATCTGTAATATTGAACAGACTCTTTTTGTCAGGCATTGGGGGGAAAAAATCTGGCTTTTGCTATGGCAACACAGAGGACTTAGAAAATGATCTCTCAGCTTGGAAGAATGATGACTCCTAAAAATAGTGTAGAAGCACTGAAAAAGAGCGAGATTCTCTCTTGTGCCAAGGTCTTTTCAGCTCAGGAATGGGGGTTCTCCCAAAGAATTGGCTGTCATTCTCTCATCATTAGACTTCTTTAAACGTACAGTAATTTAGAGCAACCTATACACTGGTCTAATTTATGACTGTCTGACTGCTGTTTGCAAGGACCCATGTATATATTGTGAGCTGTCACAGTGCAACAACACTTTGCTCAACTTTAATGCACCCTAGTCTTGAAGTGAGGGGGAAGGATAAATAGCAGAGGATGAGGATTCTCTAATTTTATACTACTGGTTAGCTTCAAATAGTTGAGATAAGTCTTAAGCTAATTAATGTTTTTAGCCAGATTTATGTCCTTTGTACTGTTCAAAAAACTTTAGATGCAGGTAGAAAATTGATCACAAACTGCTTTAGCAGCTGGCTATTTCGTTTTGTTTATCCAAGCAGCCAGTACTTTATGAACAAAACAATGTCACAAGTCTGTTTAGTAATACAGCATTGTGGTTGCCACTTCTGAAAAAATCTAGAGGAAAGAAGAACTGGCTGTAAAGTTCTGCAAAGTTCAAGCTAGTTACTTCAATGGTTTTAGAAATTACTCTGAAATAACTCTCAGTGATATTTCCAGTTAACGAGAATGAATAAAAATAACCTATATGCTAGAATTTTTTTATTGTTAAGACATGTGCGTTCCTTAACCAAAAAATTTAAAATAAATAAAACTCCCAAACAGTATCTTTTTATGCAAAACAAAAGTACCAAGGAGCTTTTTATAAGGCTTAGTATCCTCAGCCACCTTCTGTGAGGATCATATATGATTTTTGCCATTTGGAACTAAAATCTTGCTAAATCCACTTGCAGAATTTCTGCATCATCCAGTCCAGTCCCTAACCTAGTTGTTCCCTTCATTCTTCTGTACAGTGCAGCTTACACAACAAAATAGTCACATATGAGAGATAATAAAACATGATATATTGAGCCAATAAGATCTATTTCATATGCCCCTTGGGTTCACTGGTTTTAGTCTTCACCCTTTGTAATTGTGTGTTGTACAATATTATCTCACAGCTCTCTCAACTGTAATAGTTTACAGACTACTAGTCAACTGTAGAGTATTCTTCAGCTAAATTTGCATCTCCTACTCATGTATGTTTAATGGGACATAATTTCTGCTGCCATTCACGCCACTTCTGTTTCTAGCCCAACATGCCTAAATGAAGAACAGTGTCTCATAGCCATACTGAAAGTAGGAGTACTGTGAGCATTCCTTATTGGGAATATTTAATGTTATTTATTTCTGAGGTCAAAGAGATGTCTATTGCCTCCCTAGAACCCTATAGACTAGTGGAAGTGAAAACCATTACTGTGTTTTGTTTTTCAAAATCTGCTTATCAGCCTCATATGCAAATGTAAGTATTTCAGAGTCCACTGACCCCTGAATACATAGGATACACTGAGCTTTTTTGTATTCACAGTGATGTTACTCTAAAGCATATGGATAAGCATCCTTTGCCTACAAGAAAGGTTACTTAAAAGGTTTTGGGAACTGTTAGATTTTGCTCTACCTTTGCTCTGTGCCTGTGCCCATATCGTCTGAAGTTATTCAGACTTACACCTACTGTTCATATAATTACCTGACAGTTGACATAACCCACAGGACGATTATTATCTAGACTCAGGGATTCAATCAATGGCCTTTCAGCCTACATCCTTAAACGAATGAATGCTTCATTCTGTGGCAACAGTCTCCATCTGAACAAATTTCTCCAAACACACGTATCCCGTGTGGAGTTTACAAATCCTTCTGTTCTTACACAACTCAGCTGTATGAGCTTTCTGTGTTATGAGATTTCTGTGTCCTGCAAACAATTGTGTTTAGTGTACTTAAGAGGCTTAGGACTGGTCTACCAGTTTTGTTCTTTGATGAGAGTTGTGATTTGTTTTCTTCTCTACTGCTGTAGTTGTGTTGTTAGTACTGTCCCTTGAGTGGTTGCAGTTATTTTGCCATCACGGTGTCAGGGTATTTTATTCACCTTTTGGTGCAGGTATATTCTACACACGTATTAACTCTTATGCTATTATTAGTAAAATGCTGACAGTAGGGGGAGATATATTGTTCTAACTATTGCATTGCAGTTAAAAAGACAAAAAAAATTATTTGTAGGCAAGATTGTGGGTATCAGTAAAAGTCAGCGTTATTAAAAACCATGTGCTAGAAATAGTTTACCATTGCAGAGGGATGTGTGTTATGTGTTTTTTCTCCATGTCTTTACAATTGAGCTATTTGTATTTCATAGCATGTGAGTGTGAAACGCCTCCATTGCTATCAAGTTCTGCTGCCATCACAGGGCCAGTTCTCCTTCTGCAGTCTCTCCTAACACAGAATCTATTAATCCACTTATCCTTTGTCTTCAGTGTGGTTCTCACAGTATCAGCCCCAGCTGAAGCATCAGTCTACCACAGGATTCTCTTAATACATATATTTTTGATCTTTTCCTTTCCCAACTGAAGGAGCTCATTCTCTTCCACATTCTTCTCATGTAAATGGGACACTTCTGATCTCATACTCTTTGGAACTGGGATTAAATCTGCTTTGTGCAAAAATGATGCCAAAGCTGCCTTTCCTTGTTGCTTATCATCACCCACATTGTATTATTTTACTGACATTGATTATCCATGGGGAGGTGATTTCTGGCACGCAAAGTGCATTGCAGTGCTCACTTTACTGGTGGCAGCTGTAGTTAAATCTAAGCACATTAAAAAGAGCTGCCTTCACATTTAAAAGGCTGACTTTGTAATCATGAAAATATTTGCACCCTTGATGCTCCAAGATGGAAGCCCTTATCTAGATGCCTCACATGATGCATCCAGAATGTATGAGATTTTGAACAAGAAATATAACCTAAATCTTGTAAATGATTCAGTAAACTGAATGAAAGAAAATTCATCTATGAAACTGACAGCAAAACATCTTTGGCAATACAAACAGATGCCTATGCAGTCTAGAGAGAGAGAATCATAGAATTGTTTTGGTTGGAAAAGACCTTTAAGATCACCAAGTCCAACCGTAAACCCAGCACTCCAAAGTTCAACACTAAATCATGCTCCTAAACACCACATCTACATGTCTCTTGAATGCCTCCAGGGATGGTGACTCAACCACTTCCCTGGGCAGCCTCTTCCAAGGCTTGACAAGTCTTTCAGTGAACAAATTTTTCCTAATATCCAGTCTAAACCTCCCCTGGTGCAGCTTGAGGCTATTTCCTTTTGTCCTAATGCTTGTTACTTGGGAGAAGAGACCAACACCCACGTTGCAACAACCCTCCTTTCAGGTAGTTGTAGAGAGCAAGAAGGTCTCCTGTGAGCCCCCTTTTTCTAGGCTAAACAACCTCAGTTCCCTCAGTTACTCCTAATAAGACTTTTTCTCTAGGCCCTTCATCAGCTTTGTTTTTCTTCTTTGGATGCACTCCAGCACCTCAACGTCTTTCTTGTAGTGAGGGGCCCAAAACTGAACACAATATTCGAGGTGCAGCCTCACCAGTGCTGAGTACAGGGGGACAGTCACTTCTCTAGTCCTGCTGGCCACACTATTTCTGATACAAGCCAGGATGCTATTGGCTTCTTCTTGGCCACCTGGGCACACTACTGGCTTATTCATCTGGCTGTCAACCAACACCCCCAAGTCCTTTTCCACCAGGCAGCTTTCCGGCCTCTCTTCCCCAAGCCTGTAGAGTTGCATGGTGTTGTTGTGAGCCAAGGATAGCACCCGGCACTTAGCCTTGTTGAACCTCATACAGTTGGCCTCGGCCCATCAGTCCAGCTTGTCCAGATCCCTCTGTAGAGGTTTCGTACCCCCCAGCAGATCAACACTCCCGCCCAACTTGGTGTTGTGTGCAAACTTAGTGAGGGTGCACTCAATCCCCTCATCCAGGTCATTGATAAAGATATTAAACAAAACTGGCCACAATACTGAGCCCTGGGGAACACCACTTGTGACCGGCCACCAACTGGGTTTAACCCCATTCACCACAACTCTTTAGGCCCAGTCATCCAGCCAGTGTTTTACCCAGCGAAGAGTACGCACGTCCAAGCCATAAGCAGCCAGTTTCTCCAGGAGAATGCTGTGGAATATGATCATTCCGCTGAGCCCTTTCTTACTTCTCTAAGAATCAAAAACTCTATCATTTTGTGATTGCTATGCCCAAGACGCCTTCAACCATCACATCAGCCACAAGTCCTTCTCTGTTTGGAAACAACAGGTCCAGCAGGGCACCTTCCCTGGTTGTCTCACTCACCAGCTGTGCCAGGAAGTTACCTTCCACACACTCCAGGAACCTCCTAAACTGTTTCCTCTCCTCTGTGTTGTATTTCCAGCAGACATCTGGTAAGTTGAACTCCCCCATGAGCACAAGGGCTAGCCATTGTGAGACTACTCCTAGCTGTTTATAGAATATTTCGTCTGCCTCATCATCCTGGTTCGGTGGTCTGTAAAAGACTCCCACCATGATATCTACCTTGTTGGCCTTTCCCCTGGTTCTTACCCTATCATCACTGTCATCAGGCTCTAGAAAGTCAAAACACTTCCTAACATACAGGGCCACCACACTGCCCCTTATTCCTTGCCTACCCCTTCTGAAAATTTTATAGTCATCCATTGCAGCACTCCAGTTGTGTGAGTCATCACACCATGTTTCTGTGATGGCAGCTATATCATAGTTTTCCTGCTGCACAATCGCTTCCAACTCCTCCTGTTTGTTACTCATGCTGTGTGGATTGGTGTAGATGCACTTCACTTGCACTATTGATCCTGCTACCCTTCTGGGGGGAGAAGCCCTAATTCCTACGTGACCCTTCTCAGGCACTGCTATGGTTTGTAACACATCAACAGCCCTTGTGTCTTTGCTGCTGCATGGATCTCCATCCGCTACCTCCACTGAGATGGCAGACCAAAGGACCTCGCTGATACACTGTCCCTCAAACATTGATGTGCTGCCCCTAGACTTATCTCTAGTGAGTGTTTCCCCTTCAAATCTAGTTTAAAGCTCTTTCAATGAGCTCTGCTAACTGCCGTGCAAAGATTCTTTTCCTCCTTTGAGACAGGTGTACCCCATCTGTCACCAGCAGGCCTGGTGTTTTTCAGACATGATCAAAAACCCAAAAATTCTGCCAGTGACACCAGGCTCAGAACCAGGTATTGATCTGCTGGCTCTTCCTATTCCTTCCCTCATCACTTCCTGCAAGTGGAAGGATAGAAGAGAACATTACTTGTGCACCTGATCCCTTAGCCAGTTGTCCCAAGACCCTGAAGTCTCTCTTGATTGCCCTCAGACTTCTTGTTGCAACTTCATCATTGCCTACCTGAAAAATCAATAATAGATAACAATTTGAGAGCCGTACCAGGGTAGGAAGTATTCTCTTCAAATCTTTAACCCAGGCCCCAGGGAAGCAGCAGACTTCCCTAAGAAGCGGGTCTGGTCTGCATATTGGGCCTTCTGTTCCCTTCAGAAGGCAGTCTCTTATGACAGTGACCCTTTTTTTTTTTTCTTTATGGAAGCAGCTTTGATGTAGTGCATAGGCTGACTTAACCTCAGTGACACCTCCAAGCTAGATGAACCACCATCCCCATTATTGTTTGATTCCACTTGCAGAGCCTCATATCTACTATGCAAGGGCACCTGGAAAGGTAAGGTAGTCACAGAGGACATGCCCCTCCTGTGCTAGGCAGAATGTGTCACCGTTGCCCTCTATCCCTTAAGTCACTGTGTTCAGCCAAACGGAGAGAGGATAGGGAATCCTCCTGCGCGCCTGTTGCGCCTGTCTCAGAGAAGGTAGGGTGCGATTCCAGTACTCTATCTCTCTCTTGCAGTTCCTGATACTCCTCAACCTAGTCACTTCCTCCCAGAGCTCTGTCACTAAGCAGAGGAATTCCTCTACCTGGGCACACCTCCCATGGGTGTTCTCACTGCTGCCATCTGGTACTGGCATAAAAGTAGGGCACACCCCACAGCCTGATACCTGGCTGGCAGCGTGTTCTCACTGGAGCTCTATCTGGGAACCTGCATCAGTGGTGGTGCGTGCAGAGCTTAGTCAGGCCATGGCTTTCTGCCAGGCGGATACCATTGCTCCCTGGTTGAGCTGGCAGAGCTTTAGCACCCTTCCTGCATGCCCTTCAGTGCAAAGTGCCTCGCCACATACTTGCTGATATGCCATACCCTGTTTCTCAGCGTGTTCTCAGCACTCCTGGTCACTAGTGCTCCTTAAGGGCTTCTTTCATATGTGTGTGGGCGGGCTTGGCTACTGTTGCTCCTGGCCCCGCTCAGGTCTCATCAGCTACTGTCGTGCAAGCTTAGGGCTCCTGCTGGCTCTCTCAGCTCCCCCTAATGTTCCCCCAGTTCAGGAAGCCCCCTGTGTGCCACAATAGAGCACTCTGCTGCAGATCGTGCCAGCGCTGGAGCTGCTTGTCTCGGTGACTGATTACTAAGCATGCTCCGTAGGACTGGAGTGCAATGATTCTGTTACATCAGGAGTTAATGGAAAACAATATTTTACAAATATGATTATCACAAAGAGCAAGTATTTGAGCATTTGGACTGTGGAAGGTCCTTGTGTAGATGATCCTGGGAGAAAACCCTTTCTTGTTATGTGAAAACATGGACTATGGGGAAAAGGCAGAATATGTCAACATCTTGTAATGTAAATGCATTATTTTAACCTCCAAGAGATGGTTGCTGATATGGTTCCTTCCAGCCTTCCTTCACCTTATCTGCATGTATCTGGGGCAGCAATGCTGTTCTCCTAGTGCTAGATCCAAGAACATTTCCATTCCCTTGTGTTGAACAATCAAGGTTGTAGTTTGCCACATCTCTTATGATAGTGATGGAGTCTCCTGAGAAGCTTCAGTTTTCTCCCAGTTGCTGTCTTCATTAGCAATAAATTTCTATATAAACAAAGGACACTTGAACCATTCCTGTGTAGAGTTTTGCTGGGACTCTTGTTGCGACAGAGGAGAGGTAGTGAGACTACAATGGGGAGCACTCCTATAGCTTTGTTGTGTGCTTAGATCTTGCCTTTTCTCGTTCCAGTGGGTCTCTCAGTGCAATAGGACATGATCATTTCTGGTTTGAGTGTCAGGCTAGCTTAGGGCACTGCTGTGAATTTTGATTTCTAATGTTAATGGATTACAGTGTTCTCTGCATAATATGTTTATTAAAGATCTTTTTCCATCTGTAAAACGTGTAGCTGCTTTAAAAGAGAACTCCCCACTCACACACTCAGCTTTTGGGCATTCTATGTAGGAACTTTCTTTGATGTACTGTTTAGTTCTGCTTGCTGACATGAGGCAGTCTCAGCCTCTTATGGAAGCAGAATAATTTCAGACTCCCACAGAGTAAATGCTGAGTGAAGCTACAGAAAAGTGAAGTGGGCTCTTTTCAACTTTGAATCAATCCTAAACCCAGAGAATTAAGGTTAATAAGATCTGGAGAAAATCAAATGTTGTACCTCTGGGCTGGACTATTAGGAATACCTACAATTAGGGAAAGCAATTATGTACACGGTATAGAAATACAATATGTATTTATACTAAAAAAAATTTCTATATGTACAGTTCTAAATTAGGAATATGTTTCCTGTACAAGCAAGAAACTCTGTCAGAAGTCAGGGACTTGGACTTAAGTACTAAATGACTGGGTGAGCACCATATGTGTTGACTACTTGCATTTTTATTCTCAGAGGTATAATAAATTTCTTTCAGTTATAAAAAAATTAAGGAATACTTAAAGCAGATATGCACATAACCTCCTCAAAGTGCTATCTGCACCTGTAAGACTTCTAGGATCATATATGAAATGTTTTTGTAGTTAGAGGACCATTAAAGCTTTCTGTAAGCATAAGTATTGCATATAATGTAATGTTATTTATGAAGAAATAGTATAAGTGTAGTTTTCTAGATGTTCATACAGCTGGTTTGAGCCATTCTGCAATGTTGGTGCTAAGCAGACAATCTATTAAGGCTGATGCATCAAATACTGTATTTGAAAATACAACAACAGATTCTGAGGATTCTTACAAGGAAGGAATGGCATACGTCCTTGGGGCCAGAAGACAATTACAGTTCAGAATTTTAAATTGTTACGAGTCTTTTGTTTCTCTCCAGAAATGGAAATCAATCCATCAAGACACTGTTTTTTAATTTTGGATTTGGTAGTGTTAAGTCATTACTCAGCTGGTAAGGTCTTTCCTTCCTGTTAATGGTGGTCACTGGCCAGCAGCTTTACATGATGTCACTTCTTCATAATTACTGTACTAATATTGAAAATGCTGTAATAGAACGATGGGGCTAGAGGACATGTTTGTTTTCTCAAATGCCCATTAGCAAGAAGATTAGTAATTGACATTATTCTTTGCAACTAATATGAAGGATTGTGTAGACTTCTGATTGCACGTAGAACTGGTGAAACTACAGGCTACTGCCAAACAGGTCTCTCTTCCTTGAAAAATGGGCTGTGCCCTTGTTATCCGGCTGCAAATCTGTATTTGAATATGTTCAAACTTTGTGGCCTGATGTATGAGGAAGAAAGGCAAACTTGCTGAAAGTACTAAGTAACTAAATGGCAGACCTGCTGATTCCCCTGCACAGACACTGGTCATTCAGATTTGAAGGAACTTAATATCTCTGAGACCTTTCTTCTTTCTGCCAATTTTCTTGAAATAAGCCATGTTGTTGGAAGTTACTGCTGGCAGAAGGACAGATACAAAATAATACAATTGCATAAACCTCATTTTATTAGAAAATCAGCCTCATTATCTAGCTTTATAAAAGGGACTGGTGCTTGATTCTATTAAAAAACTTTTCTTTCACAGATTTTGTACCTTCTGATTAGATAAAGCACAACAGAAAACTGCTGTTTATTTAAAAAAACCTATTCTGGAGCGTGGAGGGCTAACCATTCCCAGTGGCTGTGACCAGGTTGTATAAACCAGGATATGTTAAGAAATGTAGATTGCTGACTCTAAACTCTTCTTTTTTCACCCTTGGAGTTTTCATACAGTGTGGTTACTTTTCCCCAATTCTGTTGAATGTAGGCACTTGGAAACCACAATTTCTGTAGTGGTCTGTGTTCTGTAGTGTTCTGTAGTCTTCAGTGCTCATTACTGGCACTGAGGTTAATGGAAGTTTGATGATATTGGTTTCTAATGGCTGTTGGATCAGGTCTATGGCTGTCCTTTAAAGATTAAGGTAGTGAAATTAAAGCTGTTATTGACTTTCTTGGGTCATGAAGAAGATGTATTTAGGTCCTCATCCCAGCTCTGAGAAGCTTTTTTGATTTTTAACTGTTGAAATTTCATTATGCCTACCTTTTGATATTGTGTTTTAGAAAATCATCTGTGGTATCTAAATTCATGTCGCGGGGGGGGAGTGGTTAAGGTTTAACGGTCGCTCAAAGAATCACCACCAAAGATATGAGGGAAAGGTGATTTTTAATATAAATTTGTAAGAAGCGCGACTTTACAGAATTCGATGGCAAGATTCACTCTATTACTTACTGTGTGAAGGGATTGTGAAAGGGAATTGGGTCAGAGTGGTGCTTAGGTGCAACTGTCACAGTGAATGGCGGGGGGGGGCACAGAGAGAAGTGATTTTTTACAGTGGTCGGGTAGGGGAAACTGAGTCAGGGTCGAGTTGGAGTGATGTATACAGGGTTTAGGGAAAAGGGTATAAGGAGTGCCCTCCCGTTGAGTCACGAGGTTCAGAGTGGACCCCCTTGCTTTCTAAACTCCTTCTCAGAGGAGTCTAGGTGCGGCTGAATCCACTCCTAGTCCCAGACTTGGTCAACGGTTTATAACTAAAGGAGTGTAGTGTTGGGATTTCAGTGAAAGTGATTTAACATGTAAGTATGGGTCTCATAACAATCAACAGTAACAATAAATGATATCTTAACACTACTGAAGTAAATAACAAACTAAATTAGTAATTAGCAATACTTATTCAATAATCAATAATCAGCAGTTATGACAACTTAGTTAACGATTTGAAGCTTCCTAACTTAAAACACATGTATACACACACATACAGACACACACACACACACAGATATAGAGGTTAACCTTTGTTTAAGATGTTAAATTTGGTACCCAATATCCTTCGAAAATCACACAGGGTCAGGAAATAGTGAGCTACACACTATTTCATCCTGTGAAAATACTTCGCGAAAATCTAAACGCAGTGACTTACTCACTTTTTCCTTCGCTGGCGTCTGTCAGGGAAGGATCCAAATACCTCGCGGAACCTCGCGAAAACTGCTCTGAGAGGCGTCCCAGCTCAGAGGGAGATACACGGTCACAGCCTGCTGTGGTCCCGGAGAGCTCAAAGGGTCTCGCTTTAGAACCATTATTTATAGAATCGCAAGATTATTGACTTTGGTCAATGTTATCATTTCGTGGCCGTAAGTCTTGTCAGATAATTAGTCTTGGCATCTCTCAGATGTGGGCTGCGACCCATGCAGGAGAAGATTTAGGTACGTTTCCTGGGTAACAGGAGTTCTGGAGATGGTCAGGGAGCGCCTGATCACTTCAACTCACTGTGATTGCAGCAGGAGTTCCAGGTGCAGTTAGGGAGTGCCTAATTGTCCCAACTCGCTGTGCTCATCCCGGGACAGAGAGGTACCGTATTACTTCATATCTTGGCTCACTGTACCAACAGGCAAGGTCGTAGAGTGCCCAATTATCCCAGCTCTTTGTTCTTATATGTTGATGAATGATCTGACACTGCAATGCGGCTTGCTAGTAGGGGGAAGCGGGGCCTACACCACAACAATTCATAAACACACTAATAAAGAAATGCTTCAGTGAAGCAAACAAAAGCCATTTAGAGTGAATTTGGTAGTACTTTGAGGAAGATTAGTTTCCTTGGTACATTCTCTGAACGTGAAATTCTCACTTCCAGAGTACTGACAGAGAAAGGGTCAAGACAATTTTTTTTCAGTGATACATCAGCATCTCAGAAATGGAGAGAAGAGGAGCAAATTCTAAGTTACAGTTGTCGGTAGACTTCTCTCCTACCTAACAAGCACTAGCTCTTTTTTCACTAGCAAAATATATTATGAAAAAATAGAAAATAAGCTGTGGTTTGAAAAGTTCCTTATGCTATTAAAAAGAAAGGACAATGGTATTTATATGATCTTTAAAAACTAAGCAATAATGACACATGAAAGGCTTGAATGAATGGAACAAGGAGTGATTTGCTGAAGAGTTTCATAGAAATCTCTTTCCCTAGAGGCATCACAAAATAGATTAACTTATTAGGAAAGCATATATTTTCACTGAAGGAGAAGGCTTTTTATCCTTATTTCTGTCATCTATGTGTTCTGATTGCTTTCAACATTTTTTAATCAGAAGAAATTGTTTAGTAGCTTGAATCCATAGAATAAAACATCTTGTTAAACTCCAGGTCAACTAATAAAAACAAATTGATAAATACAAATTGTGCTGGACATCTTTAATTAGAATGTTTTGTGTTGTTTTTTTTTTTTTCTCTCCTGTCAGGCTCCAAGGAATCTATCCTTATAATAAAAATGTTCTTGGGGGGAAAAAGAGAAACCTGAACCACTGAAATTCAAATGAAAATGCAAGAAGTGAAATGTAGTGAGTATTACTGTTTGAGATAAACTGCTAATAAAACTCTCAGGTGTTAGCTTCCAAAAAGGAGATTTTTATTTTCACACAGTTAGAAATCCCTTGCAGCACTGGGAAGACTGGTATAATATTGTCATTGGCATCCCTGACCTGTTTTATGTATACTACAAGAAGTTTTTTTCCTACTCCTTTGGGAGTGTTGATTTATAGCTTGTAGAAAGCTGTCTCTCGCTTGCAAAGCTCATGATAAAACAGGGCTCCCAGAATTCCCTGTTTTTTTGCTTTGATGGTCTAAAGTTATTAAAAATACTTATTTATCCTTTTAATTAAAGTATCTGTGGAGATACTGTCATGCTTACAGCTTTTTTTTTTTGTTTTAGCATAGAGAAAAAGGAACCAGTTTACCTGTAATACAGAGAGAATAACCATCAGGTGTTCTTCCCTGCACACTCTTAGATAATATTTTTTGTGATATCTTTGAAGAGTATTCCACTTAGCAGACTGTGAAAGCACAACCTTCAAAGTCATGATATGTTATAATCATGTGTACAGTGCCCCATAACCAGATTTAAACTCATGCATTTTTTGTTTGGGTGTCATTTTTCAAAACACTTCTATTGCTCATCTAGGCCTGGAAACAGTTTTAAAACCAAATCAAGCATTCATTCCTGCAAAAGAGGCAAAAATACAGCCTTATTAACTGGGACAAAATCAGCATCAGCTCTGGTGTGAGGGGGATTACCAAAGGCAACACAAAGAAAGCTAAGTATCGAGGAGCTGCAATACTTGATTGAGATATTGAAGGTGCATTACAAGAATTAGCAATTTTTTGCAGGCAGGAACAATGCATCCTTCTCACATATACTACTGTAATTACAGTGATGAGGAAAAGATTTTCAGCTCAGGTCCTTAATTTAGATAATTCTATCTTAATATTCAAAGTTAATAAACAAAAAGATTAACATTCTGAGTGCTGAAAAGATTTTTGTGCCTTGCAACAGTTCACTCCAGCCAGCTTTGTTTTGGATATGTTTAATATCTTTCTTGCTTTATAATATGGGCTATGCTCTACAGAACTGGAATTAACATTTCCTTCCTAACCATCACTTTCAAGGTGGCAGCCTTTGTCAGCTGCAAATTGTTTCAGCACTCTGTAGGGGTGAGTGCTCACCAAAGGAGAGTAATAGTCTGGGCATAGTGTTTCAGATATCCACCTTGTCTGCTATGTAAGTCCTATGGAGCTGCAACTGTGCACCCACCCATGTGCCACAGTTGTATCTGAAGCCACAGTGTTGACATTGCAAGTCTTTCCCATTGCAGCAGAAAATACAGATACAAAAATCAGACATTCCCAATCTTAAAACATACTTTTCCTCTGTGTGAAATGACTGTTATTGAACAGTAAAAGAATAGGCTTGGCTTTGCTTCTGTTCATCAAAATCTTTTCCCCTTTCCCAGAAATTGCTCCAACTTGACAAAATATATGGTTTTCTGGGTAACAGCCTATAACAGGCTACATTAACAAACACAAAGGTTAATAGAATTTGAGCATCTTGAAATGTGATTTAATTTGAAAGACTATAGTCTGTGAATATTAACTACTAACAAATTAAATTATTCAGTGACAAATCACATCAGACACCTAGGAAATATCAATAGGTATTGTCATTATAGTAATTCTTCCAAACAGTAGGACACAGGCAAACTCTGCATTAGTATTTTGGCTCAAGGTGTTCATTTGCAAATGAACAATTCATCATGTGAAGGAAAAGAGAAATAGCTCCAGGTTTGTGTCAGATTGCCCTGGTGTTAACTGCTACTCTCTGATGTGACGTTGTCTAGACCTAATGCCAGTGGAAGTAATAGAGGAGGAGAGTGGCCATTCCATTATTTAGGATGAATTAACTATTGGCTACCACTACCCAAGTATAATGCTTCTAGTGATCCATAACTTCTATTAATGAAAAATCTGATATGCTAGGTGTTTGTTTCCAAACTTTAAAAATATATCCTCTATATACATACACTGTTATAAAATAAGTACCTAGGCAGTATCTTATAGTTATTTCTTTTTTCTATTAAAAAAAAATGTAGACCTGATCTAAGGCTACTGAAATTAACAGTCATTCTTTTGTTTTCTATTGACTTTATATTAGCTTTTATAGGAATGCATTACTGAACTGCTCTCAGGGACATAATTTGTTCTGGGAACTATAGAATAAAATTAAGAATTGAAGGGTTATTGCATAGTGCAGCATAAGGAAAAGAGGTGTATCCTCAGTGACATATAACAGTATACTTTATTGCCAAGACTTATGCAGACAGAATCTAAATGGTACCAAGGCACAAGTTTGTGCCCCAGGTCCCAAAAAAATGAGGGGAACAGACTTCAATTTACTAATTCTTTTGTAAAGAACTAGATTTTAGGATATGTGACTGTTGGTTTGAAATCTTCTGTAATTGGCTATTCAATAGAAGGAAACCTCTTATAAAATTTAGTTTCTGTGTATATGGTAAGAGACTAGACACATTAGGATTGTGAAGAACATTCCATTTCTATCACAAAATGCACAGCACACGCAGAATATGACAGATTAACATTTAACAAAGTCAAAGATATATTCTGAATGTCTCTGAATTAAATCAATACTTCTATTTTTTAAAAAAGAATCCTGAGTATTTCTTAATATTACTAAATTAATTTCTATTGCAGGGCTACATGCCAGGAATTAGATATAATTCATTCATCTTATTTTTAAAGTAATGCTGTATGCTTTTGAAACAAAACACATAGCTTGTTTCTTTGACCTTTTCATGTTTTTAATAGGCATTCTCTTTAAATTCTCAGGCAGTCTTTTTTGAGGTACTCTTCATCTTCTTTACAGATATCAACAGCTTCAATATAAGAAAACTAAATCCAACCAGAAATCTCTGCAAGGCCCTAAAATTTTGTGTTCTCCATTGGGTTTCATAAATTTAGACATAGTTTGTCTCAGCTGAAAACCAATACCACAGTCTGCCTCAGTTACAAGGGGTCTTAGAGTAATATCTTCAGTACTCTAACAAAATATTTATGTTACATGCAGAAGATGTACAAGGTTACATTAACCTGCCAATATGGGATTACAGCCATAATAGTATATTTGACTTCTTTGCCTACTCTCAAATGATCAAAGAGACTTTTGTGTCTTCTCCTAAGAGCCATCTGCACAGTACAATAGACTTAGGTTAGGCTTTCTTCCTCATTTATTGCTGAGTCCTTTGCGAACAGCAATTATTTGGTACCATCATAAAGAAGTCTTCTCCCTCCTTGGTATTCACTGTTTCTTTTCTGCTTTGGATGGTTGAAACAAATGTAGGTGCTTTTCACAGTCTCCCTGTTCTAACCAGAACAATGTGGAAAGTGAGAGCAAAATTCAGCTCCTGCTTTCTCAGCTTTGTCAGTCTTGCTAGTACTCAGTCTACAGCAGAGTCATGTCGATGAGAAGCACTTCACATCATAACAGTATGACATAAATCTGGAGTTATTTCCTTTCTGTTTCACATGATGAATTGCTCATTTGTAAATGAGCACCTAGAGCCAAAATATGAGTCCTGACTTTGACTACATCGTAGTGTTCAGAAAATTCTCCTAGCTTCCAATTCACTTCAAACTTGAAAAATCATACAGTGTTTAGTGGCAGATTAATAAAACCTTTCTAGTTAACAAGGACATAATTTACAGAATTACACAAAATCACCGGAAAAACTGACACTTACCCTAGTTTTGAGACAAAGGCAAATGAAACTCAAAGAATTCAACTACACTCTGTTTTAAGGTCTGGGATTTGGTCTAGCACAAATGTGAGGCCGCCTAGATCAAAACTTAAATTTTTTTGTAGTAAAAAGGCCCAATTCCGTAATGGCAGAAATAATCTTTTCCAGAATATAGATTCATTTTACTACCCTTTTAAATTTTATATAAAGAACTTAATAACTTTTCAGTGTGCGGAGCTGTATGTTGTATTGTAATTACTGAATCTTAGTGTTAAATGCCACCCTAGTTACTTTGCTAATTATTTTGATTTTCTTTCAATATTCAGGCCTCTGACTAGTGATATTAAATAAAACATCAAAGCACTGTAGAATATTTTAGTTAACATCAAGCCATCAAAACAGAGAAGATACGTTGTTTTACCCTAAGCCCTGGAAGTTTAAGACTTTAGGTACAGTGGAAGCAGATTTGCTGATAGAACAGCCATGTGTCAGTGTACTAATAACTGTTTCTCCTTGTTTTCATAGACAGGCAATATATCTGTATGCATAAAACCCTCATTGCTCAGAATTTTGTGTGTAGGATTTGTATGCTTCTAAAGTTATAGCCATTTCAACATGCTCAAGCTCCCATGGGAAGCCAAACTGCAAAAATGTTAACAAAATAAATTTACAAAGATATCTAGCTTAAAGATTGAGAGAGTTTTGTAAATGCAACCCTAATTATCTACGTTAACCTAACTACCATTGTAACCGTGATTAAATAACTAACATGCCTATGCTTAGCAATCCCACTAAGTATGTATTTCCAGATTATAGAACAGAAACAGTTTTTATGCATCCTTTGTGCTCCCATCCACAATCTCACCATTATGTTGGCTATGCAGTTATTTTTAGTACGTTCTATCCAATACCAGAATGGAGAACTGTTCATGGAATTTGCCATCAAAATTACTAGAATTCTACACAACTAGGGTAAAGAATTTTAAAATATCAGAGAGTTTAAAATAACTGGCAGTGATGATTGTTTCTTTACAACCCTTTCCCATTTCTGTTTCACTATCAAGTCAAAATCCCTAGCCTCATGAAGTTATGACAGAATCCAAAACTTGTCATGTTACGACTGCTTCCTGTACATGTGACGATACAAAATAGCACCAAACACTATATGCAGATATGATTAAACTACAGTGGCAATACTCAAGTTAAGTAATTTAAGAGCAATTTTCATTCCACTACAAGCCTAAAAGACCTCAGCAGCCTATATTTTACCCAACCTCAAGCTTCTGCGTTATCATTACTGATATATTTCTGATATAAAATAGACAAACTCACAAATATTGCTATGTAAGTAAGGAAAAAAAAGTTGGACCATGCTCAAAAAAAGCATAAATTGTTCTCTCTTAATTAGAATAGTTTAATAGTGTCCTTTTGAACCATACTACTGCTGTGATTGTAGGTCAAGATAACTCCTGGTGTTCTAAGATAAATTATTTTGCTCACTCTTCTGAGATTTATATTTATCTGAAATGTCAAAGTCATTTAGGAATCATGTAAGTCCATGAACTCCTTGTGTATGTGAAAATTGAGAAGATAGCACAAAAATTTGTTTCATTTTTTATTTTTTCTATTAAAAGGTGTGGGGTTTTAGAAGAGAAATGGTGTAAATTATTTGACTTTTCTGTTAATGGCATTATGAAATATCCTGGAATTCTCTCAGTTATCTTACATTTACTTGCAGCACAAGTAATATATATGTTTTCTTATTATAAGGAAAAGGAACCCAAGGTAACCCGGCACAGCTGCCTCACAGAAAATCATCACTTAAGCTGAAGAAGTGTGTCAGTAAAAAATAACAAATTCCGTCCTAAGGAATAACGAAACATTAATGACTTATACGACACCATACTGTGTACAGCTCTGGTCATCTGACTTCAAGAGTGATGAACTCAGAACAGAACAGCTTCAGAAGATGATAACTAGGGTGCCTAGAGGAACAAGTACCTGTATTAAGGGAAGACACTAGGCAAGCTTGACTTGTGGAGCCTTACAAAAACAGTAAAGGAGAAAAACTGCAACCTATGAGTATTTTTAAATGTAAAGGGAGGAGACTTGAAGGGTGTTGTCGTGTCTCCATGCCCATTGGGAAAAGAACAGTTCTGCATTCAGGGCTTGTGTTTGATGGCATGTAGTAAATGAACCATATTGGCTGCTTGCTGAATGATGGGGAAGTAATGTAATACTGACTAGTTATTTCATCTGGGGAGTGTGAGCCACCCGAAGCCTGAATGAAGCTGGAGGCATTGGGAAAAAGTAGTACAGAGTACAAGAGGGCAGAAACATAGTTAGGAGGGCATTCTGAAAGCTGCTGTTTCATAACTTTCAAGTGCTTGATTTTGCCATATTAATATGAGCCTTCTTTTAGAGGTCTTTCAGAACTACTGTATCTAATATGGTCTATAGCAAACATCAGTCAGTAGCGGATATATAGGATGAGAGTAACAGTGAACATATGTAGAGTGACGCTTTCCTTCTTCCAGCAGTCATAAATTTAGAGAGTTCAGGAGCAGAAGGAGACAGACCAGATGATTGCAAAACATTGAGTTTATTTTGTTCAATAATACTTAGAGACTGTTGTACTTGTGGCCTCCACAATATTGTGTGGGACTCTGAAATTTTAAATTTATTTTAAATATGCTGCCTGATCTTTCATATGGGTAGACACTACTTCCTGTTTAAAGCAAACTAGCAAATCCCTGTGTTTCAAGATTTTACTGTGGCCTGTAATATATCATCTCTTTTCAAACCTGAAGTCAGAGTATTTATTCTCTCAAAGTGAAGACTATTCCATACTTATTATGATCATCTTCCTAATTCTTTATCTTTTCTAGTTCTGCTCTGTTCTGCTGTGTTCCTCTATGAGTTGATGTTATCAGAATTTCATTCAACATTCAAAATAGAGAGGAGACCAGGGATATACTATGTTTTCTTACTTGTTCTCAGTTTTTTCCTCTAATATTTAACATTACTTGTCTTTCTGGACCTATATAATAACAAGTATTTTCAGGAACTATCTGAAATGAGTCAAATATTTTTTTCTTCTGGTAAAAAAAAATTAAATCTCATATTGTAAATGCTGGGGTTATTGTTATTGATTGCAATAATCAACATTGCATTTCATCTGCTATTTTATCCTGAATAATTTGTATCACCTTGAAACCTTTTATCTCACTGTTCACTCTCTTTTCCAATTCATTCATAAATATGCTGAATAGAACGTGTTTACAAAACAGACCACACTGGACCTCTGTGGCAACTGTCCTCCATTGTGAGTACAGGCTATTTCTTATTATCCTTGTTTCTTAGTTTTTAATGTGTTACTGATCTGCAAGAGAACTGTTCTCTTTTATCCTGTGAAAGCTTTCCTTATTCAAGA
Source organism: Steatornis caripensis (assembly GCA_013398225.1). Classification (NCBI taxonomy): domain Eukaryota; kingdom Metazoa; phylum Chordata; class Aves; order Caprimulgiformes; family Steatornithidae; genus Steatornis; species Steatornis caripensis. The sequence continues at coordinate 29,494 of VZSC01000586.1, forward strand.
ACTCTGTCAAAAGCTCTTTTAAAAATCCAAGGACAATGTATTGACTACCCTAGACCTATCCACATGCCTGTTGACCTCTCCAAAGAAGTATAAGAGGCTTGAAGGACATACATACCTTCCACCTACAGAAATTGCATGACTTCTTCCTTTATGATTATCCAAGTATCTGCCAGTTCTAGTTTTCATTCTGATTTTTAGCTATATTCCAGAAAGTCACAATTACTTATCTATAGTTTCTTGTATACCCAGTGGAGTCCCTCTTAAAGGCTAGAGTTGTATTTGCTGCCTTCCATTCCTCAGGTGTCGATAATGATTTAAGTGACAGATTGTATACATTTTACTTCCTACTTATGTGTATTCGAGTTCTGTCTAAGGACACAAGTGCACAGGAGAGTACAAAACATTTGTTTAAAAGTTGCATTTTGTTCATCTACTTCACTGAGGTGAGAGAGACACTAGTTTTCCATTATGGTGTAAATCAAATACATTATTCAGCCAATGTGACCTTGCCAGCTGATTCTGAATATCTTCCAGTCCTTGAGATTTTGTTTAGTACAAATGGATCATATTCAGTATTAGCTGGAAGAAGATCAAATATAAATGCTGACTTACTGGTTGTAAAAAAACATGAATGATTTATTATGTATCAATAGGATATTTAGCATTTACCTATCACTGTGTTCTCAACAGATAACGAAAAGCACGCAATAATCAATACAAGGGGAAGGTCATACTTTATTCCTTATTTCCATCTGGTGTAATCAAAATAGGAATGAGAGGGCTTTATACGTCCGTTAACAAATTTTTCAGAGTAAGCAACTCTCCACAGTGGCCTTCACTTTTATTTTATAACATGCATCTTGTCAGGAGAAGCAGGTAGACGTGAATTTTACTAGAAGCACAATTCTCAATCAAAACCAACTTCTTTGGGAATAATTCTCAGTTCATTTTAGCCTGCTCTCACATGACTCATGTTGGCTCTGTGATTTGAAAGCCAGAGGGTTTTCAGCCCCTTTTGTTTGTTTCTTCTAAGTCACAACTTTCTGCATTTTAATTTTTATGTACATGAGCTGGTTTTATTTACACTGACACTGTGCTGGCCAATCTGTTACAAATCAATGACAAGAGATTTGTGCAATTCTTTTTTGTTGTTGTTGTTTCGTTTTTTCCAGCCCGGTCAAGATAGTGTTGAAATGATTCAACCATTTTCCTGAAGAGAAATGTGGCTGTGCTAAGGTGAGCTTACTTTCTTTATTTAAAAAGAAAAATCAGTTATATAGAACATCAGTTGCTTTTTTTTTTTTTTTCTCTTCCCAGTGGAACGTCCCATGTAGCCAGAATCATAGCATGGGTGGCAGTAGAAAACCTCAGCCCGAGTTTTCCCACCTCTGTAGCTGAAGACTGAGACTTTTCAGTGGTAACAGCTCCCACCACTAGCTTTTTGACATCTTGCATGCTTTCTTTTACCAAGGGACTAGCTAAGTGAGTACATTCATTTATGTCAAAGCTAAGCTAGCCAGGAAACAGAACTAGTCCTTTACTGGTGTGACTAAGGTATGTCTCTTGCTGGAAAGAACATGCTATTTACATACTATTAAACCACATTGATTTAAGAGAAATCAGAATAACTTCCCTCTAAGACTGCCTGCTGCTAGGAAATATTTTTAATGTCAGTATTAAATATACAAAATAGACAGTATTTTTAGAAAGTGTCTACCATATTGTTTAGCATCACGGTTGTCGCCAAATCCAGAAAGCTACAAACTGTGTTAGATCATATTCTCAGCTTTTGGAAAATATCTCAGACTTTACAATCCACACGGTTTACTCCTTAAATATTCTAGAGATGTCTTTCAGTGCATTCCTGCAGTGCTAGTCTACCCTTTCTCCCAGTTACAGGACTTTGGTCATCCATAACTTCAAATTGCATCTGTCTACTCTTTGTGCTTGGAGTTAGCAACCCAATAACCCAAGAGTTTTTCTTGTGTGGCAGCAAAATCCATGAGATTCTGCAAGAAAATCTTCTTTTTCTTTATTACCTGGAAGATCTGGCTGTGTATCTAATTTCTACTCTTCTCAGCCATCTCCTCATCTCTGCTTAAGCTGAAGGGTCCTTGATAGCAGGAACTGTTCCTCTCCCTCTCCCTCTCTTTATGTCCCAATTTGCCCTTGTGAGCTCCTCTCCTTGAGCATGATCAGTTGCCTCTGGAGAGGGATAATTTCTCTGATTCTTCATTTAGCCCACATGCCAGCTCTAGATCTTTCAAGGTAGCACTTACATCTAAGAGTGTATTATTTTAGTAGAGTAATTAAAACATTTATGACTCTCCTCATCTCTGAACAGGAAGTGGGGTTAGAAGAAGAATGGAATGCATCATCATGCTTTAAAAATACAGATCGATTATTAAGCACTTATTGTTTAATTGTCATGAAGAAAATGTACTTGCTACTGGACAATGTGTTTTATTGAGCAGGAGTAAGAAACACTAAATATAAATGGAATGTCATCTGTAGGGTGTCTGGTAGCAAAACCCTGTATTCCCAGAACATCACTGGTGTATGCAGGAAGACTTGTATTTACTCTTAGTTGCAAACACATGCTCATAGGGAAATCTATTCTATATTCAGGAAAATCTAAGTGAAATCTTACCAGGTATGGTAGTGTGACTGTCTGCTGTCTAGGATAAATGTCTTCCTTAACATCTTCTGGGAATGCTTACATGGGATCTCTGGTGTAATTAGAAATACCTCTTCCTCAAGTCTATGCTCTGTATCTGTTGTTCTTTATCTGACTAATAGTTTCCATCCTCTGCAGTGTATCCACAGTCAAGTGAAATTTTATTTTCTGGTAAGACTTCTACTTTAAGCACTGAAACAGTCTAACTGACCTGTTTAGTGAATAGCCAGCAGAAATCCATGAGGACTATGGTATATTGATCCTTTGGAGGAGACCAGCAGAAGACTTTGAAGGAGAGATGTAATATGACAAAACATCTAGAGACTGTAACCATAAACAATATGAGAAGAATTCAGGAGCTCCTCTTTGCCTCACAGTCTATTCCAGTAGTGCATTTTGAGGTTTCTTTGCTGTTGCTTCCAGAGAAGTCAATTGCTCACTGCTGATTTGTATCAGACCTATTTAAAAAGATGAGTAAGGACAAAATGTTAAGAATTGATATTAAATATTGACTTCTAGATTCCATGAAAAGTCAATGGGAAGAGTTAGGAGCTTTCAAATGTTCTTCTTATACCTGAATGCATAGACACCAGAATGATCCAAGAGGAAAAGCTAAATGTCTGCCTCATTTAGTAGTAAGCACAAATCTTCAGGCTGCAAAATCAAAACTTACCTTGTGTAGAGTACATACTCCCAGATTTCAGAGAGTCTGTTGCAACAGGTTGGAAACATCCTACAAATGCGTTGCTGTATCATACTATATTGGACAAGGTACATCATATTTAAGACTCATCTGGCTAGAAACCTACCAAGAATTAACTTACATCTGCAACAATACCAGTCCTTCAGGGGCTGGAAGAAAAGGCTGTGTTTCCAAGAAAATTTAAAGAATGAAACAGAACAAGAAAACAGAGCTAAGCCATTACAAAAGCTAATACAGAGATTTTATTTTAAAAAGGGGAGGAAGAAAGTTCGGCACAAAAAGCATCAAAGAAAGATCTATTATGATGAAAATACTGAGATTTAAAAGCAAATAAAAACCAAAAATAACATGACTTGTTCTTTTTGGTATGTGCCTCATGGAAACACTGTTCTGAAATTGTTTTTCTAAGCATAGAACAAAGACTATGCTTTATTGTTAAACTTTTGATATTATATTAATAACCCATTTCCTTCCCATTCAAATTATATGTCCCACTGTGGATGATACTTTCTCTGTTAATAATATTAAAATGAATATAGCACAAACTATTTATAACTCGGTTATGGCTCTTGCTCACTGTTGGGAGTCTTCAGTTCTAGCCATTCCCTATGCCCTGCCTATCAAATCTGTTCAAAGCAGCAAACAAACTTTGTGCAGTATAGTGGAACTTCTGTTTTTCCAAGCAACGTGATTTTATAGCAATTTATAATGTTATGATGTTGATAACATGTAGGCCTATAGGAATATGGAATAGAAAGGGACTTGTTCAAATAAAAAGCAATCTGGTACACTTTATGCATAAACCAGATGGCTCTACGCAGATTATGAAAAGCAAGGAAGCAGAGACCAGAGGAGCTGGGTATTGTAGCTGGTTTCAGCACAGTAGCACCTGACAAGTTTCCTGTAGCACTTGAAATGTTTGTACTTATATGTAAGCGAAAGTCCAAACTTGAGTAGAAAGAATGAAGAGATTAGTTCTGGTCAATGGGATGGAGTAGGATGTTCTTTGGCTTTTTCTCCCCATTTTGCCTAAATTACTTCTCTGTGTAAACTAAAAATCTGAAATGGAATTATATGCAAATAACAACAAACTGTCTGTCTGAGCTGACGATCCAAATGCCCTGTAATGTTTTTTTCAAATTTGATTTGTAAGTAGAATCATACTAAGACTTGAATTCTCCACGTGTTTAGATATTCTACAACAGTGTAGAGAGGAAATTTAAACCTTTCACTTAGAAAGCAAATGTAAATAAAGCCATTCCCTGGAAAAGCATCCCTGTGTAAGCACAGGAGAGAAAAGCTGTTACAATTCACTGGTGCAAATGTTCAGACAAACTGAGTCCAGCTGACAGCAATTGGGAGGAGATGATCCTTGTTTCTGGAGACAAAAATGAAAACAGAAATCATGTTCCTTATGGATGGTGTGCAACTGGAAGCTCTGAAAACTGACAGGATCTTCAATGGATTCTTCTTTATGACATTTTTGTTTGCTTGTCATGGTCTAATTAATGGAGAAAAACTTTCAGTGTAAAAATGAAAAATTCAGCAATAAGATCTTTTCCTAAAGACGTACACATCAATTAAGTGACAGAGTTGGATGCGCGACGATTGACAGTTCTTGTTCATATGAACTGATGGGAAGCTGATGCGAAAATGCAGCACCTTTGGCCCTTTACAGTGGTGTTTGAATACATGTTGGTTTACATACTTTGGACACTGTACTTGCTAGATAAGATGAGTAGTTATTAATATTTCTTTAGTGTAAACACCATGGCTTTCTGCCCCATGTCAGTCCCCCCAACATATTAAGCCACTGTTTCCAACTTGACTTATACTATTTTTGCAGCATTGACATTGAATTTTCTGTTGTGCTTAAATAACATTGCTTGTTAGTCTATGATTCCCTTTGCTCATCCCTGTTGACCTCAATGTTTCAGTTGATATTATTGCCTGTAGCATTCTGGCACAGCCTGTTGGAGCCAGTGATTTTTGCTTCTATTTTCTACAACCAACTCAGTGACATACTTCACTGCCATTACATTTACATTAATGACCCTCTGTTAAATTATGGAGGGATTTGCCCTGCGTTTCTTATCAGACCTAATTTTGGAAATCACCACCTTTCTGTATGTGTAGCTTAGGAAAGCTCTGAGATACAAATTTTTGGAGGCTGAGAAAATATTCTGAGGAAGTATCACAACACTGTTGACTTGTTCATATAATCATTTGCACGTCTGTTCTTGGCCGTTTGAAGAAAAGAATGCAAGGAAATGGTGATTTTTATTGTGATAGAAAAGGCCTTTTTATATATTCAACCTGTGATGCTTATTACTTTTAAGCAGATACTTGTAGACCTGCATAGTCTTCATGCTTACCAATGTCTTTTTCCTCTATGAATCCCTTCAATTCTGCTTAATAAGAGGATTCAGTCTATAATTGTGCCATCCAGGGGAGATAGGAATATCCCTTCTGAGTTCCCCCAGGTTTGAAATTGTAGGATACCTAATGTCAACTAGCAGTGAGTGTGGTTAAGGTTTGCTCAACTAGTGACAGCTTAAGAGGTTCTTTTTAACTCATTTCTTTTTTTAACACACCAGCTAGCATAAAGGGAAAATAACTAAATAATGCAGTTATTAATTGGCTGTAAATAGACAGAAATGTTTGTTAGCATATGGTGACAGTTAATGGTGGTTTGCTTTTTATAAAAGAGTTCTATCATCTGCCTGTCCAAAGGATCTCACCACAGAATCATGGCAACATTTAGTGGGTGTCCTGGGTTCAACTGGGATAGTCAATTTTCACAAGAAGCTGGGAGGGGACAGAGCCAGGATAGCTGACCCAAACTAGCCAAGAGGTTATTCAATACCATATGACACCATGCTCAGTATACAAACTGGGTGAATTGGCTGAGGGAAAGAGATAGCGGCTCAGGAACAGCCTGGGCATTGGGTTCTGCTTGGTGAGCAATCACATTGTGCATCACTCACTTCGTATATTCTTTTATTAGTATTATTGTTATTATTCTTTTCTCCTTGTGTTGTCTTACTAAACTGTCCTTATCTTGACCCACAAGTTTTACCTTTTTCTTCCAGTTCTCTTCCTCACCCCACCAGAGGTGAGTGAACAAGCGGACATGTTGTGTGTAGTCGCTGACTGGGCCTAAACCACGACAGTCCTTTTTGATGTCCAATGTGGGGCTCAAAGAGTTGAGATAATGACAGATCTGACCAGCTGAGTCTCCTTTTTTTCCTCAGCATATGCCAAAGTGCCAGAATCTCTTACACATGATACAAATCAAGTGAATGGGCTTCTAGGAATAAAAGAAATGATGAAGAAGTGCTGAAGAATTACTACTTTTCTGTGGAAGATTCTCTGTTCTGCTCTTCTAGCTTCAGGTCATGATAGCTAAAAGGGGCTTAAATTATTAAAGCTCATATCTGAAGATCAGATTCTCTCTTTATTACCTGTAACTACAATTTAATAATTTTTTTTCCCTAAAGAAAAAAGGGAAGGGATGGGAAGGGAAGGGAAGGGATGGGAAGGGAAGGGAAGGGAAGGGAAGGGAAGGGAAAAAGTAAAACCAGTGGAAATTTATAACAAATTCAGAGCACAATGAAACAGTGAGTTCTCACCACCTTGACACTGCACTGTAACCCACTGTTTTCTATTTCTGAAAGCATTTGAATTGTTCCATACTGCATTTCAGTGTGTTTTATAATACCTTAGTCTAAATTTATTCTTTACAGGAACATATTCTCTTATTGGGGAAAAGAAATGAATTCATAAATTCCTCATGATCCTGATTCATATTTTATGAGAATCAAGAAAAAAAGTATATAAAATTCTGGAACACATTTTCCTTGACTTTCATAGCATTTATATTTTGATAATGTGGCTTCCAGATTGTGTAAAAATTGAGCTTGGATCTCCATATGTGAAGAGAGAACAAATTAAGAGTTTCTTCCAGACAAGTAAAATATAAAACCAATAATTTACCTTTCTGTATTAGGTGCAACATTGCTTAATATACTTAGTGATTTCTGAAAAAGATGATGAACAGGAAGGCAGCAAAATTTGCAGAGGCTATAGGTGTGTGGGTTAGTCATCGCTAAGGAAGACTGATTTATGGTGTGTGGGAATGGAAAGAAGAAGTTCATAGTGTTTTTTCCAGTTTAAACATCGATTATGTGATGTAATTCTTCCAGACTTAGCAGCCTCATGGTCTTGTTCAGTACTGAATGCTGATGGATGATCTTCACCAGGATCATAATAGCAAATAATAGTCATCGTCAATACATGCAAAGTGTTACAACATCTATGAAAGTGGAAAGGATTTGGAATTAATTATTCAGTTCAGGAAAGAGATTTGGATGTTGTTACAGACAACTTAATGAAAACTTTAGCTATGGCCAGAAGTCCAAAAAGACACTAAGAAGCACAAGGAATAGGATGGGGAACAACATGTAAAATATTATCATTAGACCTGATTGGGAAATGTTCCCTCAGCAATGGGTAATTTTGATAACTCTGAACAAAACCCACACCTGTATTTGCAAAAATCCCCTGACCATTCAGACCAAAAATTTAACGACATTCATAAGGAGTCTAGTCAGTTAACAAGAAGAATAACAATAAGAAGAATGTTCAAAATTATTTTTGAAAGAGATAATAAACTGGGTGTTTCATTTCCATCCTTATCCCAGTAAGGAAATATTTAATGGGGAGGATGGATTATATCACAAATTGTTGTGCTGATCACTACTAGAGAAAGTTACAGGACTATAAGGCTAAGTGAAACACAAGATCAGCCTAGTGTAATGTTCCTATATTCTTGCCCTTTGCCCATGCTAGGTGAAAATTAAACCATTTACACATGGGGCAGTATTTAAACATGAGCTCTTTTGATGGAACTAGGGTCTGGGCAATGCGCATTTAAAGGTGTCTCATAGATCAAAACAAAATGCAACACAAATAAAAAAGAAAACGAAGAGGACTATTATTAAACTACAGGAAATTTTCTGTGTGGTCTTAAATGAAAGATACAAATGTTTTTGAAATTTTGTGTATAAAAAATGTATACCGAAGTTAATAATTAGTGCAAAGCAATATAGGACCCTGTTAATATAACTGCACTCCATTGGCCTCAGTATAGTACAATATGCTCACTTCAGTGAAATGATGTCACTTTTAATTTTAGTTAATTAGTAAATTTAGTTTTATTAGGTATTTGCTTTAGGCTGTACTTGAATGGACACAGTCCAAATTCCCTGCTGGTGTAAATTAGTGTAGCTCCATAGGGATCTTAATAATTTTAGCATTAATGATCTGATTCAAGCTAGCTTGAACATAGAATTTCCCTTTGACCTTGTGACAATTCTTTAATTAATTTCATAAAGAAAGTAAATACAACTGAGTAGAGAGTAGACATTTGTAACAGTATTTTCCATGGGATGATGTAGAAGCAGAAAGATCATAACCTCCACGAATGAGTAAAGGATACTGTAAAACACTTAGATGGAATGGAAATAATCACTACTTAGTTCTGAGGGCAAAATAAATGCATTGGTGTTTGGCTTACCCTTTCAGCTACAGACAATGAAATACTCAGTGCTTTGCCTTCCCACTTTCAGTCTCAGTAAATTCTCATTTTTAATTCATTAATTCTGATTTTTAATCAGGAACATTTGTTTTCCCCTCCTATCTTTTGGTATATACTCCCCCCCTCCCCCTTTTTTTTAATCCTAGCAATTCTGAAGTCTTTACAGCTCTTATACCCCATGTCCAGTTTAGTTTTATTTTCTTTGCCTTTCATTTAGGCTTCTCTTCATTTTTTTCCCCCTTATCTTTTTTCCCCCTCTGTTTCTGGAAAGTTCAATGTGCAAGTTAATCTAACAGCATGACACTAACTGATATGATCAGGACTTGTGAAATAGAAACTAAGCTCTCACTGACTTTTAGAGCCTACCAGTGGCAAATCTCACATGAACAAATTGGTTCTTGACATTTGATTGGGTCTGCTTGCTTCTTAAAATATGCTTTAAAAACAACCTGTAAGCCTGATACTCCTTTTATTCTGGAAATGTTGTACATTTGTTTCACAGAGTTTTCTTCTCTGTAGAATGGTTCTTGATGTGATATGTATAATAAGTTATAGGAAATTTACAGTTAGCTTGCTTCATTATATTCCTGTAATGAGAAGTTATAGTCTCCTTCTATGCGCCTATAAAGATTCAAGCTTTGGAAGAAAAAATAATATCTTCTTTACATGGTTAATACATATGGAAAAAGCAGACAAACTTTTGGTCTTAGAAAAACCTGGAGGGCCCTAGGAAAGGAAGGTGATCTGCTCATTCCAGCTATATTCACTGGATTATTTTGCTTTCTCTACATCTTTGGACTAAGACAACCCAACACTGCTGCCATTCTGATGACCCTGAATATACCTGCCAACCTTGTTGTCTGGACAGACTAATTAAATAACTGTTGCCCCTTTAAGGACGTCGAACAGGCCTTATCAAATAGGTCACAAAAATTAGGTTCTTAATTAAAAGAACTAATTAGGTTCAAACTTGTCCTATTGGGAAACAGATATAAAAAGAGCCAGATCAGCATAGGCTAACCTCCGTAACCCATTGTAGGGTTTCAGCTCTTAGATCCATTCCTGACCCTGACACATGCAGCTTCCTGTTTAGTCCTGTGCCAGATGTGAGGTGTGACATTAGAGGGTCTTTTCTCAGGCACAGTAACTCGACTTTGCATTTCCAATCCGTCTTTTGAGCAAAGAGGTTCAGAGACAGCAGCCAGGTCCAAAGTCTGTCCAAATCAGTGTACAGGTTCTCAGGAAAGCTGGATAGGGCCCTTAGAGTATAGATGACTAGAAACTTTCATATTGCTTCAAGGAGTTAGGAGACTTGCATCAAGTTTCCCTTAACTCATCACGTGTAAGAAGTTCACAGAATATGTTAAAGTGTGGGTCCAGTCCTGCAGCTGTATAAACCACCGTTCTGCATGAGGCACCAGGCAGGCATGCAGCATCGATGGTGTGCAGGTAAGGTGGTGTGAAGGCTGGGTTTTCTCTCTAGCTGACGGGGGATTCTGAATTGCACATCCAGTTTCCAGAGGATCTCTCACTTCCTGCTCTTTCCTCTCTTCTTCAGAGGATGGTATTGACTGTATGTATTTCAAGCAACTGCAGCAATCCTACTAAATTTACCCACAGTTCCAAATATACATAGAGTATCATAACTGTAATGCCCTCATTCTGTCATATTTGCTTGAAGTGCGTGTATTTGTGTATTAGGTACTTTTACCCTGACTAGAAAAATTATAAAAAGCAGAATTAACTGTTTTGCAGTGTTAAGACAGCTTAATTCTGTGAGTACTATTAAAAAAATAAAAATAATTGCATTGAGATCGGAGATAATTATCGCAGTTTCATGTGGATACTGTTTTCTTTATCATTTTGTTTAATAGAATTTTTTTTGTATTGGCTCAGCAGTACTTTTTAACCCTCCCAGTCTGATAGAAATCTTGTAAGAAGGGTAAAGGCTTTAAAAGAAGACTAAATAAATTGGAAATAACCGAATAGACTTGCTGAATGGCAAACTTCATATATCTATTTTGTTACAAGAAATTCAGTTAGTGCCAAAAAGGCTTTGTATATTTCCCTCAAATACAGACATAGGATAATAAGTTGGTGCCATAACTACCAAAATGCAGATGCTTGACTGGCTATGGCATAAAATGGGATGGTTCTGGCTTCCATTTCAGAGGGAAATTATTCAAGTTTCATTGTGCAGCAGTCTCTGCTCGTACAGAAGCAGCTATATGTTATTTGAACAATTTCCTTTGCAATAAAAGATACAGTATCTTTTATGTTGATCATCTTATGGGATAATCTATAGGTATAAGCATTTGATAGCAACAGGTTATTAGAGTCACTTGTTTTATATAGGTAAAGCTCTTGTTCAAGCCCAAGCCCCTAACAGAAGAGAGTGATTCCTCTGCTTGAAAAAGGGCAGAAGGACAGAAGCACTGAGGGATGTCACTGCAGTCTGTATAATATGGGCATTAGAGTCCAGTGGAAATCTCTGGGAGCTATGCATGGTGGGGATGATGTCCATCCTGCTGTGTCCAATGGAAAAATTTCCACTTATTAAATTGCTGTTAAATTACGCTCTTATTAAGTATATTTTTTCTTTGGAAAAGTTGGAAATATGCATGTATCTCCTGAAACTTTTGTGTATTCACGTAATCTGGCTCTAAGATTTAAGGAGTTTCTTAAAAAGCAGTTGAAAATTCAACTGTCTTTAGGTTCCTGAACTGAACAGGAAAATCTTTCAGCAGCAGAGATTTGCTGAGCAGTAGAGGAAGGGCTGCTGCTCTAAGGTGTCATTATCTAGGACACTCATTAAGATTGCTAGTTTTTGCAGGTGTGATGTGATCTCATTGTAAAGCTGTTCAAGGCAAGAAGGAGGGGTAAGGCAGAGTTATTCCCAGGCTGAAAAATATGAGAGTGCTGAGCAGTCTTCTTCCATGGGAAAGATGCAGGGCAAGCAGCTAGTGGCTTGGTGGATGCTGCATGGTTTAAAATTCTGTTTTCAGTGACAAACTCAGTGTCTCCTTACAAATCACTTTGTTGCTGGGAGGATTTTCAGTTACATGAAACTTTTCTATAATACACTACTGTCATTCCAGTAAAGTCTTTAATCCTGTTCCTACTGAATTTACATGGACTTCAGCGATACAGGATTGCATCAAAAGGGTGCAACTGGCTTATAGTATTTTTGATGGGTGTATTTTGTCCTTTATCAATAAGAAAAAAAAATAGATAATGGGCTGGTATTTTTAGAAGAGTTGTCCCCATAGTCTGAATTTTCTTTTATACTTAGTGTAGAAAGCAAATGATATCAAATAACAATAAGCAGCAATAACAATACATATTTTACACTTCAATACCTCTTTCTACCTGGGACCCTCAAAACTCTAAATACTAGCTGATGGAATCCAAAGAATTGTTAAAAAAATACACAGCCCCTTCTTGCAAAGAAGGGAGTAATTCTGTAATTAATGAGACTCATCTGTATGACTTCCAAAGAACTGTTTTAAGTTACTTGTTACTCAGTTTGAGATTCTTGCTACGGAAAGAAATGAATGACATGCATTTTTATACATATACCAAATTTACATTCTACTTGTGTATGAATTTCCCATGGGGAAATCCTTATCTTCCTTACAGTTCTTCCAGATAGGCCCACAATTATGCAATTATTGCATGGATGAATTGCCCTATCTGATCAGTTGATATCTGAATATGTTCTTTTAGTAGAGACAACATAAATGAATAAAAGTGGTCGTTATTGCTGTTTTATTTATTTTATAAAGGAGAGAAGTGTGGGTATGTATAAACTGGGAAACAAGAAGAGCTCACCTAAAGCAAGGGTACAGTCTGCATTGTCTTTCTGTCTCCTTAGTACAAAACAGAAGAGTAAAATATGCATCTTTATTATTACAGAGAGCAAGTAATAAAAAAGAATGATTATTTACTTGCTATATAAAGTAATATCCATGGCTTTCCAAAAGAAGATTAATGGTGTTGAATCTGTGAGTAAGATGTTGAAAAGCCCAGTCAGGAAAGTCTGTTTTATGCATTGTATTACACATTTTGGCAGTACGGCTCACAAGAGGTGGATGGAGGCAAGCCTATTTGGGGAGAGGGGTCTAGAAATCTCCAGCTAGTTGATCATTTATCTTTCCTTGACTTCTGCAAAAGGGATGACTAGAAGTGGTGCAGTACAAACTGAGATGGCTGCAGAGGCACCTTTTTCCTTATATAAGCATTTTGGACAGGCTGCAGCAGCTACTCAGACTTGGGTTGCACCGTGGGAGCTGGAACAGAGGCCTCAGGGGATCATGAGGAGTGTGTGTCCTTCCCAAACTGAGCAGTCTTTAATTGTCTGAGGCACCATTTATCTGGACAATTGTGATTGGTGCCAAAATACCAACAACGGAAAAAAGATAAATCAGGAAATTTTATAAATTCACATGACTTGTCTGGGTAACAATAGTTCTTCGTGTTTGAAGTGCCAAGTGGGCATTTAGGCAACTTCAAGAACTGCTCAGAGCTTGACAAATGAATGAGCATTAGCTGCTTAAAAATACTTTGTATTTCTTTTATGACCTGTGTTCAAGAGGTAATTTATGGTTTGGCTCAACATCTTGACATCAGTGTGCCTTTGAAAATGCTACCTTTTCCTCCCAAGCATTTTCATTTACAAAAGGACATGTAAAAAAGATGGAGTGATTTGTGTCAGTGAGTAATAGCAAAGTGAGATCACTCTCTAAAAGCAGTAACTGTTATGATAGACAGCAGATCATAAAGCCATGGCTGGCTAAGCAGAATAACTTGAAATACTTCACTAGATACTCACAGCAACTGTATATGGCTGGCACTGCCTCAGAATGATCAACATGAAGATTTGCAGCACTTGGTGGAATCTCTTACTTGCTCACTATTCAGTACAAAACCACTCCAAGTCCCCTCATGGTAGTAACTCCTAGGCATGTTCCAAATTACTTTCTCTCTCTCCTGTACTTCTCTTAAATCTCGTTGAATACCTGAGATACATGAGTATCTTTGGTACACTTAAGACTGCTGGATCTTTCTCTTTCTATGACTATATCCAAACGGGGCCTTTAATAGCTGGAGAGGTTGTAATATTCCTGCTGTCCTGACATGTGGTGCCACTGAAAGATTTATCTGGCACAAAACCTCATTTGTGGTCAGGGCACCTGTGTTTTAAAAGGACTACAAATCTCAAGTCACATGTCTGAAAAAGCCCTATTACCTGCAAGTAAAGAGGGAGATGAGGCCCTTCATCTTAGTATCTATGTGGGATTCCAGGATTAGCTAAGTGTTGCTAAAAAGATGGTTTTCACAGGAAGAACCTGAGCATAGGCACAGAAAGTTTGGTACAGCATTATCTGAGGTAAGTGTCTTCAAGAAGGGAGGTAGGTGGAGGAGACTTTAGGCTCAGGGAGCGCTGAGAATTTGTGGCTGTGGGCATGAAGGAAAGCTGTAGGGGACTGCATAGACTAACTGTATGCCCTTCTCATAAAAATAATTTTATGTAAGAAAATATTTCTTTTTTTCCCCCTTGATTCTTTTTTTCTCTTGACAAGAGTTTCACCTTGCCTTTAAAGCATAGACAATTCATTTGTTTCTACAAGAAGCTTGAAGATCCATATGGATGTGGCTTGAAAATAAAGGAGCTTTCATCCGTTTCCTGTTCAATAAGACTTTCAGCTCTTAATTTAACTTGGGGAGAAGACTAGTCTAACTAACTCACAAAGGCATAAATAGTGTGCAGACAATGACAATTTCCTGAGGTGGGTGAGATGAATCAACTTGTGGTGGGGCTAATTTTTTTTGTTAACTATAAAAAGAACACTGATGATTAAACTAGACAAGACACTTCATGCTTAGGTAGCTACTGTTAAATGACATGAATTCCACATGAATGACAAAATCAAACAGCAAAAAAAGCAACATTTATTATAGAGAACCATCCGTGGATGCAGTAACGCTTACAGTTCATCTGTCAAAGGACCCTCTTACCACTGGAGTCTAAATCTCTTGCTGCACTGGACTAGAGAGTACAGTACTGCCCTGTTTGGTATAGAGATCATAATTTCTCTGCATTAAAAGGGTAGATCAGTGCACAATGTTTAAGGACAAGTCAAGCACTGACTCCAAGGGAGCAGCTTTGCTTAAAAATTGATGGTGCTATGTGACCCACTTTATTCCAAGGGCAGTGAGAGTCCAGTGTTCTTTCTGTCATCCATGCTATCAGAAAGCACTTGGAGCCAGGGTCAGTTAATAGGGAAGACAGGGCTCATCTGCTCTTTCACTTTTAAGGTCATCAAGGAGTCCCATCTCCCTAAGTCTTATGTTCAGGATGGTACTGTTCATGTATTTGGGACAGATGAATATTTATCTCAGTCAAGAAATGCAAGACTGGTTCTGTGGCATTCTCCATCTTTTCTACACCCCCTCTCATTTGAAAACAGGTTGGTTTCTGAATATGATATTGCTCATCATAGAGGAGACAAAATCCCCCGGAATACAATACCATGTGTTACAGTATTAACAGAGGAGGAGAGCTAAATTATTTAAAGTAGTCATCCCCCATGTTTGCCATCCCATGGAAAACAATACTTAGCTAATAATGTGGTGTTGGCAACATGTTTTCCTCCACAGGGGTTGAGGACTGCATTCAGAATAACTTCTGTTCATCCAGTAGAACTTCACACCATGTCTCCACCTAGTATCTTCAAAGTCAGTGGTAAAGTGGCAAAGTGGGAGTCTTATTTGTTTGGCCAGTCAGGTCCCTTAAAAAGAAGGCAGTGCCAGATTTTGTTGTTTATATGTACCCTATGCACAGTGTGAATGATTTCAGTGGGTAAATTAGGAGGAACTCCAACTCAACCTAGTAATGATGAGAAAACCACGCCTTTGGAAACTGTGGGAGACCTCTGACCTGTGCTCTTCTGGTGGCAGCAGTATCTGTTGTCGCAGACAGAGCGTCAACATGTACGTTCAAGGGACTGTTCTCTGGGATTTCAGTTTGTATCATAGCGGCTCCACCACTGGATTCCTGTTTGACCTCCAACACCAAGTACTTCCTCTTATATAATCATTTAGTATCTTACTGTGTGCCCTTGTTGAGACGTCTTACTTATTTTACCTTTGATTTAATAATAGTGACAGCTTATTCAATGCAATGAGATTAGGAGGCAGACTGCCAGGACTCTCTCGAGGACAGTTATGTGTGCTGTTTACACTTTTCCAGTCAGCTGAAACAGAGAGCACTCCAGACTGAATTCCTTAGCCCCGGGACTTCTACCAGTCCATTGGATTTCTTATCAAATTAGCCAAGTTTAAGAGAATGTAGACAGCTTTGGATGGGAAAACATCAACCAAGTGCAACTGACTGAATGTATGCCCTGCAAGCAGTTCTTGGGGAAGCAAAAAGGCCAGGTGTTTGCTGTGTGGCTTGGTTATGGCGAAGTCCACCAAAGCCCGACTATGGAATGTGGGATGGCATGTGGTGCTGGAGAAGCCTGTCCCTACGTGTGAGTGAGGGAGTCCCTCCTAGGAGGGCAGTGCTCTCATTCTTGGTGGCCTCAACCTTCTCTTTGCGGCTGTGTTTTGGTGTCTCTGTTGAGGTTCCACTTCTGTTCCTTACTTCTCCTTTGCAGAAGCAGCCTGGCCCTTACTCAGCCTGAATGCTCAGCCCAGAGGCAGTAAAATTCAATTTATCAATTCAATTAATAAGCAAAATTCAACAGATCAGAGAACTAGCATTGAAATCAACATTGCAATCCATGTTGCTAAACGGAGTTACTTCAGCTAAGGGTATAGCCCCTGTTATATCCACATTCGTATTTTATTAATTTGGAAGAAACTGTTAGGGGTATTATTAAATTGGAATCTCATATAATGGCAAGTGTTCTGGAAAGATGCTGGCAAGGCTTGCAAAGTTTTGTTAATTTTGCTCAAAGTTTTCACAGTTTTCAGTGTGTCTTTTTCACTGAGCTAAACTTAGAGGATTAACACCGCCCTCCTCACAGTACTCTGTTTACCAAGGGAATGTTGGTCAAAGGGAGAAAAGCAGACAACTTCAGACTTTTCATGTCAGTGCTACTTACAGAACAAATATCCATTGGCAGGGTAAGAGCCTGAAGAAGAAGAAAAGAAGCTTTCTACCTATTGTGCAATAAATCAAAAGGTTCCAGTGAATTTCTTTGAGTGTTAGCAAAACTGCTTAATCTAGGATTTCAAAGGGTGATCAAAACTATTTTCAGTTATTCCTGACTTGCACTTGTATCATTCCAGACTGAGCTGAGTCTTTTTCCCTAGTACATTCCTTTACTTAAAGGCAACAGAAGGAAAAGAAGTGAATTTCAATGATCAGAATCACAACGTGTGGGAAGTATGACTTCTTCCAGTTCTTCCTCTGGAAAGTTTGAGTAAGACCAAGTAATTACAAGTTCTTCACTAATAAAAAGCAGAGGTAAAAAGAAACAATAACAGAACATTTTCAGAAATCAGATTTTCATTACCTGTAATAATACAGGAAGCTTATCTATTGTGAAAAGATTCTAATGTGGCATAAATATTTGCATGATAATAAGGTAATGTATTTTAGAAGAAGACAATGTATTGCTCACAAAGAAGAAGAAACAGCTGTGGCCCTCCTTGGGAAAACATGACTTTCTAGATGTGACTTTGTGCATGTCCCAAGACTCTACAGCTAGTTTTCTTTGAAAATACATTTACTGTTACAGTGCAGTTGCCATTGATTACAAACTCACCTCCAAACTCTGAGCGTGGCAGAATGAGTATGCAAGAGTTGTGAAGTAGCTTTGATCTTTCAGAATAAGTAAGGAGTCCCAAATGGAGAACAAAAAAATATGCCTTTCTGTCTCACTACTTTGTATTACTAAATGTAAGACTTAAGAATTAAAAGGGTCTGTAAAGCGCCAAATGTATAAATGTATCAACCAAAAAGTTTTATAGCAGAAATTAATCATTTGCATGCCCAAATGAACTAGGTGGTGAACCTTCAAAGATCTCTTTTTAAAATGTGATTAAAAGCAGTGGCAAATTGTATTGGTTCTAAAGCAGTGAAATTAAAGTGAACAACATAGTGCATTGCTTATAGTGCTGATCCATTATCGGTATAAATGTTGATTGCTTAGGTTGAGAGGCCTACAAAACAAAGTGGCTGCATCTTCAGCTACTATAAACCATTACTGGGATGTTTATGGAGCTAAACACTGTTTACAGCGTCTGAGGACATGGATAACCTTACTGAAATAATAAACTCTGTTATTCTTAAGATAGAAAACTTAGCACTTAAAATCTCTAAGATGAACACATTAAAAGGATCCACGAATGTTTACACTCCTTGATCTAGATTTTTCCCAGAACTTAAAGAGAACAAGTCTTTTGAAGGACTATTTGAACTACTGCTTTTGATGTACTTCTGCTGGTCCAGGACAGATGGTTTACACTGCACTGCTAGAAGCATTTTGTGATGTACCATGTATCTTATGTTCTATATAAATAGCCTCTAAACAACTGACAATTATCTAGAAGTACAAAATTGTGCATGGGGTCAGAGCACTTACTACATCCAGCCAAAAATACCCCATGTCATTTACAGTATAGAAACCAGGAATAATTGTTCATGTTTTAGGTTCCATTTTATGAATCAGCAAGGGAAGTGAGAGCATCAGTCTCAGCAGTCTCAAAAGCTAAATGGGCACAAAGTCTAAACCTAAACCAAAATAACATGCCTAGCCTGTGAACGAACTTTAGTCAGTTAATCAAAAGCCAATCTAAAAATGAAATTGTGGCTGTGTTGCACTGAATGGATATGCTGTCACAGATCGGTGCAGCATGTAGTCCTACATTTACGAATCGGCTCTCTGTTGCATGGAAACATTCTCAGATTGCTAGGCATGACTTGTCCACATACGTTCTAGAAGACTGTGGAAAATGGTGGGCTTTCCAACACAAATAGTTGGATTTTACAGTATGTAGCAGGGCTGTAATATGGAAAAATATGCTCACACTCTGCATTCAATGGGCAAGAGAATTATTACAGTAACTATAGATTGGAAAAAAAAAAAAGAGGTTACAGAGTACAGGGAAGAGATAGAAAAGGAAAGTTGAATGAATTTCTCTCCCCAGCACGCAGATTCTTATTTCAGCAGCTGTCTGCCACTCAGAGCCTCTTTTGGCTCACTTACTAGCATGAAAGCTGTCTTCAATAGCCACACTGACTTCGTGCAGAAAAAAAGGTGAATAAAAAATAACTGGTATGCTAAGAACTAGTGCTGAAAGGATTCTACAGGGCAGAAACAGAAAAGGTGATTCAACCCTGCCAGAGAAGGAAAATTTGGGAGATTGGATAATGTGCATTTTCAACAGTTTAAAAACAAACTGAAGCGCTTTTTTTCCCCCATTTCATTCCATGCATGTCATCTCCTTTTACAAGGAGATAGTATTTCTTCCCTGTACAAGGTAATCTTCATGGTCTTTTTTTAACTGTAAAAACAGAAAACCCAACTAAATCTGAAATGTATACACCACATTCTTAGATCAGGATAACATATGCCAGGGAAAGAAGCAGTAGATTATTCCTGTATTTGGATGAAGTTATGAAGCCATAAGCACTGGCTTTGAAAAACAATTATACTTAACATTTCTCATCAGTAAATCTCACTAGACTAAGGCAGAAAGTATCATCCTCCTCATTTAATGATGCAGAAATTAAAGCATGAGGACACAGGTATGCCTTGTGCAAGGTCACTGGCAGAACTAAAAAAAGAACACTAATTTCTCAATTCCCAGCAAATGAGCTCTTAACTACGCCCACTGCTTCCCTATCTAGAGCAAATAAATAAATACAATAGTATAAACAAAGTCCTTGGTAGTTCAATTTTAGGCATTCACTACGAATTATCCATTAGGACTCTACAGCTAGGAATTATTCCCATGCATTATTTGGAGAACAACGCGAAGCCATGGAAAAACATAAGCCACCAGCAAACAAATTTGTAAACATTGCATTATGGAAAAGAAGGCCACATTAATAAATAAGATCTATCCACTCAGTTCTGGTAAATAGCTTATGAGTTAGACGGGACAGTAAATATGGTCTCAGAAAACACAAGCTAAAAACTACACCGCTAATTAAAGTGTGTACTGTAGCATTAAACATTTTCCCCACTATCATTGTCTTTTCACATGAGCCATACTTATGTCTGAATTGCAGTAAACCTAGTATAACTTTAAGGCTGGGATTTCTCAACTGTCCAAGAGAATTGGAACTGCCCAGTTCCCTTAGCCATTAGGAAATCAGTCTGTGTACCATTTCCTTTTAGAAGTTACACAAAAAACAGGCCTTTGTGTAAGGTCTTTGAATTATGAGCGCTAAAGTCCTTAGCTTTCTGATAGTTTCCTTTTACCATCTTGACAGTTAAGACAATTATAAACTACCTTTTTTTCCTTTTTTTCCCACTATCTTGCATAAAAAGGAAAAAAACCCTACACAACAGTGTTGTTAGACTTCCTTTTGATTCAGTAATAATCATAAGCCCCTCTGAAACCTTCAGAAAAAAAGCCCAGAAAATTTGAAAGGCTTTTCCCAACCTCTAACCCCCTCTCTCTTTTCCATTATAAGTAAGCATGTAAGCTGAATATTACAAGTTTTTCCACAGATACTTGTAAGTGTGTATGTGTTTCGAGTTGGAATACATCTGAATAGAAGCAACAGCTCAGCAGAACACAGCAGATGCCATGGGAGCGGTAAAGCTTTGGTAAAGCTTTGCTTGCTTGAGTGGATCATTCAGTTTCTGAAACTCTTCTGAGAGGTTCAATTCTCAGCTGCTCTGGTACTTGAGGAACTTGGCTACTTGTGAAAGAAGATAAAGGAAAAACAAAGACTTAGCTGAACATAGTCCATTTGCCCTCCATAGCAAGAATACAGTCACAAATAATCAAGAAATAGAATTTAGCAGAGAGATAATAAACTTGAGATTCCAAGCAAAATCTCACCCTCCCAGGAGCAGGAGATGTGAGAACAGTTAAGATTTTGACCACACTTTAACCCAAAATGTCACATCATTGAGTACTGAAATATTACTGAAAATCTGACAGTCAGTGACTCAGGTATAAACTTGGATTGTGCTAACTTCAGATTTATGTGAATGAGTGTTCAGTCTGGAAAACTCCCAAATGGCATTTTAAGTGATGGTAAGAGGACACAACCATTTTTCTCTCTGCCACTCACAGTTCAGTGAGATCAGCGACCGCCTGTATTTGGTGAGATCCTTGTCACCGGTGCCAATCCCATGGGACTCCATTGGAGCCACTCAGGTGAAAAGCTAACAAAGGTACTCTGCATCTACACCTGAATCGCTCAGATTTGACTGTACCCTGAAACATTTAAAAGCCTCTTCGACAGCTTCACTTCAGTATTATGTTTGCTCTTTTGTGATTAGAAGACAATTTATGTAGTTGTTATATTTCCACAGTTCTCAAAATTTTCTGTTCATTTCAGGTGTCCAGCTAAGATACTGGCATGTAGTAAGTAAGTCAGTAAAAATCCCTGGGGAGAAGGAGAAAAGTTTATAGCATGGAAAAAAAACCTGCATCAACTCCAATTCCTCTGTCTCTCAGATGAGAGGCTCTCAGAACAAAAATCGAGATTTTTAAAAATAGACTCTGTCATATTATCAGTGATCTCAAGGGGATTTCTTTCCAGGCTTTTGTATGGAAATAGGTTTTATCTCAAGGCGAGATAACTGCAACAGGTCTATATACATTATCTGTGCCTCTTCCAATGAAGACAGCATTCTTAAAATGGCTGTACTGCCTCCTACTCAGAAGATAATTGGTGCCTAACACTTCTGGCTCTGGGGAGCAATGCCCACGAAGCGCGAGAAAAGAAGATACAAGGAATCTGTATTGCTAAGATGCAAATCTATACTTGTTCTGTCACCATAAAGAATCCTGACATTGTATTGCGCTTTGTAATGTTGGTGTAATTTCTGTTATACCACAAATACGAATTTACATAACCTTGAATTCTAAATGGTAGTGCCACCCTCCTTTTTAAGATCAGAGAGGATGTTTTGCATTGCTCTGGTTTTGTAACTAGCCACGTACATTGATCTGAACAGTTTGCAGACAAGTTAGTTTTTACAAAGAACCTTAGAAGTTAAAAGACTATGGTGTCAATTACACAAATGGTTAATTCATTTTTTTTAAGTAGAAATAAAAAAGTTTCTGAAATAGCGCAACTAGCTTTACTCTTCCAAACTTCACCTTGATTACTTTTTCAAGCGTAGTGCATTGCCAGTGGTAATATAGATGCATGCACAAATAGGGTAACAATCAGAGATGGGTAACAATCAGAGATCAGAACCAAATTCTGAATGCTTCAGTTACCTGAACATCCTTAAACATAATGGAAGTGCATCTGGTCTCTAATTTCATCCCTCCAAATGTTTAACAGCATGTAACAAAAGCTGCTGCTGTATTCATATGGGGGCCCTCTGTGTTTAGGATCTCAGGAAAAATAACAGTTTTATGATGTCTTGTTTTTCAAACTTCAGTCATACTCTTGAGTCTATTTAGTCTTCAGAATCACTGCATCTCTGATTGCAGCTCCCACATTTCTTTCATTCGAAACGATCTATTCATCTGTATTCATAAACATGTCAATCTACTGGTTCAAAAAATCCAGCCAACCCTCCAATAACAAAAAACAACAAAAAGCTTCTCATTAATCCACCTCCCTCATTAGCTAGGATTAAAAACCTCAGTCAAAATGATTGGCCTTGTGCCCAGAAAAGCTATGAGATCAATAATCCAAACAGACTTAATGATCCCCTTACAAAAGAATAACTTTTGTACTTCTACTACAGAACACTTTGAAAAAGTGAAGGGAAAAATACAAGAAATGTCACATCACCTGCATAAGTTAATTTATCTACTGGTTTAGAGTTGTACAGTTCGGGAAGGGACTTCAGGAAATATTTTTTATTTTTCTCTCTCTCCTGACATTTACCATTTGCTAAAACAGTAATATGAAAAATCACAAACTGTATCAGTGAGTAGCCTATAAGAGCTTAAGAATTTTCATTAACATTTCCAGTATCTCATTTCACTCATGAGCAGTTTAAAATCATGGCATCTGTATTCCTATACAAGATTGGTGTTCTTTAAGACTTTTATTTAGGTAATTTATCTTGTTGGTATTCTTATTTTGACACTACTAATTACAGCTTCTACCTTTAAAAAGTTACCTCAAGTGTTGATGGGAAGAAAAAGAAAATGAAACTAAACCCTACTGTATAGTTCTCTACCAGCACAAGAAGGTGTTATAAACAGCCAGTGCCTTTGACTGAAGCAGGCTATCAACTCCATGGGGAACAATTCTCTCAAGGTCAGAATGGAAATGTCTTGGGGTAAGGACTGGCAGATACTCAGCAGAGCATATATGTTGCACATGGGTGTGCTATAAAATCATCAGGCTGGTCTGACTGCAGCTATGTGGGAATTAGCTATCTAATCAGTGCTCATCATCTATTCTCTCTACAGTTACTACAAAAAAGCAGGCATATCTGTAGCACAATTGATGCCATATATTTTGGGAGGGAATAAATCACCTTTGAACAGCCTGGTTTTTGCTCTTTACTCTAGAGACCCTACAAAACCACTTTGAGTCTTAAACTTTAGTAGCTAATTTTGGCAAGATTAACCCATGCTGAAGACAGCTCGCTGAAATTACAGCAAAGTGTAATGTCATGCCAGTAGTTTCAGATAGCTTATCCATTTCTTCTTACTCAGAAATTCTGCTTGCATAGCCAGGGCTGGCACACAGGAAATCCTACATGGAGGCTGAAACTCTGTTTCATCTTATGCTTCTCTCCTCTGCTCAATGAGTGGAAGAGGGAACAGCTATGCAGACCTTTCTCCAGCATGGTCCCCAGGAAGGCCACTGGGATCAGGTGTCTCTTTTCGCATGGAGCTCCTCAGCAATTTCACGGGAGGAGGTAAGGGCTGAGCTCTCAGTGGAGCAGGGACATCAGTTCCCTTCAAGGCTGAAATCGATCCTCCAGAGCTAGCTAGGGAAGAAAAGGAGAGCCCGGGGGAACAGATATGAGGGGAAAGGTTGGGGCATTACACAGTGAGATGGGAAGCAGATAATGGAAGTAAGGTAGGAAGTGAGCAAATGCTGGAACACGAAAGCATGAAATCTGATGGAAGAGAGAGACTGCAGAAAGTAGGACTGCCAATGGGCATTCATTTGGGGTGTCTCTGCAGCGGATTTGAGAACTGAGATAGAAAGTACAGACACTTTTGCAAAAAGCAGCATTTGTTTTGTGGGGAGAAAAAGGGAAGGCAATTAACCTGTCATCCTCTGGATGCGTTCTGTTGCTAACAAAGCCATGGCATTGTCCCAGGAGATAGATGTCTGCCTAGGAACCGTAGGGCAATCTGGGCACAGTAGTGTTTTGCCATTGAAGTTACTTACGGAAATCCAGCTTCTAAGATCATTGATAAAACTTACTTCATGCTTACACAGAAAGAGCTCTTAAAAAATGCAACGGAAGTGTACTGCCCCTCATTTTCACTGGAGATAACTGCGTAGTTTTAACAGCACTTCAGTCTGCACTGCTACTGTTTCTGTAAAAGTCATTATGTTCACTTTCACAAAACAAAACTTATGAAGAAAGAAAACTATTTGCATCCCGTTTTCCTGAGGGAAAAAATACTTTGCTAACGTGGTTACATAATTTTCTCAGTTCAACTTTTCAAACTATGAAGGAAAATTTTTTCAGACTCATTATCAAGCCACTACTCGGGCAAGCAGCTCTCCTCTAACAAGCAGCAGCTTCCAGGGCTGCACAGCTAAAGAAGTGTAGAGACCTTCTACACAGCAGCTGCCGACACACTTTCCCTGTTAAATAAATCTCTTTAAGCATAACTGAAAAAAATCTCCTCTCTCACCTAAACACACTGTGAGAAGAATTGCTTAATACATGTCAGCTGAAGGGTATAAAAACAAACCTAAAATATCTATAGCAATAATGATTTCTAAGTTGGTACTGGTGATGCAAAATAAAATCTAGTCACCAAATAAATTTCACTAGGAAAGCTAAGGAAATGTAAAGCAACAGAAACCTCTATAAAATATGTCTCAGCTACCAAAACAAACATGATAAGACAGTCTGAGACTGAAACAGTAAAAATAGTCAAGATAAAGTTACTAAAAGAATCAATTCCTTATCTCTGTTGTTTGCAAACACTAGAAAATTGAAAACATTTTTTTAGGAAAAACTTAGCATTTCTCTGAGCAAAACCCCCTCTAATTGGTTCTGGTTCACTAGAGAATAATAAATAATAATATTGTAGCTGCTAGAGTGCCAGATATAACATGGTACTTGCTTTGCAGGCAATACTAAAATCATACCTGGGAAGAGTTAACTTTACTTTACTTTAAAATAATACTGATATTTTTCTTTGGGTTTCAGTAATAAATGCTTTTAATTACCCAGGGAAAGGAGCCCTAATAAGACAATCACTAATGGAAGCTTTCAAACAAGTACCTCACTCAAAGATGGGTGCTATTCCAGTCAAATGTTCCAAGTTCAACTAATGTGATACCATTTCGTCTCCTTCTTGAAGTGAGATCATTTTGAAGACTGATTCTTCAGTAGTTCATTGTAGCACTTCAGTTGTAAACCTGATCTAATGAACAGCCATAGCTGCTATGGACTCTAAACATAAAGAATTGACATGTTAGCATATTAATGTACTCAGATGTCACATAAATCATTAGAAGAGAGTTTACTGAATGACTCAGATATCTGGCAGTATACATGCAAAGTCTCTTCAGCTCTTAAGTATAAAGCAAAGTCCTTTTGGCAAAGTCCTGATTAGAACATTGATTGTAGTTATTTATAGCTTAAATGCTATTGCTGAAAATTTCTCAAAGTTGTAGATACTGTACTATTAACTATAGTAAAGCTCTAAATATCAGTCAGCAGAGGCCACTTCAATCTCCCCATGATAATAAAGGATTATTATGTGCAGTAACCTATTTATGAAAAGGAAACAGTGTGCTTCTTTCAGACTCCATCAATTGCTTTAATAAGGAATTGAAAAGCCTGGCCTACTTTATATGCAGATCACCATCCCAGTTGCATAAGGATTTACAATAGACAAAACAAAACTGTTTTTGTTGTAAATAAGGGCTGTTTGTTTAAATCACACACTAATGTTTGCATCTAAAAATTATTTAGAAGCTAATAAGGCTTAATAAAGTTTGACTCTATACTTGTTAATAAAAATTATTTCAATATTCCCCAGAAAGGAAATGTAAATTGAAGGCGATAACATAACGCTTGAAGTAAAACAGGCCTGAGTTAATGGGAAAGGAGAAGACTTACTGCGTTTGTTCACTAACCAACGGGCTTAAGAAAAGCAATGTTGAGAACGGAATTCAGTTAACAAACATTTTATAAAATTTAAGATAATTAATAGTAGTTTTCTCTAGTAGATTAGAATTATTGCAATATTGCTTTTGCTTTAGAGACTGAAAACTTGACATAGTTCAGACTACTGAAAGTTAGTGTAATGTACATACTGATTTCTGCTACCTTGGTTTGGAGGACTCCAGAGACCCAGGTTCAAATTTTACCTTTGGCATTGGTTCATTTGCCTGTTTGTTAATAAATTTAACGAGGTATGGGATGACCCCTGCTGGTGTCCCTGCTTATAAAAAAAAAAAAAATCTATCTGGCAGGAAGAGGACATATTAATTTCAGTCCAAAAAAGTTACAAATATAAGCTCTGTCATAAAATGTATAAAAATACCTAATTTAATGCAGAAAATACTATGAGTAATGTTCTCTTAAGAATGAAAATAATCTTAAACCACTGAACATTACTGTGTTAGAGCTGCAATGCAATGCATTAAGAAGGACATTAATCGTTCAGTTCACTATGACATTGTGTTAAACGTCTTTTATTAATGAGCTGTTACTCCCAGCTGAGGCATTTGATAACCTCTAGTCCATTGCTAAATCCTCTCAGTTGACTTCAGTGAATCACTCTAACAAACCTAGAGGGAAAAAATACCCCAATAATTTACATTTGAGTCTGTAAGGTCCTAGAACTAGATCGATTTAAAGAAGGGCAGCTTTCCTATAAATCAAATCTTCTGATTTAATGCAGCTGACATATAGATCTATTTTACAATTTTTTTAATTTCAAAAATACAACACATTAAAATAGGTTCAATTTATCAAAGCTAAGAGCAACAATTAAGTAATAATGTACTTAAAGTGCAAAGGCACTTTAACACAAAAAAGTGACGCCCAGTGGCTATACTTGGTAATTGAAACAGCAGTACTGTATATTATTATTTACAAAAGAAAGTCATAGTCCAGGAAAAAAGATCTTTGGAGATCTTCTACATAATACATTACGTTTCCGCTTTGAAATGAAAAGAAAAAAATCAACAGAAAACCCAAAGACCCCCTTCCTCATTTCCTTCCAAATCAAAAAGAATTATGCAAGATCTATTACCGAAACATACATTTACAGCGACAGTTCCTAACGAAGGGTCAAAAGGAGAGAGATGTAGAAATAACTTAAAGGGAACGTTGCAAAAGCAACACCATATCCCTGCTATGCCGTAAGGGTTCCATTTCTCTCTCACTCCCTCTCCAATTTAAAAAGTGGAAATGTTGGGAATGCGACAGATTACATCAGCACTGAGTTCAGACTCAATTAAATGTGATGCTGAGCTCAATTAAAAATTTTCCTTTGTCTCCCACCTCCCCCTTTCACAGCTGACTGATTGCAGTTTGTTTTTCCAGAACTTCGAGGTAGTCTGGTTCTGTTTGTAGCTTTCCTTGGAGTAAAGGATGCTCGGGTTTAGACTGTTCTGCAAAATATTTCCTGGGAGTTCCATATAAAACAGTTTTATTTATCCTGTCCTGGTTTTGGCGTCTTGATTCGTATGAAGGGGCAAACTGCCTTTTGGGTAAGGTGCAAAAGTTATAATGAACTAATCCTCCAGTGGGGAGTTCCTTGACCCTCTCTGCAATATTTTGATACAGAAGCTCTGGTTCCCTTGGTGGGGATTGCTTTTCCAGTAAATCAGCTGCACTGATTGTAAATGCAAGACTGGTGGGGTCTTCCTTTTTGTGGTCAAGATTGCTATAGCTGAACTCATGGAGATTCCTGTAATAGGCAACTGGATCCCCTTCCTTTTGCATGTAGATTGGGTTTTGGCACATCTGTCCAACAGGAGGGGGAATGTAGTTATAAACATGTCCTTCAGTTTTATCGTGGGTCTCAGTGTTGTAAGACCCATACTGGAGCTGAAATGAACTTATATCTAAGTTGTTTGCACTGCTGGGCATGCTTTGCACCCCCTTCCGGCGCTTAAGGACAAAGACAAACAGGCCTGCCCCAAAACAGACTGACAAAATAAACACAACCAGCAAGCCTAAAATTAAGACAGACAGCGGAACTTCAGTGTGTATTTCTGGGTAGGAGCTGGGTGAGACACCAAGAAGATGGGGTGTATCTGTGTTCTGGTTCATGGAGAGGAGAGAAGAATCTGACAAGTTGGGGTTCTCTGGGCAGATGGCTTCTTTGCTCAGGAATTTCAGATGCTCTCCAGAGTGCTTGGTGGGAGACTCACATATGACTTCATTGATAACTACAGGGGGATTTAACTGCTGGTTGTTCTGGTCAGTGACTTGCTCTATCCAGTTCCTCAGTCCCAGGATGTCACATGTACAGTCCCAAGGGTTCTCCTGGAGGTCTATCTGAATTAGAGCTGAGAGCTGGTCCAAGACTCCTCGCACAGGCAGATGTGAGAAATGGTTGTTTCTGAGGTTGAGTCTGGTGAGGGAAGTGCCGCCAAAGACGTTGTCAGGCAAGGATCTGAGAAGGTTGTTATTGAGAAACAACAGATGAAGATTACTCAGAGCATCAAAGGTGCGTGGCAGGATCTCCTTGATGACATTGTACTCTAGGTAGAGATATTGCAGGCTGTGCAGCCCCTCGAACATAGATGGGTACAGAATTTCAAGGTAGTTGCCATTAAGATAAAGTCTACGTAAACTTGTGAGGTTTGTAAAGGCACCTTCTTGTATCACTGCAATTCTGTTATTTCCTAGATGTAACAAATCCAGAGAGCTGTACTCTACGAGATCGGTTTTATAAATGACTTGCAGATAGTTACTGGTAAGGTAAAGTTTCTTTGGATTGGTTGGCCTAGGGTGGAGATCGGAGATATTACTTATCTTTTTCTCTTGGCAGTTCACATTTAAGCCGTTGTCTGAACTCTGCGAAGTACAGATACAGCCAGCTGGGCAGGTGATGGGCACAGGAGACTTTGTCTGGTAAACCATGATAGGTCCGAATATTTGTCTGTCTTTCGACACAGTGACACGGGGTGTGGGGCGGTTTCTAGTTTTGGGTGGCCGGCTGGCTTTTGGGGCTCTCGTGGGATTGATGGCAGAGTTGGCTGTGGGCGATAGCCTCGAGATGTGTGGGTCTGAGAGGACAGGGTGTTTTTCCCTCTGGTTTGAATCACTGGAGCTTTTCCTAGGGCAGAGATCTTGCCTGGTGAGCTGGGTCACATCTTTCCCATGAAGCCTGAAGGGGGTTTCGCAGACTATCTCGCCCACAAATACGGTGATGGTGTCTAGCCAGGCCTTGAGTGGCAGCAAGTCGCAGGTGCAGTTCCAAGGGTTTTCTTCCAGCTGGATTTCCATGATGCCTCCAATGTGCTCCAGCACACCAGCAAAAGGCATCATCTTCAGCCGGTTCCCCCGCAGGTCCAGGTGAGTGAGGAGCACAAAGCGGAAGACATTGCTGGGCAGGGACAGCAGGAGGTTGTCATTGAGAATCAGCACCTTGAGCTTGTTTAGCTTGCTGAAGGCCCCTGCCTCGATGGCACTGATGTAATTATAATCAGCCTGCAGGTATTCCAGACTCTCCAAGCCCAGGAATGTGTCCTCCTTCAGCACTTCCAGCTTGTTATTATTGAGGTGCAGCCTCTTGAGTGTGCGGAGGCCGCTGAAGGCCCCTGTGCGGATTTCCTGCATGTCGTTGTTGCCCAAGTGGAGGGTCACAGCATTGGAGTAGTTGACGAACTCATTGGGGAACAGGCGGGTCAGCGCGTTCCCATTGAGAAACAGCTGGTAGATCTTGGACGGTGGTGGCAGGAGGAGGCTGACAGTTGTAAATCCTTTGTTTTCACAATTAATGTTCAGCACGTTCTCCTTCTCCTCACAAGGGCAGCGGCTCTTGCTGCAAATGTCTTTGGCAGGTTTGCGACTCTCTGTCTGCGAGACCCCAGCCACTGTTAACAAACTGAGCAACCAAACACCCTTCAGCATCTTTATGCGCCGTCGATCCCCGCTTCGGTACCTACAGTCAAACCTTTTGAGACAGGTAAGGAGGGAAAGAAGAAATCCCCAGTGAAAACGGCCAGGAGCAGAGGCTGTAAGGGGAGGGCAAAGCAGGTTGCAAGGTTGGGAGGGAGAGAGGTGGCAAGGCAGCGACTTGCAAAACTCCTCTGAAATCCCCCCTCCTCCACCCCTCCTTTTCCTCTCAGAAAGCGTCTGCGGAGCTGCTGGGGGGGAGCTCTCCGAAAACCGAGGCCCCCAGCGCTGCCCCCCCCACACCCCTTCCACCGCCGGCCCCTCTGCCCACCGCAGCAGCCGCCTCCACCTCGGCGGCTGCCAGCAAAGCGGCTCCGTCCCCTCCAGCCGCGGTGCTGTCC
>VZSC01000586.1:61066-75599 GCA_013398225.1 Steatornis caripensis
CCGTTCCCCCCGTTCCCCACCCCCCGGTGGCTCCAGCAGCCGGCTCCGCTCCCGGCTCGGCTGCTCATCGCGGGAGAGCTCTGACAGCACCTGCAGCCGCGCCGCGCCCAGGACAGAGCGGGGACTCGGAGCCGGGGAGTGGAATAAGGTAACCAGCGGATTTACCTGGGTCCGGAGAATTTTTGGTCCCGAGTCCCTAAATCTGTGCCTTCAAAATCGAGAGCAAGTCAAGCAGCTTCTTCGGTACAAGCCAGCCGGCAAGCGCGCACGCACCGCGCACGCACCACGCACACACCACACACACACACACACACACACACGCACACACGCACACACACGCACACACACGCACGCACCACACACGCACAATCTGCTCTCGGAGCAGTGGTGCTGCAAAACCCGGATCTGGCATCAGCATCCATCCCCGCTCCGGCTGCAGCAACTCCCTTCCCCCCGTTGCCGTGCCGAGCTGTGTCCAGCGCGCTGGCGTTTCCTACAGGTTCAGGGAAGTTCAACACCTTCCACCGAACCGGGCTGGCAGGTAACGGCAGTCGTGTGCCTGAACCCTGCACCCTTCAAAGCTCACCCGAGTGCTGAGCAGCAAAGACCGCATCTGATGTGATCATTCACACTGGCTAGGCTATTCCCACTGCCAAATTGCAATGTTATGGTGTAGCGTTTGGCTGCCTTTAAAAGGAGCAAGATGTTGGATGTGGGTTATTGTGGCTTCGCTTAAGCACCATGCACTGGGCACGGATGTGTTTGGTAGGAAAGGATGGCTGCTCTTGATCTCTATTTGGAGGGTAAAACTTTGGGTTCACATGGGGGAAAAAAAACCAAAAAGACACTCCACACTGAATTTTTGAAGTGCTAATACATGAAGGTGCATTATTACCAGATTTTTGTAGGGAGCTATGCACACTTCACTTAGTCTTTAGAACGTAGAGTTTTGTTGCCCGAAGAGTTTCGGGCTTGGCAAAAGTGATACTGTCATCTTGGGTTATTCTTTAGCCAGTAAGTATCAGAGGCCCACGTTTTAGGACCAGCAGAAATGTATTGTCTGTTCTTATGGGGGCTTGAGATTGGAAAAGGTAGCATCCTGCAGCAGCCAGCACAGATGCCTTTGCAGTGCTGCTGGGCAGGCATAATGCTGGAGTTTGCATTCGGGACTGGAGCACCTGCAACTTCCCTATCTAAAATTTGGAGAAGTTGTGAAAAAGCAGGAGCATTCTGCATGGAATGCTTTTGGTGTGGTGTTTTGTGAATTTCAACAAGATTGGTATTCTGAAATGGGCTTGGAGCTCCTCCATGTCTAACTCTCTTTATCCAGGTGAATTCAGGAGCAAAAATTGCTAAGCTCAGGAAAGATGTGTGTAACAGATCTGGGGTTTTACAGCACTGATACACCAGCAGCCAGATAATTATTCTGTGAGATTTTTCGCTTGTTTTCTACTTTAAACATTAGAATATGGTGTCTGGGGAGCAAAATCGGACTAGTTACAGAACATAGCAAGTCTTATTTTCAAATCTTTCTAACACAGTCTAGGGGCATGAGCCTAAAAAGAGAAGGTAAAAGTAGACCCAGGTTGATTTTTTGGTTTGTTTTTCTGAAGGAAGCATATTCATACACATACCTGCCCACACTGACACATGCACAGAGGCACACACATGTTCCTGTAACCTACTTTCAACACATCTCACCTGAGCAGCCCTGCACAGCATTGCCTGCACTCTCAGGGATTGCTCCAACACACAGCAAAAGCTAAAGGGAGAAGTAAGTCCAATGCATTTTTCTCTCATCCCACAGTGTACGTTTGTTTCATGTCAACGAGTTCCAGTGATGTACATCTTTCTGGTGAGCAAGGATCGTGTCCTGGATGCTCATGGGGCAACATACACTGTCCCACTTGCCTGTGTTTACTAGTATGTAGGAAATGTGTTTGTGTAACTGCTGATGCTGTCTTGGAAGGGAAAGTGTACGCATGGCATGCCTCAGCACTAATTACCAGATTCATGTGGGATGGAAGGAACAGCTTGTTAGGGGATTGCAACAGTAATAAGACACAGAGATGATACCGATTCTATTACACTGCAAATGCATGCATATAATAACCACTGTTGTAGGAGGAGGAACAAGGATTTTTTTAAAAAAAACCCGCTACAGCTTTTTATTTAGGAACAAAGTCATGATTTCTCAGCATGCCCGAAGTGTTTTATAATCCCTTCAATTAAAAGCACAGAGTATGAAGGAACAGCTTTTTTCCCCCACCTGTTTTACTGCCTCTTTATTTTGCATGTTGAATGCAGGAACATTTTTCAGGCTGTGACTATCCCAGAGCCTCCAGGAATGGAAGGCCGGGAGGCACGCTGATACAGCAGCCTATGAGGGTTTGGGAAAACTCAGTGTACGCCTGATTTGTACGCGTTGTGAAGGTTTCTTTTTTTTCCAAATACCCTCATCCCTCATCCTCCTTTTTGGAGCAAAGTTATGAAGACTGAGTATAGATTCATAAATTTACAGATTCATAGATGATAAGGCTTAATGGAACCATTGCGGCTTTTGGATCTTGCATAAACTAAAGCCATCAGCTAAATTGGAATTAATTCCTGTTTAAACTAGTTCATGTTTCCCAGGAAAAAGAAAAACAACTGAAAAGACAGTAACATATCCAGGTGTATTTTAGCATTCGCCTATGATGAAAATCTGCCATAGTGTTTGGTAAATTGTTCCAATAGCTTTCATTTCCCACAGGTAAAATATTGTGCTTTCTCTACAATTCTGCATCTGGCTACCTGCAGTTTGAAATTTTTATCCTTGTAATATCCTTGTCTGCTGTCTTAAGAGCCCTTAATTATCCCATACCTGCTTCCCAAGGGGACACTCCCAGATTGCTGCAGAGCACATATGAACGAAATACTTGCCTGATACCACCCTTAACCAACTTCAAATAGTCTATGTTAGTCCTATGCTGGTACATCCACTAGAACAGCTCTTGGCTCCCGCACGGTCCTAAAGCCACCGCTTTATCCATCTGCTGACAGGGAAAAAAAAATCCAGAACATGGCATGAAGTAAAAGCACATAAAATTTGGCACAGATCATTACCTTTCCTGCCTAGTGCACATCATGATGTTGTCCTTCTGTGAGAGTAAATATCAAGGAGCCGAATAAGTCTGGAAATGTGTAGACCATTTTCTTTCTTCACATATTATCTGCAGATAGATGCTAAATGCTGCTTGTGCGTCTTTGCTTATCAGTTTATCTGTTTCTGTTTCTCTGTATATAAACGAAGAAGGAACAAACATATCCACCAAGTCTCATGGAATAAAGAAAAGAATGCAGCACAAAACTAAGCAAAAATCTCTGCAAATTGGACAGAGCACAGAATTTAAGTTCTAGTGATCACTAGACACTATCAAGGTAGCCTGGGTGCTGGTGGTGGGTAAGGAGGGATTTATTCATGTAGCATGAATAGATATCAGTATTGATTTTTGTGAAGGAAACATGATAACTGATGTTGTGTAACAATGGGAATTTGCAAATGTAGGTGTTTAGTGAGCTCGTGTGTTCCTCATCCTGTGATCCTGGACCACATAATGTGAGATGCCTTCTCCATGTCAGCATTTAGTCTTCTGAGATAATCATCATTACTATTCAACAAGTATCCTGTACTCTTGCTTTCCAAGGGGATATTTCTCTGTATGCCTCTATGTGTGTATGTGTGTCTAGTTGTAGCTGGAGATGTTCTCCCTCCGTGGGTACGTACATTTTTGGAATTTTTCCTGTACTGGAAGTGGGATTTTTTTGTGCCTTACTTAATAGTAATTATTAAGGAAATAAATAGTTTCCAGATTTAGCAGTGAACAGTATGCAAAATAATTGTTACTTGTAATCCAAGGTTTTACCTTGTCCAGCAGCACTGGAAAGTGTGCTGTAAAGGAGAGGGTGAAAGAGGAGTCTCTGGATTTTACTTGCTTTTGTTGGGCAAGGGACAGACAAGGGATGAGTGGAGGAGGGTGAGCATGAAAGAGAAAGACAGGGAGGAAAGAGCTGGCAGGCTCTGCCCTCCATGCCCCTGGCGTCCATGCCGGCTCCCCCATGCTGCCCAGAAACAGTGAACTGGTGCAATGCATGCCCAAGAGAGGCAGTGAGAGGTGTTTTGAAGTCTCTGTGGAAGGAGAATCAGTGGATGTGTGGGTCTGCAGGCAGAGGGGCTCTCCTGAGTGACAGTGGCTTCTGAGTGTGTGGTGTCTACTGAGTTGCTTTTTGCTGGCAGTCAGTAATTGCTTTTTCTATTACCTGTAATGAATTTCATTGGTTTCTAGGTGCTTTGTTTAGCTCCATTTCCTCCAACCGTTCAAGCATATGAAGAGCCATTGACTGCTTCAAAATATTGTTTACTGACACTTCATGACTACCTACTGTATAAATAAAAGAATTTAATGAACTACAACTTTTTAATTCTTCCCTCAGTTCCTGCTTTCTGCAAGGACTCAGACCCTGGCCAAGCATACACATTTTTGAGACCCATTATCTAATTACAAGATTTTTTTTTGCGAAGAGACTTCACCATAATTTGTTTCCATGTATCTGAGGTAATCCATTTTGTCACAGCACAGTATGATTTTACACTGATGGTGCAAAATGCAGCAGTAAAACTATCAGTTCTGATGTTTTGTATCATTAATGTGGAATTCTAACTTTCTTAAACATAAGAAGCTAATTTTGTGAGTTACAATACCAGTAATGTTGGTTTCAGCAGGAAATGTGATAGAGAAGCCATCTGTCAGAAAGCATCCCAGGTAACGTGCACTGGGGATAGTGACAGATTCACCACTATGTAATTAGGATTGCACTTTATTTTAGCTTTAACCCAATTTTTTTCTTTCTTGCGTAGAAAACCAAATCTCTCCTCCCCTTGTCCACACACACCTTTTAGCATAGGACCCAGCAAAGTACTGCAGACGGTTGATATTTATGGATGTGTTCATCCTGTTCAGCAAAGTAGTATGTCTAATCCAAAGCCCTTTGGTGTCAGTGGAAGGACTCCTACTGATTTCGGTGGGATTTGGATCAGATCTTTGAACAAATGTTTAACTTAAAAACATGCACTTAGGTCTTATTGAGTGGGTTATATATTTTTGTAAGTGCTTTGTTTCATCATGTCCATGGGTCTTTTTCTCTGATAGGAACAGCAAGGTGAATCTTCCTGATGATAGATATTCTGTCATGATGCTGCTGAGCATCAAGAAAAAAAAATTCCATCTTGAAAACAGCAGTGGATTTATCATTCCTTTCATTTTGAATGGGTGAATGTCTACGGTAATATTTACCACTACCATTTATAAGTGCAATTTTTCAGATTTCCTCGGAGTCATAATATACGTGTTACATACTGTGAATGTTTTTAACTGGAAATGTCCCATCGTGCAAGCACAAGTACGTACAAGTGTTTTTAGTCATTCAGAGAGTCTTGTTGAAATTACCAGGTTTTCTTGCTTTACTAAATGGACATGCCTTAGTAATGGGGTTCATATTTTCATAATGCGGTTGATGTATGAGTATGATGAATGTTCACTGTTGAAAGTCTGGTAGGCTGATGTGAGAGATTTCTTCCCTTTATTTATTATTGGTAGAAGAAACATAATGAAATCTCTCCATATCATTATTTTTATGGCAGCAAAGTTGAAAGAATCCAAACCCCACTGTGCTAATGACATATCTAGCAATATGTGAGGAGCAAGAGCAATGGGTGAAATTCAGTCCTGGGCAGAGGGCCAGCCCAGAGTGATTCATCATGAAAGCCCCCAATTAAGACCTCAAAACGGGGCTTAAGTGGGAATCCAGTGCCCTATGCCTTGAGCTGGCTTTCTGCAATGGTGTGTGGGAAAAGTTCCTCCAAATGAATTATTCATCATAAATAATGCATTGTATTAGTTTAACCACTTTTTCTCGATTCCTTGAATTTATTTAATTGAAATTACTCACCAAATAATTTCTATGAATAATCATGGCCTGAGGATTATTTTTGAGCAGTTCATGGTGAGCATTTCATATTCCACATTCGGAATGAGAGCCATGTCATTGAGTTGTCATTATGCACAGAGGTCACGTATTTTTGGTTTTGCTCCAGAAAAAAATGAGATGAGTAGAAAAAACCCGATATTTTTTCAGAATCCATGTGTTCCCAAAAATTCCTTCCATTAAGGTCATTCCATGAGATGTTTGTTAACAGTTGCTGACTGAAGAAAAATTTGTGCAGTCATTGCCTTTTGTGTTTTTCACCTGGTTTCTAACAAAAACATAACTATGCTTTATGTATGTGCACAGTATGTATATATGTCTGACTGTCAGTCAAGGTCCCCTCCCTTCACCAATATTTTGAACCAGATTTGATGAAAGGCAATAGCCACTAGAGATTTTAGTTCTGCACTTCTTCAGCAGAAGTGACTGAGAATTGCAGCAACCAGAAGAAAGCTTGCAGCTTGGCCTCGTTGTATTGTGTCTGAGATGGAGTTAATTTTCCCCATAGCAGCCCTCATACTGTTGTAGCTCAAAAGGTGTTGATAACACACTAGTGCTTTGGTTACTGCTGAGCAGTGCTCGCGCAGCATCAAGGCTGTCTCCCCAACTTTCCCAGTTCACCAGCAGGCTCGGAGTGGGCAAGATCTTGGGAGGGGACGTAGCCAGGATAGCAGATCCAAACTGATCAAAGGGAGATTCCATACCGTATGATGTCTGCTCAGCAAGAAAATCTAAAAGAAAGGAGGAGGAGGAGGGAACATTTGTTATTACAACATTTATCTTCCAGAGCAACCGCTACATCTACTGAAGCCCTGCTTCCCGGGAAGTGGCTGGATGTCACCTGCTGATGGGAAGTAGAGAATAAATCTTTTGTTTTCCTTTGTTTCCCTGCATGGCCTTTACTTTTTCTTTATTAAACTGCCTTTATCTTGACCCACAAGTCCTTTTCCAAATTGTTTTCTCCCCCACAGCTGTCCTGCTGAGGAGGGGAATGATTGAACGACTTGGTGGGCACCTGGTGTCCAGCCAAGGTCAATCCACCATACTTATCCACTGTTATCTATCAGAAAGATCCACATCAGAGCTTGGCTCAAAACTGAAAATTTGTGTTTTGGCTGCTCACCCAGCTACTTGTCAGGACCACAATGGGGAATGTTTTTTTAAGCATTTGTCTTGTTATTTGCAGACTCCTGCAATATCAAGTAGTAATGGGTTGGAATAGGCCTATGTTTTGAAAAAGTTTTTGCTTCGGATCAGATGCTCACCATTATTTGCAAGGCTGTTTCAAGGTCTTCTTTCTGCATGGACACAATGTGAGTACTTCACTGTATAAAGTCATGTAGGTGCAAAACAGGTTGCAGGACTAAGATGGTGGTTTCTGGTATCAGAGGTGAAGCTAGTTTATGGCTAGTCACTCAACACAGTGCAGGCCCAGAAGCCACCTTGAGTTAATAGAAAGAAGAGATTACACCGGAAAAGCAAGCAGTTTATCTCTGAAGAGGGAGTATAAGAAGTCAGAACAACAACAACACAAACCCCAGTGATGTAGCTTTTAAGAAGAAATAGTTACTGTTCTGGTTTTCCAAGGACAGGAAAGTTACTTTTCTGAGAATTAAGGACTTCTGTTTTTGACTAAATAAAAATATTCTCTGCTTTTCTGCAGTCTTTTCCACATCGCTTTAGCCAGAAACTTTGCTGTCTCTGAGCAGTAATCATTTACCTGAAAAATACTGTATAATAGTCCTGTTTGTGAAGGGTGGTCAGTTGCAAATAATGACTTTTAAGCATTAT
Source organism: Steatornis caripensis (assembly GCA_013398225.1). Lineage (NCBI taxonomy): Eukaryota > Metazoa > Chordata > Aves > Caprimulgiformes > Steatornithidae > Steatornis > Steatornis caripensis. The sequence continues at coordinate 68,882 of VZSC01000586.1, forward strand.
GTATAACTCAAAGTGGCATGAAAAGAAATTGATAAGACAATTAGAACTTATGAGAATGGTGGTTGCATTAATATGTTTGGGAGAATGACTTAGAATAAAGAATTCCAAACTATAGGGGAACCTTAAAATTTATTTGGCATATGAAGTAGCTCCCTGAGTTGTTATTGCACAAAGCACAATACGAATATACATAAAATCCTGACCTAGACTTCAGACACTGACAAATCTCCCTTTGACTTCATGGGGCTGGGATTTCAGCTGGCTTCTACTCTAGGGAGTTACACACAAACACACACAAATCTTGAGTATCTAGTATGACATTTTATAGTGAGATTTATGTGCTCAGACAGATAATAGGCATACTCAGAATCTCATCCCCTATTGACAGTGATCAAATTCTAATGGTGCTTAAAATCACTTGATATCTCAATTTTTAACATTACAGTTTGCCTAGGCTTGAAATTGTTTGGCTGGGCATCCTCAGAGCCATCTCTGTCTTGATAGACTCATTTCAAAGCAAAGCAGGAATGCATCAAACATGGCACATTAACTGAAAGGACAACAGGAAAGGGAAAAGTTATAATAATACTTCTGCTTTATGTTGCAGTCATTGTGGTACAGAATGGAAGATATTTACTAATCTCCCTTGCAGCCTAAATGCCAGGGGATGCCAGGGGACACCTGAATCTGTTGAGTAGTCAGTGGGTAAGTATGTGTCCTAACTGCCACACATTGGGGATCTTGTTCCTTGTGTGTGGTGTCTTTCTAGTCCATTATATTCCATGTGGAGTAGAACAGCTTTGGCAAGACAGAGTGAGCATTTGGTCTTGATCTAAAGTGTGTGTACTCCATAACACTTGTGGCATTTCTTTCCATTACAAAGCATATGATTTATTAATAACTTCTCATCCTTTATATGGCACCTTTTTTACCATCTATCAGTCCTTTTCACCATCTATCAGTCTTTTTCCTGTAAAACAAAGAAATCCTTCACGCAGCAGGAGATTTTAATTACCACTTCATGACTGAGCAGCAAGCGAATCTGGTAGAAGAGGACAGCTCAGGCAGCTTTGGTAATCAGCTCTGGCTTGGAATCTTGAAGACTGCAGGCAAAACCAGTTATTTGCACACATATTTGCTCCAGAGTATTTTTGCTTTGCAGTCACTACACTGGTTAGCGTTTAAGCTTTCTGACTAGAGATCTTGCTGTTGCTTTTGCAGATAGAAGTGTTTGACTTTTCTCACTGATGATACTGATGCACTTGGAATTATATAGGGATGAGATAATTCCTTTATAGCGATTTGGCTATGAACTGGTTGGTGGTCCTGATCATCTCTAGTATAAGTATTGCAATACTTTCCTTTTTAGAGCTGTCGTGGCATTCCGAAGCCTCATTTTCCTTATGACAACTGCTGGTTTACTTCTGATAATATTTTATTTTACTAATACAAATATATTTTCTTTTGACAGAATACTTTAACATCAACAGCTATCAGGTCTCGTTTTGCAAATCAGAACTTACATTGTGTCTGTAGCAAAATTGGGCTCAAAGGCAGATGCATTGCACCTACACATTTCTCCCCAAACCCCCCATTTTTAGTTGTTAGCTTTTACCCTTTTTGTCATTAGCTTTTGTACTCGATGTTACTAGTATTTTGATACTGCAGGAACATCTGTTAACAGGAATAATGGACGAAGCCCTCATTATTCTATTATTAGCTATTGTTTTGCTTATCTCTTTCTTTCTTATGTAGAGTGCAAGTATACCTGTGAGAAAGTGGTCATATCATTTTTGTTCCATACCTTAAAAGCTTTTGTAATATGACGGTTTAGATCTAGAATTATAAATGTGTGGGATGATGTATGCACAAGCAGAGTGACAGCACTTGTCAGGAAGTTTACAATGTTGTACTGAGAATTTCACTGTTTTTTAAACTGAATGTGAAGGTGAAAGATGCACCTATCTCTGAAAGATAGGTGCAATTAGATTGATGACTTGTATATCAGACTTCTTGCTGATGTCATTTAAAATAACTGAAATAGTGTTGCCACTCCCTCCCTCCCTCCATCCCCTGAAATGAGGCTTATACTGGAAATGCTGACAAGACCCTTATCTTTTGAGATGGCTCCATGCACAGCTTTAAATACTGGTTATAAATGTTAATGTGTTATTTGAAAGATATTTTTTCCACATGTAGGCAGCTCAGGATAGAGTCTTAGTAATAAATTTAATGAGTTCAGGGGGAAGACATAGTATGTTTGTGTGAGTATTATAATGATTGGCATTTCTGCAAATGGCATATGATAAGTGATGCAATTTTATTTTCAAAGTTTAATCAATAGAGAGCTCTTTGATATTGCCATGTACTTTGCAAATACATGCTTCCTTGGGATGAAAGCAAAACAGCTTCTCTGTTGTGGTGTGTTTATGCTCAGGGTTTAAGCAATCTACTTTAGTGATAGTCATAAATTTTGATATTCCAAAAAATAAATAGAAGCTATAAAATAATTATGCTTCAGGGTGTCATCCTGCTGCTGCTAGCCTGGGACATCTGGCTTTACAGAGGGTTAAAAGGCTGCAAAGTCCATTACTGTGCTAAGTGCATGGGCTATGTACCAGCTTATTCCCCATGTACTGTAAACCCATGCCAACTGTTGCATGGGAAATTGAGGTTGATCTTCAAGGGCTTAAGAAGGGCTTTATCAATGTCTTGTGCTAGCTTTTGGGAGTGAATTTCCTCTCAAATAAGAGGAGTCAGAAATTATCTTCTCCCCTGCTACTGGGAGGTCACGGCCCCTCAGCAATTTTGATTCACACGGGTAGGCAGAAGTGGTTGAAGCTCCTTGTGTGTGAGCATGAACATCCACCTAGTCTGAAAGCCCTGGGGTGGTTCCTTTAGTGGGCCTCAGCACCAGTACTGGTGCTCTTCAGGGAGGCTGCGAGGAGCAGAGCATCCCTTGCCCTTCTGTGGGGCATTTCAAGCCAGCACAGAAGACCTTGAGAACATGCCCACTGCTCTGGGTGAGTTTTGTTCTTGCTGAACAGACTCAGATCACCTGTGTCTCTTTTGTTCTTGAAAACAACAGCAGCAGTTGCAAGCTGAACTTTGAAATACCATTTCACAAACCTTTGAAGTCTGGCCATGTCCACAAAGACAGCTTGTCCTCCATATCGCAACAGCCTGCACAAATTCGTGCTGGCCCCACAAAACTGGTCCCAGAGAAGCCAGCTTGGAACAGACAGCATTAATGATTTATTGGATGTGGCAGCGTAAGGACACACAGTATGAACTTGGAGATAACGGTTGGCAGGGAACTCTGTCTCTCTCATTCTTTCTGATAAAAATACAGTAACTGGTAGGCATTTGGGAAGCAGGGAAGATGGAGCATTTCAGGTGACTTGACCTGAATTTAACAGACTGCCACTAGCACTGATGCAAAACCTCCAGAGATGTCAGTAGGAGATCTGTGCCTGGCACCATTGCAGGGTGTGACCCGGTCAGCATCGGGCTGGGTCCTGATCTCAGCACAGAAATTCCTCTAGAGGCATGAGGGGTTATGGCAGGCTGACATCAGCGTAAGATCAGGGTTTGTGTGTGCTGTGCATGCTAGATGAGTTGTTATAGACACTGGTGAAAAAAATGGTCTTTGAAAATGTATTTAATTTAAAAACTTCTTACTTGCAGCAAGAAGATACTGTTGCAACAGAAGGATACTGATGCTTCAGCTGTGGTTCTGCTTGTTTTCACACAGACAAAAGATTCGAGAATGATTTAAAGAGGGCAAAGGGTTTTTTCCCCCTTTTACATAATTTTATTATGTGATATATGTATGTGAGCTCTATATGTGTAAATATATACATATATGTATGTACATCTGTTTGTTTAAATAAGATGTGTTTTCCTTTGCCGTCCCTAGCCAACTTGAATTTCTGTGCTGCCTTTGTGAATATGCTGTAATAGCTGGTCTTTTGCATTCTTTGTGCTATCTTTGCTTATGCTGAATAGCAGCCGGCACTTTAATTGGGATGACTGAGCTGAGTGCGTTTGCCTTTGGAATTGGGCACTTTTCAGTGTGAAGAGAGGGTGCCACAGACTGACTCTTCTGTCTTTATCCTCAATCAAAACTCCATTAAATCAGACCTGTAGTTTATAGCAAGAGGCGTTCTCCATTGCATTGAAATGCATGGGAAAGGCTAGAGACTCACAGTTTTTAAGGTTAATTAGATCCTGAAAAGGAAAGTTAACTGAAATTGTTTTCCCTATCTTTTTTTTTCCTATTTTTAAGAGCCTTTTTAATTGCCTTCATCTCTGTTGGTGTATTCATATACACTTTTCTCTTTATAGGAAAAATACCATGTACTTTTGAGTTTATTAAAAACCTTTTTGATAGACAGATTCTACTAATTCTTATTTCAAACAAAATTTAACAAAGTACTGCCACATTGTGTTAAAATTTATGCATCATATCTTCCTTATATATTAATGAGCCATGCAGTTAATCTTTATTTACGTTTAACTGAGTGCTAACATTATTCACGGCTTAGGCACTAAATGAGAATTTGATTTTCAGTTAGCTACATTGTGTTTTGAAAATAAAGGAAGGAATAATTTAGGGCATGATCATTCAAAAATTTTTTGGTGGGGGTGGCAGTTTCAGGTTCCCATTACGTGACTGCTGTGGACCCTGCTGTTTATTCAGGAAGGTAAATAATCTCTTTTCAACTCTATTTGGAAGGTTACCTCTGGCTGCATGAAAACATGCTGCTTATATCGATATAGGAACAGTAGTTAAGTGACCTGCCCACGTGCCAGTTGAAAAATCACTTATATGCCCCCAAAGAGGGATCTCAAATCCTGTCTAACACTGCCAGCAGACCCAGTCCCCTTGTAGAAGACCATGCAAGATTTGAGGCAGTAGAAAACTGTTGGCTGGAGTCAGTCTTACACTTCGTTTGCATATATCCCCAAACTTCTTTCATTTTTGTGTGGCTGAAATTAGAGCAATTTTTCATGCTTACCCTTCTTATGTCAGTATAGATGAAGAATGGAATGTAATATAGGAGGGAGACATCACCTTCTTCTTTTACTCAATTTTAGTTGAACTGATTTTAGTCCTCCTCGCCATTCCAGGTTTCCTTGTGTTACATTCACTTCCAACCCTTTCCCCCCCACCCCTTTAAAGAGTACTGTGTATTGAGTTCTCTGAAACCTCAGCAATAATCCAGGCATGAGGCAGCTTGAGCAAATTCAAGAAAGGCACTGTAATTTCAGCAATTGTATGGCTCTTCTCATTCTAATGAAGTTCTTTGCTCCATGTTAGATTAAAGCAATTTTCTGTGTCTTCTTTACTGTTGCTATACAATGCACTTCACTCACGAAAGAGCAATGTTTTCGATGACTTGTAGGATTTTCTTCTTGATCCTTTTTTTCTGTTGCTACGATCTTTCTTCTCATCTCAGCTCTAGGTTTTAGGTCTGTTGTACTGAACGTAAAACGCATGGCAAGAGCAGGACTGAACACCGACTGACAAGATAGACTCAATCGTGTTACAAAAAAAGAGTAGTCAAATTGGAAGGAGCATAGAAGAGGGACTGCCGTGGGATTGCAGAAATAAAATGGGGTGAACTCCATTTTAAGAGCCCAGTTTGGAGATCCTGGGGTTATCGGAAATAATCAAACACTGAAACTGGAAGCCTCGTCAGCATAAAACAGTACTGAAACTAATTGTCCTGGTGTCATGCTGAGGTGAGCTGATATCTCCATGGTATTTATGAACTAGTGCATGCTGCACTTTTTGCTTTGTTTGTTGGAATAGATTGAGAATCTCTGTAGCATATGGCAGAAGGGCAGTTACAGGATTGTGGGTTTTTTTTTGTATATATTGGGCTAAGATACCAATGCTTCTTTTGTTCTACTCCTCTGGCCCTAGTGGCAGTGTGGCCCAGTCTTCTGCCATGACTAAGCCCCCTGTACTCTCCTGTTAAGGACCGTCAAAGCCACAATGTGGTGATTCCCAAGTGGGCAAAGGCAAGCCAGGGAAAGCTAATTTAAGCACACAGGTCACTGCATTTTTTGTGGTGTTCTAGCGTTCTACTTACATCACCGCCCGTAGGTTTCAGAGCTAATGATCTACTTGAGATGCTGAAAGAATACAGTCATACAGTTAATCAGACTTCACTTCAGAAATTATCTTGACCACTACTAGAACTGGGAGTTTCACTTTTCCATTTTAGCCTATGTTTTGCAAGCACAGATTTGGTGTGCCAAAGAGGCAGATTGAAAGGCTTTCCTGAGCATATACGACTTTAGTCCCCTATACTGTGTAGTAATCAGCTTTGCTTTGGATCCTTAGAGTCAAGTGCCAAGTAGCTACAAAGAACTTGCAAACAGGGTCAATGCGTGGTACTGCTGCAATTTCTTTCACACTTAGGCATTTAAAAACCTGATGTTTTATCTAAGAGTTCTTCAAGGTAGCCTCATTTGACACATCCTCAGGCATTCAGGAACACCTGGAAAGTTACTGATTTCAGCCAATTTACAGCACTCTCAAATCTTGGCATTCTTGTTTGCATAGCTTTGGGGTTCTGCCATGTCAAAGCAAATAGAAATCAGTTGACACAAACAGATACAAAAAGATTAACTGGAGGTACAAAGCAGGGAGGTAGGGGGTGTTCACAATTAACTAGTGGCTTTTAATGGAAAATGAGTCATAGAT
>VZSC01000586.1:84611-112553 GCA_013398225.1 Steatornis caripensis
GTGAAGAGATCAGCATTCATTCCTGTTATGCTGGCTATTTTTACATGCTGGCTGTTTTTATTTTACAGGCCTATCGTGTACTAGTGTGGTAGTCACTTTTTTTCTTACTGAGTGAATAAATTACAAGTCCTGGAACAGTGCTCGGTATGCTGTAATTCTTGCCCATAAGAGCTATGAAATATGTTTAAACAGAATTGTGCACTACTTGGAGGAGTGATGGCTTCTTTTATAGCCGTCTTGTTCTTCTAGATGGTAAACCAGGGATATATACTATGAAGACAAGGGCGTGTTCACTGTATTCTGGTCTTTTCCTGAGTCTTTCATGTACTTTTGTCTGCTTTGTGGGACACCACACATTCAGGACCAACTGGATCCTGTCATTACTAATGGTATTTTTTCTCCAGTCTGTATTTTGAATACTACAACTCTGTTAATTTCCAGTAATGTTGGTGTCTCTTTTTAAAGCAAAAATAAATATGTATTTCATACTCCATCCCATTTTTAAAGATGTTATTGTTCCTTCTAATATTTCTTTCTCTATCTGCCTAGAAAACGTTTTTCTGCTTCTGGACAGACTACTCTTCCTACCTCCCATTCACTCGGTCACCTTGTAAATGTAGAACATTACTGTATAGAGAAAGCACAGCTTTTTCACTGACACTGTGACTTTGACAATTGCACTTATTGTAATTTTTATTCTCTCCTGTTGTCTTGAAAGATCAAGCAATATTATTTTATCCATTATGTGACTTTTTCCTTGACATTCTTTTGTCTTTGCTCTAAAACCAGGCATGAAGAACTGAACAAGGCTGGGATATATGGGAAAGGAGAGGCCAGAATTGTTCCATGCAGATCAAAAAGCAGATGTGTCTGGATGTTCTGGTCTGTAACACTGCATTAAAGACAATTGCATTGCATGTTTGTCTAAATGCTGAAGAAAAGCACTCATGCTCATGACTTCTTCACATGTAAAACTTTCTTATTCATGAAAGCAAGGTGATGCATAACATTTTTTTATACTCATGCTGGATATTATGATTGAAAAACCATCAACACCCATCCCAGACTTTACCAGTTTTCTACTAATAAGTAATATGCTTTATAATTTTGTGTGACAAACTGTTTTCGTGTATTTAAATATAATGTCTGTCTAGGTAATGATTTTATCTTCCTGTTTAATTTATTCTTCAGTTTCTCTGGCCTTCAGTCAATACACTGGCTGATTAAATTATTATCTGAATAATGAGATTTGACACAATCTATGCCAGTTACCTATGTGACCTGCTAAGTAGGTTAATTGGCAACCTTGAATAATTGTCAGCCACTTCATTTTGCTGACTGAGTATTTGACAATAAATGAAACATAAAGATGCTGAAAAAGACACACAGTTTTTCATTTCAACTTCTGAATTGTTTCAAGAAAACCTTTTAACTAGTACCTTTTTAATAAAATGCAACAACTAAAAAAAAATCTTGTGAACATTTTGGATGGATAAAAATATAGGTATTTGCTCATCGTCATGGCTTCCTGGGCGAAAAAGAAGTCTGTGACATATTAGATAAACATGTCTTGCTATTCTGCAAGTTGCTTGTATAAGTGAATTGTTGCATCCTCAGAGAGCAAGCTCAGAAGCAAGGAAAATTCAAGAAGTCCAAGAGGTATGTGTGGTGCCATTGCAAGAATCATGTTTTAATGCTTTTCTGTGGAATCTTGAGAACTAGAAATTAACTTTATTGGTCAATGAAAGCTGGGATTCTTCTATTCCTAATTGTCAGGAAACAGAGTTAAGAAAAGAAATATTATGGTACCTGCTGACACTAACGTGTGTTGTATATCTATCTTTTCTACCTTGTTCATTTCTGAAAAACCAAAGTAATATTTATTTCTGCCCTAGAAAATAGAAGAGTGGGACTTAGAGAGGAAGCAGAATGGACTCCTAGGGATGAAAAGATGGGAAAAATATGTAAGATTTAATCTTACAGTCTTTTCACAAGCTAATCATCCCAAATTAGTGGTTCAGAACCATGGACTTAAGTCAGACTTCTCCCGAAGTCATTCCTCTGCCCTGGCCAGAAATCCCACCAAAACTTGAGGTAGAAAGAACAATCAAATAATTCATTTCTTGTTATCAGCAGTTAATGCATACAACAACGTGTCTTCACAGAGGCACTTTCAAGAGTTCTGCTTGTGCTTCTCTGCCTCGTCCTCAGGCATGCGTATGGCACAGGTGTCTGCCCTGAGGTGGTCCTTCTCCACTGTGGCCCGGCAGCCTGCAAGCACAGGCATAGCTATCCAAATGACACAAATAAGTATTAAGTGCATACTAATTTTGGCCAACCTAAATCTGATTGCCATGTGCCACCTCTCACAAAATACTAAGACAGTTTTCCAGAAATTAAAACCTTGCATGAAAAGATGAAGAAGATTACGAAGATGCACATCAGGTGAAACTACTGTCTACAAATGGCAAAAATAATATCTTTCAGCTCTCTGCCTACGGATGCTTTTTGCTGATATGTGGTCCTGATGTCTAAAATTACAGGCATTTAGATGTCAGGTAGCAGGAGAGAAAAAAAAAATAAAAAGAAGAGATACTATAGTAAAATAGGAAAGAACTGATATCTTGGTGGTAGTTATAAGGTCTTTTATTCCTTTAAAAATAGCACAGCTTTATGAAGTTTTTATCATACCTGACAGAAAATTAAGGGCTGCTGATATTTTGCAACTCATTGCTCATTGCTTGTTGATTACATAAGTGTTTTTGAATGAAGGAGCACTGTAAGGTCCTGTCAGAAGCTAAGCTGACATGACTTCTGTCTTTCCTTTTTATTACGATAGTCAATAGCTCAGTTGTAAGGAATATAATTGCTCTTTGTGACTGTATTAGACATCCTTTTGGGAGAGCTAGCTAAAAGTTGAGAGCAGAAAATAATTTCTGGAGAAAAAAACAACCCGTATGCCAGACAAATCAATAATATGTGGATGGAGCTGAATCTGAGACTTTTAGGTTGGGTTAGAACCTAAATCAAGACAATATTGACTCTGTAAAGCCTGTATTTTTAAGGGTGGCTATATCAAAATCAGTATTTCCTTCTTGCTTTATTCAAAATCTTCCATGCATTTGCGCAAGCAAATCCATTCTACAATCATATTTCTTTTATTGAGCTGAAGTCTTTTATTTGGTATATGTGACCTGTTAACAAAAGGTGGATTGTATGTGATATCTTTCACCAGTTTTCTGTACCAATGACATTTAAGAAGGAAGTGAAATATCTATGTAAAGTCTCCAATGCATAAATTATGTACAGCTCATATGTATATGTTCTCTACAAGCTGTTCACCATTACCTCAGAAAGAATTCTTTTATATTCTAGAAAAATGATACAAGCATACATTGATCATCGGAATGTGAAAGCATCAACTGTGGGCATTAATGATCTAATGCTTTGCATTTATGCAGTTTCCCATCCATGATCTTCTTAACATATCCAATATATCCAATATTACAATATTTAGACATACCACACCTTTGTGAAGGGTCGATGTTTATATACCTATTTTGCAGATAAAGCTGCAATGGCAAATGCAAATTTTACCTGTCTGTGCTCTGAGTTAGGCATGAATCTTGTGATCCTGCATTTGACTGAAGCACTTCAGGCGATCCTGACTGTTAAGAAAGCTCAGTGGGTCTTAATAGTTTAGGCATAGTTACACGGTTCCTGTTCAGAACTAGTTTGTGTTGGCCATTTCAGAGCGTGCCTGGTGTAAGCCTGTCACTTTGTGCACCTGCCTATATAGATTTGCCTTAAATATATTTGAAAATGAGACTTCTGTATCTTTGAACATTTAGAGTGGAGATGACACAGTTTTAGCTTGCTATGAAGTCACTTAAAAATCTGAACCTGGCCTCCAAAATTAAATCATCAGGTACGCCATCCCCAGCTCTCTGTCTTCTGCAGGTTTTAGAACGAAAAAGCATTGCTAATATTTCAATTAACTGTTTTGTAGAGCAAAACCACTGCATTCCCAGTAAGATCATTACGCTAGAAAAATGCCTCTATCACAGATAACATTTCCTAACTCCTAATACCTCTGAATTTTGCTTGTGCTACCAGTCTTCCTTTATCTATCTTATAAGTACTCTGCGTGTGGTATTTATGAAATAATATCCAGGTATCATGTTTAATCTCTTAGCAGGAAAGAAAAAACACAATGCACTTACTCAGCAATTCCTTCTGAATAGTACTTTGAGGTTCTGATTTTCCATCCCTTGATATGACCAAATTATTACTTCAGCAAAACTGGTAGCCTGCGGTGCCAACACAACACGCACAGCTGAAGTGATAAAAATAGTTCGTTTTACACATACATACGCACATCCTCCAAATTGTGTTCCTAAGAATAGAGGTTAGAAAATCTATTTGATAACATAAGTGCAAGAGTTTTTTTGTGCAATCAATATACACATACTGTTTGATACTTGGTATTGATTGCATCTGCTTCTACAGGACATAATGTATATTTAAGTGTATAAAATAAGTGTATTAAATACTAGCCCTGTGTTTCAATAAAATAAAAGTTCTGAATTAATACATGTGCTTTCCATTATTTTTCAGTACATTTTAATGTCTCAGAGGTAACATCAAAATGTTTCCCTACAACTCACCCTCTAAGACTAAAATTCACTTAAAATTTGTTCAACAAGAAGGCAGTTTTGGTGTCTGAGTCCCACAAAACAAGAGGCTGGGCAAAAAGAGCTCTTCAGCTTCCTACAGCTTCCTCTGCCCCACACTGGGTATCAGTGATTTATTTCCCATGTGCTGTCTCTGCACTTTGTGGGGCCACTTTTTTATGAGGCAGATCAATAGACTGATCCTCCTTAAGAGTAACCAGTCAGAAAGATCAATTAACACACTGAGAGTGAGTCATTACATAAAATAAAATAAATCAGTTTGCACGACCAAATTAAAATCTGATAGGCCATATCGAAGTTTGGACTTGGAAAATATGGACCTGAGGAGATCTGATACAAAACAGCAATGGTTTCATTAAATAACAATAAGAAATTGCTGTATCTTGTTTGCAGACTTGTTTGTATCTTGTTTTAAGAATCTCTTTGGTTCCTGAGAATACAAAGCAAGCACAATAGCTAGCAAGGCTCCTTTACTATGCTTTACATATACATAAACAATCTGGACTGAACAGGGCACTGCCTAGCTTTATATAAAAACTGATGAGAGGAGAAAATAGCTGTAATCCTAATGAATACATTTTGACTACAATCGATTTCTTCTTGTGAAGTCTGCATGACAAATGAAGATCAAATTACTGGTACATGTAACAACCTGAGAAGCAAATAGTCCCATTAAAATATTTTGCCAACATTCATAAACCAATGCTTCCCAGAACTCCATCCCTGTCGAGTAAATAACTTTTTGTTTCCTATTAAATACAGAGAGTACAGGTTACTATGGTGATCAACAGAACAGAGAATAAACTCTGATTCATCGTAATTGCCACATGCTAGAGGAAAAAGATATCTGAACATCATCTTGCAGTTTCAAGCTGGATCTCTGATAATTATTTTGAGACTATAAAATTGTTTGATGGTGTCCAAATAACACTGGATGAACTATCACAAAAATGAAAGTGTTGCAGCAGTGTGCCCCTTCAAGTAAAAGTGTTTCAGGTCTGAAACATTTTAAAACTCATCAGAAACCTTAGATTTTTTGTCATTTTATTCTAATCAATGAAACATATAGAACTGTGACAACGGCAAAGACCTGCAGAAAAATACTATGGGACATAATTGTCATGCACTTACATCACCATCTGGGTCATGGACATCCTTGCGTTTGCCTGTTGTGTCCTTTCAGTGCCCAGTCATTTTCAATTCCATTTGCTCTGTCTTTCATGTTCAAAGGGCTGAATTGTTGACATTGCATAGCCATCGAGCAGGGATTGCTTTGATTCCAGAGTTTTGGAGGTTTCACTGTTTTGATAAGAAGGACACCTATGCTTTTACTTGCACTTATTTGAACTCGCTGTTGAATTTGCATTACCAAGGCTTAAGAAAGTAATGAGGTAGCATTTACATCTGCTTTCTCACTAATCTATGCTTTAATATATGTAATCAACATACTAGTTTTTCAAATATGTACAATGAATTTCACTCCACAAAATTAAATGCAATGTTAGTTATTTCTAGTTATTCCCAGGGTTAGTTTCTAGTAATGAAACACAACTTTGATTAATGTAGCTCTATTGCAGTACAAGTCAGTCCTTCCTGCTGGTCTTCACAGTGCCACTGAAATGGTTTAGAAGCAGGGAAGGCAGCGCTAGAGCTAACACAACGGAGCGGACCTAGGAAAGAGACAGTTGTTGCATAGCTTTAAATTGTATGCCCTTTTAAAAAAATATTTCAACTTCTTTTAGCCTCAGTACTACATCACATCTACAAAATATTCAAATGAATTAAAACAGAAACATCACCTAGTAGTTTGTATACCAACCTCCAGGACTCAACTCTGCCAAGTCACCAAAATCTCTCATTCATTAAGCCCTGAAGAGCAGCTTTGAGATGTGTGTCTGTTCTTTCCTACTGTATCCATTCAGTCTACTAAGTAATAGTATCTCTTCCTGCTACCCCAATAGGTTTCTGAAAGGGATAATAACCTACTTTTTAATTGTAAGGCTGCACAGGGAATTTAGTGAAAGTGATTAAAAAAATTTATAGTCCATTGTAAGATACTTCTCACTACTGCTCACCTTGGAGGCTTGGAGCCCTACACGGTTATTATCTAACTGATCCCTTTCTATCAGTTTTATCTCTAGTCCCAAGCATGCTTTCCCCAAACATTCATGGTAGTGAATTTAAGTCACACAAAACTTGTGCAGCATGAAAGTCTTCTACAGTCTTTACAGTTCAAAAGGACATGCCTGGGGGCTCACAAATATATGAAACCTTTCCCTCAAAAGGATTAAAAGCAGGAGATTCAAAGGCTAGTAAAATCCAGAGCCCACAGCTTTTATTACCAGATGATGTTACGAGGATGTTTTCTTCTCAGATGAATCTTTCTTACCTCTGGTATACAAGTTCTCAGCTGAGATCTCCACTTTGATACCTGTGGGAGAATTGCAGACTCTCTCTGACATGGTGTCTTTTCCATGTATCTAAGGCGAGGAGGGAGGGGAGAGAGAGAGGGACAGAGGGAAAGAGATATCTTTCATATTTCATATTATTGGCAGCCTTTCCTGAATTTCTTAAGGGCTTCAGGACAATGTAAGAATAAAGTTGGGATTTTTTTTCTTAGAAGATGTGCCGTAATTAAAACAAAAAAAAATTCAGCAAACCCCTCTGATTTATGCCTTAGATCAGACTTTATAACCTAGCTGCATAATCTATGAACTCGGTAATTCAGAAGGTAACAAGTATCCTTGTTATTCTGCACATGTCCATTACAAAGTTGCTCTTATTTCATAACTTTTAACTAGCTGGTGTCACTCTGGTGTGATTCTGTTAACCCATCACTTCTCCCTGCCATGGATGCCTTTTGTCTTTAAAATGCCATATTAAATGTTATCAGCATTAGCAATCTTCTTGACAGAATATTTAAAATCTAAATAGTTGTGGCAAATATGTATAGACACTGAAATGGAACTTATTAAATGAAAATCTATATGGATTAACAATTACTGCAGTCCCAGGTCTTCTCTAAACCAAATGTCATTCTATGTTATGGCCTGGCTGATGTTACTGCATTGGAACTGAGCCATAACCTCTAAAAGCACCATCCATTCCAATAGCCCCTTTATTAAAAAAGAATTCCCCAAAACTTAGCTGCCCACTAACAGCTTTTAATAAAATGCTCTGTATTTTATGTGTATGACTAATATCTGTGTATGACTAATAACTTCTGTGGCAACAGAGTAATCATTCTGGCTAACTGTGGTTTTTGAATTGACGAAACACCTGGATAATGGGGACCTGAAGAACTGCTCAGGTGAAGTCTCCTCTTGTGGCTCATGAGCATCAGCCTTTTATGGGATGAATATGCCCCAAATTAATGTAGATACAAATCCCTGTGTAACGGTCTGGCTGTGCCTCCCTGAGCTCTATTCTGCGTAAATATTTATGCCTTCCTATTTTTACCTGGCACAATCATGGAAACCAAATGTAGTAAGAATATGAACATGCCCACAAATGACTCAGTTTTCATCTCAGAAAGCAATCTAGTAATTTTTCCCAAGTTACTCCAACATTAGTAAAAGTTCAGGCTATAGACAACTGCCACTTGTACCTAACTATAGACAAAATACATACTTAAAAGCCTGGATTAAATTTTAAATCCAGTTCTTAGTTTTGCTACTAAGTTTTGTCTCTGTGAATTTGACCAAGACATTTGTTCTTCCAACTCTGCCACTCTAAACCAGTATGAGATTTCCCAGCCGTACAAGCAGCAGAGACTGCACACATAAATGATGGGAAGGCAGTTAGGCTCAATGGTAAGTCACACGCAAGGGCCATTAACAAAAATCTGGATCAGTTTGACCATGCTATCTTCAGGGGCTGCTGTTATTAATTTTTGTTCTGAATTATGTTCTCCAGTATAAATTATAGGGGGAGAAAATAATGAAAAATGCTCATAAAGAACATTTGATGAGGCAAATTGGTGCCCTAGTGAGAGATTTCAATAACACTGATTTCTTACCAGGGGTAAGCTTCAAAGCGAGGGCGGTGCACACTATTTAAAGTGAAGAAACTGACACTTTTTGGTAAGAACAAAAATCTATGAGCTGCTGAGACTTGAGCTTGAGGTGCGTTTGCTATGAATGGAGATAAAGGTAGACAGACTAAAGTTTTTAAGCGGATCCACTCAGCCTTTGTAGCTTTCCATGTTAAAGCAGGCACTGACAAAGATCCAGGATAAAAATGTTTTAACAATGACTTTCCATGCAGGAACTTCGGTTTCACAGTCACACGCACACCCAGATAACTGTGAGGATAAAATGCCGATGCTGGTGCTTCAGATCATGGGGTTTAGCTGTTCTAGCCAAAACTATGGATATGTCCAGCATCACACCTCCCCCAGGCAAAGATGAGAAGTACCTACTTCTTGCAGCCCTTTGGCTCTGCAGGCCATTGGGGAGAGCAGTGCAGACTGAGAGAATGTTTAATACTCCGCATCGTCAGCCTTTCTGTCCAGCCTCCTCCCTTTTCCTAGCTCAAAGATCACAGGTTGCAACTCCATCAGTACTTCACTGGCTGGAGAAAGCCTGTAGCACCAAGACAAAAGGAGTGGATTTTTTTTTTTCCGAGGTCATTCAGTGTTGCTTCCTGATGCGCTTGGAATGTGTGTTATACTAAAAGGCACCTTTGCTGTCTGGTTCTGCACTAGTGGGACTTCAACTGTTTCACTACTGTCAGTCTGTTGAGGAGAAACATTTTTAAATTGAGTGGTAGGAATGCCTTTTTTCCTCTGCCTTGTTTGTAAGTCCCTGGAAACTTTTCTCACACATAAATTTTATTCCTTATTTCCAGCATGATGTCTTTCACTGAGCACTTGGACTTTTGCCTATCTCATCAATCCAAAATCATGCCCCAAGTTATTGTTAAGGCTCAGTATGGCCTGAAATAGGGAGTGTTGCACCAATCAGCATCGGCAGTATCCTGAATCTTGTAGCTCAGGTATAAAACACACACACACACAAACACACACACTGTCCCTTACATCTATCCTTCTTTTTGTCTTTGTTCTGTACCAAACATGTTCTTAGGTAGCAAAGGAACATTTTTTTCTTTCCTTTCACCATTCCTAAGGTGCTTGTGCCTCTATTCATCAGGAACTCAGTGGATGCTATCAGGCTTCTACAGTGCATATAGATAAAGAAGCCAGCAGTTTCCTAGAAACTGGGAGACCTGAAGTACAGATGATTCAAGAAGGTTTGCCCTAGCCCACTCTTTTTGCGTATTAGCACCCACACATGAATATATTATAATAAAGTGCCTTTCCAGGTATATGAGGTAGCTGAGATATGTCCTCATAGCATACTTGCTACTCTGTAGCCAGTGGCCCAGAGTAAACCCAAAGAGTTCATTGCTCTTTCACGCCTTCCCCACAGTGTGCACCCCACAGAGCACACCAAGGGGGCATCTTCACAGAGCAGTTGATATGCTTTAAGTTTACTCCTTAGCAACTCCTTAGCACCGCAGTGGAATGAATACACTTAGACCAGTTTTCTTTGGAGTGTCCTGCAGCCTCGATTTTGTGCGTTGCAAATACATGGGCTATTTAGCTAAGTAAAGCAGAAAAGTATCCACTTGTTTTCGTGACACCAAAACACCTGTAGTAAACTGCTCGAAATACATAGATGCTTTGAAACTAACCCTTTCATCCCACTTCTAACATTTGCAAAAAGCTCTCGTCTTTTCCCTTCTGACACACAAGTAACTGTTGTATTTCACATTATCTTGATCAAGAATGAATGTTAATTCTCTAAAATGTAATTTAAACGAAACTAGAGAGATACTATTAAAAATCCTATTAAAAACGACGGAAGTTCCAATTTTACATTACCAATTTTAGAATGCTTAAATAAAAAAGTATGCAAGTGCAAAAACTGTACACAAATAAATTACATTTTAACAGTGAAACTAATAATATTTCTATTTAGCTTTTAACAGTAACACACTAAGGATTAATTTCACCATGAGTGAAACATTCTGCAATCATGGTATTTTGTATTAAACCCCAGTGAATACCTTCTTCTTGCTTTGTAACAATTGGTGTTGATGCAGGAGGAGGTAAAAAAGAAATAGTTTCTGGAGTGATCTGTCTATATAGGGAGCTACATTTAATTAATTGGAAGCTCATTTATTACTGACCTTCTATAACACTTCAGGTAGGATTATAGGGAACATTCCAATAAACGATCTATTGTGCTTGAAGTAGGAAATAATTAGCTTTCAGTTTGCTTTAATTTTGACCAAAATAAAGAAAAACAGTCCTGGTAGAAGGGGAATCTGAATTTCTACTTCAAAACACCATTATATGCTTAGCAAAATCTGAAAAAAAGAGAGGTGAGTGGGCTCAGAACTTGAGACCTCCTCAAACTGTGCATGAATAAACTTTTGTGGTTGATTCCTTGCAACTTCTTAACCAGCTGACCTAAACAGGATGTGAAACAGAACTCAGCTGTGTATGCTTACGAGGTGCTAAGCAGCACTGTCCTGAATAGGTGTCCTGAATAGGTGGACCTCTTTGCTGGAGCTCTTTGGGGTAGGAAAGCAGCCATTCTAACCTCCTCTCTTGTCCTGAATGGCATTGACTGAGAGACATTTTGATTCTGTTTTCCCAAATTCCTTGGCAAGTAGCTCAGAAGTCTTCACTGAGCAGGGACATACATACCACAAAAGTGCCAGTTCAGTTGCCTCCTGCCTAGTGCTAAAGGCAAGCATCAGACTGTAAGCACCAGACTAGTTCCAGCCTTGCTCTGCTTCTCTCTTAGGCAAGACAGTAGAATAACATCCAGGATTATTTTTAATGAAGTCTGGGCAGGAAATCAATCATCCACCATAAAGTCTATGATTTATGTGATATCAAGGAAAGTAATCTATATGAAGATGTCCATTTTATATTCCATTGTTATGTATCGGTCATTTATTTACCCAGATCCTCTAATACAGACAAAAGCCTAATGTAAGAGTATAGATTCATACAAAAGTAGAGATCATCAACAACTGTCTTTAATCAGAAAACCTGTAATCTTTGAAATTGCTACTTATTTCTCTACTAGTTTTGACATATTTTCCATTTTGTAAGGAAGCAAAGAAGTTTCAAACAGTCCTGCTTATATTTCCTAAGAGTAACTTTTCTTCAGTACCTGTTTTGGTTTTATTATGTGTTGTATCATTTCAGGACAGCTGGGTTGCAGCAGAGCAATTCCACTGCCCTGCACCGAACCAGCTAGGTGTGTGTCACACACTTGGCTGTAGCTCATCACTGTGGCACTCTGATGCAGCCCTGCAGGATTTAGTGCTTCGAGGACCCTGTCAGAGAAGTGTTATTTATGCCCAGAGGAGAGAGAAGGTTGTAGATGAGAAAGTTTCTAATGCATGGCTTTCACTCACAACCCCAATATACTTGTATTTCATGTCCCTGGGTGGAAATGTTCTGGTGAAGGCACCTTCTTTCACCTGAGGGCAAATGAATGTGTTATAACAGTGCTGGAATTATTCTGAGCAACCGGGAGGTCAGGAGGTAGGTTGTCATTTCAGGAGGGGAAATATGATTATAATCCTTATTGGAAAATTACTTTGATTTCTTTACAGGACCTGTGGGAGGCCCCCTGATGCCAGAATCCTTCAGAGGCCTTGGTCTCAGTAATGCCACTTAGATGACAAGACAACTTGGAAGCAACAATTACTCCTTTGACCTGAGCATTCAGCCACACATTCAGGATTTTGCAGTGTGTTCTGCTTAGAATAAATATGTGAAGGCGGCCAGTGGCTCTTTGAAGCAGACCTACAATTTTTTTTCAGAGAACGCAGACCTGTTTTCCTGAATGCTGGAGGAATCAAACAAGAAGCAGCAGTGTCTTTGCTCACAGCTTCTGCCTCTATATGCTGGTCTACCAGGCTGAAAATTCCTCTTGTGCTTTTTCTCTCTCTCCAGCTCTTCTCAAGTCTGCACTACAGATAATTAGAGATGTGGGCTCCCTCTGTCTCATGCACATATAGGTACACAAGCACATTGCTTCCACAATAACAATATCCTTTGCATCTGTTATTAATGATCTAGAATGACTCTCGTGGATTTGTTTTGGGCAGAACATGTGCTGACATGTTATTCTAACACCTTTCACCACTGATGGTGCTTATGCTCTCCAGTTTTAGCTCAAAGCTGTCCTGATAGTTATTACAGGAACTACCAGTTGCAAATCTGTTGAAAGTCCTCAGATGGTGGAATTGAGGAGGTCTGGCCTTTTGACCATTACATGTATGTATGTTTTGCAGACTGACCATTTCCTTCAACCAGCAGGATCTTTTTCAAGGATATTCAGTTTCTTCCCACAGCTATTTTCATTTGTTAATATCTAAACATTTAGCAGCATTTGATTATGAAAAAAATGGAAAAGTCAGCTGGGTCATATTCCTGACATTGAAACCACTTATTTCTTTTGATTAGCAGAGTGTGAGATAATGTATGCTTTGTTTTGCTGTGAATGAAAAACTAAGAAAGGTTCTGCACATTCTGATCTGACTTTGGTACAGTAATGAAGATACGTTGCTACTTGAGGCTTCACTGGATCACTGAAATAACTTTGAAGGCAAATATATTTTTATTTATATAGGGGGTTTTGTTAGTACAGTATTTCTGTGCTATACAATGTTATTAATACAGTGTGCCTGGCTTCATAGGTTGAAGCAGCATATTTTCCATACTTTTACCTGGTGGTATAATAGATTTTTTGTTCCTAAATCTATGTTTGAAGGAAATACTAGAAAGAGGTGTATCTGCTCATAGCATGGCGTGGGTGCATTTGTTAGAAACAACAACTATTTACTCTTGCAGTTTCTGAGCTGTTATACAGAAATCTGAATCTGTTGTACAAAAGACCTTCAATCCTACTTTCTAATTTACCTAAACTTTTAAATGCAGAAGTGGTAGAAATGAGTTCTTTTTGACGAAAGAGAAGCAGGAACGTATTTATATCACTGCTGCCCCTCAACAGATTGTACCAGTCCATGGGATAGCTATTTATATGTTCTCCTCTGAGGAAAACACTGAAAGAAACTATAACTTCTAATGGTAATCTCAATTTACCTGCTTTCCTAGCTTTCTCTAAGGCGGTGGAGTTCTGGTGGGGTCACAGCTCCAGGTCCACCTCCTGTATAAATGGGATTTCAACAGACACCATTTGTGAAAAGTATAGCTCAGCACCCCCAGGCATACTTCTCATCTAACATTGAATGGACAAGATGGAATCCCTATTTGAAGGAGGAAATGTTGACTTTTTGTTCAAGTGTTTAATCAAGAAGTATCTGATTTGGCAATAAATCTGCTAACTAGTCTCTTTACTCCACAAGCACTTCAATTAAATTTAATCACTCTGACACCAGATTATCCTGAGTGCTCTTTGCATGATTGGTAGTACAGAAGGAATTGATTTGCCATAGATTAGTAGTTAAGATTTCGTTTTTCATCAAGAAATCTCAATTTTTGCAGAGGGATGCTTCTTCCCAGACTGTACAAGTGCTGGTCATACTCAAAACCAGCCTGGCTTTAGTTTGTCCTAAGAGATCTATTGGACCCCCAACTGAGGAGATGTCAGCAGAAATTGAACAACAGCGCCAAGGATTGGCTGTAAATAGCTGCAGAAATTTTTAGACCTGGCAGAGGTGCTTGGATGGAAATACCACCTTCCAATTTTTTTCCAGTTCACAATTTCCCTTGAAAAGCCAGTGCAGATGTACTTAGCCTAGTTTATAGTGCTGAGATTGTGAAAATAATGAGAATACATGCATTCTGGATAAGAGAAAGCTGTGCATTAAAAACTCTCACACTAATCATTTTTTAAGGTCTCTCCCTACCCTTCCCTGCCCTGAGAATTTCCAGGCATCCTATCATGGCTACAGGCCTGCAGGTCCTCTTCCTCAGGCTGCCAAGCAGCTGACAAGGCTTAGACATGTCCAGTGCTCCTCTGAGAGGGTTGATCTCTGTTTTGATCCTTCCATATTGGGGCACTGCACCCTCTGCTCTGCCCTTTCTTTTCCTCGGGTCTTCCAGGGAAGGAGTTATAGTGGTGACAGACATTTCTTTCATGGTTCATCCATACATGGGAAATGCAGGAAGCCAGATACCAGGGTTTCCATGTGATTTAGTATATATGTGCAAGGAAAAATTTTCTTTGTAACATTACCACTGGCAAAGTGGAAGAGTGAGGTAGGATTAATATTCTTGGCCTGCACTTGAGTAGAGATGGAATAATTCTTCACAAAATATAAGGGATGGGATTTAGCAGATGATTGAGGGTGTATCTTAATTAATCTCTCTGCCAATTAAAAGATGGAAGTTCTAATTAAGATGACCCCAAAGCAATTATTCAGACTTGTGTATTTACATTAATTAGACTACCAAAACATTAAGAATAAGATTATGACTTTGCAGAAGGCACAAAGTCCTTTTTCCATGTTGAAGTACCTCACTACCTAATCTGTAACGAAGAAAGTTTTCAGAATACTTGCACCATTTCCACCACACTATTTATTTTGTCCCTCAGGACTTCAGCTCTAAAATAAAATTAAGAGGAGGATGTTTGTGGTGAAGTGACGGGTGTGGCAGATGCGCTCCCCACACCCAACGGGTCTAATGGCATGGCACAGGGCATGTGGTGGCTAGTTTGGCATGTGCTGCAAGTCGTGTACGCAAAGAGCCCCTAGTCATATACCCCAGATACGTGGGCCCATCAAAGACTACCTGAGCCAATAAGCCTACCTAGGACACCCCCTCAACCAATGAGAGCTGTATATGACCACGAGTTCTCATCCGACTCTGGGTATAAATGGAGCCCACTGGAAGTCCCCTTTGAGTCAGCCTGCCTCGGAGCAGTGGGTCTGCAGTCAGGAGACTCTCCCTTTGGATTGGGACCCTGTCCAAAGTAACTTCCTGGGATTGAGTGTCCTCACCTTACAGGTGAGTGGTTTGCACATTTTGAGTCATAGTTCTAAGCTTAGATTTAGTCACACATCATGTAGTATTAGTTTCCAACAGACATCCTGAACCTGTAAATTAGTTTTGTCTGCTGAAGTGTTTGTAATATAAGATCCCTGTTCAGTTCGACCATTCAACATTTTTCCTGACACTATTGAACTGAATTTTGGAACATATTTTCTTGGTGTTGCACTTCTATGACATTTTGACTGGTGTAGTGAGCAGAATGATGATCAAGGAGCTGTTACGGAGGCATGGTTGTGTCCCTTCTTCCCTGGGACTTGTCTGGGTGAAGGAGAAGTGTTATGTCCCAGCAGAGATTGTAGAGGGTGGAGCAATGCTGCAGTAAAAGTTGGGATGGCCAGGGAAAAGGAATGGTGTGTGCCATCCCGGGTTCCTGTCTAACTCAGGCACAAGAACATTACAAGTATTCTGGAAAATTAGAAGAAGATAATTTAATGAACCAACTAGAGAGAAACTGCCTAAAAAGTGAATTAAAGAGAGAGTGAGAGTGTGCATGTTTGTCAGAGCAAAAGATCGAGCTCATGCTACCACAAGTGGAAAAACTTCCCAGTGTTGCCCAGATTTGAAAGCTAATAACTTTTGGGGAGAAACAAAACCTGAGGAAGAGGCCTCCAAGGAGGGGGAGGAGTTAGAGAAGAACAATGTATGGCCTCTTATTAAAACCAGGAAGCATACAGGTCCCCGCGGTGGTAACCCCAGCACCACCATTAGCACAACTCCCTGGACAGGTCCCGAGCTTATCAAACTCCAGACCAAGTCTTTGCACAAGCCGGGTGAGATGGAGACTGAGTATTTGTGGCATGTCTCTTTAACTGTGGGGGGAATCACATATTACTAAGTGATGATGAAGGGGTCAGATTCTGCAGCTCAGGATTGTTCTTGAGTGATGGACTGGTGGATGATCAGTCCACAACTTCCTAGGTGGCATACTGGGCAGGGGGTGTAAACCCAAAAGGATGGGAGGAGCTGGTTGCTATTAAAGTAAGAGGACTGTCGGAGCTAGCAGCAGGAGTGCAAATACCTGCCTGTATTCAGGCGACACATGAGAGATGACAATGGGATGTCATGACGCCCACATCAGTGGACCCCAGCCACCTTAGACCCTTCATCTGAGGATTGCCTGATGCTTTAAAAATACTTACGCAGTCCCTCAGGGAAAGAATTCAAAGGGCCATAGAACACAACCAGTGGAACCTCCAGAATCCAGTGCATGTACTAGCCTGGGCAGAAGTGCTGCACACTATAGTTATGTATGGGCATGAAATGGGGTGGACCAATCAGCGTGGTGGCACCGATGGGAATAAGCAGTCTGGTAAACCCACTGGAACCCTCTTCCACAGCAGCCATCCCCTGGCAAACTGAGCCCTCGTGAGGGGGGCCTGGTAAACCCTGGACCCAGAGAGGAATGGACTCTGGTGAATGGCCTTAGCTCTAGGAGTCCCTCAAGCAATGCTGCACAGGCAGTCTACAGACCACATCCAGCAGCTAGTGAGATTGCTGGAGGGGAAACGTAGAGGCTCAGGAAGTGCAGAACCAGCTGCCCTGCCTCCCCACTGTACCACCAAACCTTTTGTAACCCTGCGGGTGCAAGTGGCAGAGTTAAAATATTAGAGGGCCCACAACGGATAAGTTTAGAATTTTTAAGGGACACAGGGGCCCAAATTAGTCTTTTGAATAAGCAGCAAGCTGATGAGTTGGGGATCAAATCATCTCAAAAAGTCATAAACATAGTCAGAATGACAGGAGTAACAGAGAAATGTCCCCTGGCCTGGACCCAACCCTGGTTACCCAGAGGAAAAAGAGTGACCACCTTAGAAGTAGATTTGAGCCCACATGAGGGAAATATACTGGGGTTTGATGTGCCAGCGGGAGGGCAGTGGTCTTTGCCTGGTGACAGCGTGTGGAATTTTGGAGGCAAGGAGGCACAAGCTGCGTGGGTAAGGGCTCTACAAACTGCTCCTGCACTACCATGTTCCACAATCCAGCTCCTGTGTTCACTAATGCCCACTGCCCATTGCAGAGAAGCAGGGTATTACTGAACTACCTGGTGACCTTGACATGAGGTAGAGTACAAAACACACCCACCCCCCCTACAAATCCTCAGTTTGGCCAGTCCACACACCCGATGGGAGGTGGTGCTTAACCATCAATTACAGGAAACTAAATAATAACACCTTGCCACTAACTGCCACAATTTCAAGCATAACCTCCATAGTGACGACAGTACAGGCTGCTGCCCACTCCTGAATGGCTACTCCAGATGTGAAGGACATGTTTTTTATGGTTCCCCTAAGGGAGGAGGATAAAAGTAATTTTGTCTTCACTTAGTAGCGACATTAGTTCCATTTCTGGAACATTTTTTGTCGGTCTTGCCCTTCCTTGACAATGGGTCACAACCTTCTCCCTGATGATGGGAAAGATTGATGCAGAAGTATTTATTTGTCATGTGAAGTGCAAGTCTTCTTCCAGGAGACAACGGCTTCTTTTCACTCCCGGTTTAGTATTCACCAAACTAACACCTAATCAAGTGTGGTATCATTACTGCTATTTAGCATGTACATTTGTGGTTTATTCTTTTCTAGAACAAATCTAATCTACTCATAAAACACTTAATTAACTTCATGATTAAGCAGTGGAAGTTAACACCATAAATACTGTTTTAAAAAACCCAACCTATGGCCCATGGGCTGTGATTCAGCAAGATATTTATGCACATGCTCTCTGCAGAACTGCTCGGGTGATTCAAGAAAGGCAGATGGTTCAGGAGATAGGCTTCCTGCAGCAGGCAGTTTGTTGAACAGTCTCAATGGCTCTAAATTGATGCAATCATGTTCCAGTGGTCCCTGTTGCAAATGGGTGATTTATATCACTTAAAGAACCAGTATCAAAGGTATTAGCAAAAGTGATTTTATTGAAATATGAGGTTGTAAAAGTGCAACTTAACAAAGTTCAACAGCAAGGTTCACTCCATTACTGCACCGAACAATCATTTGAACAATGATTCAAAATTACCAAGTCAGAGTATAAATTACCAGGACAAAAATCAAAGTTACAAAAACAAAATCAAAATTACCAAGACACAAATGAAAGTTACTAAGAAAATAATCAAAGTTACCAAGGCACAAATCAAAATTATCAAGAAACAAGATAGATATACTGGAATGATTATATGTCTTTACAGTGGTGGTGTCTAGAATCACAAAGGGTTCTCATACAAGCATATCAATTTCCAACATATACTAGTACAGTTTCATGGGTTTCATCAGAATATATTGCAAAATGACAAACATTTTGCTTAGTAACAAGACAAATAGCTTGGGACTTAATGATATTACTTTCACAAATAAATCCTTGCTGTTCCCGTACAACACGTGCGTCGACATCAGTAGTTTGCCACTTGTTCCTGTTTTGTTGCGCCCATACTCTATATTCTGATGGATAGTATATGATTCCATGGTGATTTAATCCTAGTGCAATGATTTGGTGTGTGGTATATACCGAAAAATTGCATACGGTTGAAACAAAACCTGTGTGTTTAGTGTTGGTGTGGTCATAAGTGAAATTATCCAGATACTACCAAGACTGGAAATTCCTTTTGAATAGAGTTGCATTATCCCAAATTACCTTTCGAGTCTCAGTGGGCAAGGTGCTCTCATGTCCTTCCCTTATAACTGCTGTTACAGTAGATGGCACCCGAGAAGTGAGGGTCTCCACCCTGTGTTTCAGGCTTCCTGATGTGTGAGTCTAATTTGATTCATGCTGGTGATGATTGCTCCTGCAAGAAGGGTAAGCAATTCTCCAATAGTTAACCCAATCTCCAGTGGAGATATGCTGGTATTACTCCTGTTGTCATTCCTTCAGAAAGAAAACAATACAAGTTTCAGCAGGTTTTTTCCAGATGAGTGATCCCTTAGTGGCTCAGCTTGTTTAACTACTTGGACAAAAGTTCCTTTACCCACTTGGAATATGTCTGTTCTGTCTCTTTAAATGCGGTTGAGCTAAAGGTTAAAGGCCTTTTTGGTCTGCTTGGCCCAGTGTGGAGTAGACTGCAAACCACTATTCTGCTATAACAGGATTGTGGGATTGTACTGCCCCCAGTGACTGGTATGTCTTTAATTCCTGTATTGAGATTTCCACTGCGTCTTCATGTTCTGGCTTCCATTTCCACTGTTTGCCTTTTTGTAAAAGTGAGTGCAGTGGGCGAAGAATGATAGAAAATCCAAGTATGTGTGCTCCAATATCCTAAAGTATGCATGAGCTGTTGTAATTATTTCCTAGTTTGGGGCATCTTCTATTGTTCCATTTTAAGGTGTCTTGTGAAATTGCTGCACTACCTAAAAATTTTGCTTCTCTACTTAGTCCCAGATGTTCTTTTAGGCTGAATCTCAACTTGTACTTCATATAGTGCTTGTCACACTGCTGCTACCACTTCTCCCACTCTTTCAGGGGAGGTCCTGCCAATCAGAACATCATCTATATATTTGTCAAAGGTCCAAGGCTGGGCTGGCAATTAAATGGATGATGGATGCTATCTATTAACCCTTTCCCTTCCTCTTCTGGGGGAGAAAAGGGAGATAGTCTTATGGATAAGGAAAAAATTCAGCTTTAATGAAACAATAACAAAGAAAAGAAAGTATAATAATATTAACGGGAAATAATGAAAAATATACGAATATATACAAAACCAATACTGAACACCTCCGATGACAATCATATCGCCACTGATGCTGCAGCGCAGGCACTGGTGAAGTCCTAGACTGGGCTCAGGGGCAGATGGGAACTGAATTCAGGAAAGCATGGATTGGGATCAAAGTCAGAAGAATGGATAGAGTCCTCCTTGGACACAGGCCATAGAAGAATAGAGCTTGAAACTCATGATCGCTCAGCTTTATACTGAGTATGACGTGGATGGGATAGAATAATTTGTTGGTGAGTTTTGGGTCATCTATCCTGTCCACTTCTCCCTTCAGGTGCAACTATTTTATGCCCTTTCACATACGGCACAAAAAGTTATCAGTGACCTTGGTTTCTATAGGAATAAGTATAAGCAAAAGCCTTTCTGCATACTGTTACCTTAGTGATAACTGTAAACATCAAGCGTTATCAATTCTAGAAGCAGACACTGTCTGCAAAATATGTCATTAAATTCAGAAAATGCAGTCACTTAGAAGAGACTTAACTGAAAGGTAAAATTACTGAAAGGAGAATTGGTTCCGTTCTAGTTCAAAACAGGACAGTATTGCTACAGTTCCACATCCTGAGGAAGGGAGTCTGTAAAAGTTCAGCAAGTGCAACATGAGTAATTGTAGGTGAATGTTTATATCCCTATGTGAGTCTGTTAAAGGTATATTGTATACTACCCCAAGCAAAAGCAAATTTATCTTTATCCTCCTTCTGTAAGAGGACCATAAAAACATACCTCTGACATCAAGCACTGCCATCCATGGATGTGTGACTGCTTGTAGTGTGGCTGTTAAAGTTGCCATGTTAGGTACTGCAGTCATTAGCAGAGCTGTGTTGGTATTTAGACACGATAATCAATTATCAGGTGCCATCTGGCTTTCAGACTGACCAGACAGGTGAGTTGTAGAGGGAGTGGGTTCTGGAAATAATGTGCCATTTTTCCAAGTCTACTATTATCAGAAATTCCATTTCGTGCTGCAACAGAAATCTGATATCTGGGGTTGGGGTTGGTGCTTGTACTGAAGACTGCCATCTGGCAAGCACCAGATTTATCTGGTCAAAGCATCAAATCCTAAAATATTTTCATTGTGCTTTTTAATTGAAAAGCAAGTAGATGACATGCACTTCTTGCCCATGAGCCATAAATTAACTTTTGCGGTTTGGCATATAACACTTGTTCTGTTTACTCTGGTGACATCAGCTGTCTGCCATCCAGGATGTATGTCCATCTTCTTGGCATCCTGTTGTGTTAGTATGGAAATTTGTGCTTCCATATCTATTGAAATTTTACCAGTTGTTTTTGAGGGCTAACTAGAATTAAAATGTAAGGACCTCCTTCATTTAGCCATTGGTAGGCTTTCACTCACCAGATGGGCAGGCTCAATTGCTGTCCTTTCTCTATTCATTTTTTTACTTCAAGGTTTGCAATGCCACCGTAAGAGGTTTAAAATGGTTTTGGCCTCCCTGTAGAGTCTGCATTAGTGATGGTCATTAAATGGTTGTTTAGTTTCCCCATTCCCACTCCATTTCTGGAATGCTTGTATTAAGCTTGCTCTTATACTTGTCAGTTGCCCCTGTTTGGCTACCTTTGCAACACCTAATGCTAATGGTTTTCTCCATAACTCATTTCTTCTTTCTTGAGATTCTACTTGCAAGTCTTTGTTTTTATACTTTGCTTGTCTGACTCCCAATCCTTGAGGGAGTGTTTGTGTTATGGGTCGCACCCAACGGTTTTCAACTCAGGGTCTTGCGTCCAATTTCTTGGTCAACAGATTGTCCCACCTTATTTCACAGCCATGGTTTACAACACTGTGCATTAATTCTGCCCATGTAGAGAGTTGTCTGTGGGGATTGTCACTGCCTAATTCCTCATTATACTCTGTGTCTCTTTTAATCTCATCCAGTTTTGCAATTAGTTAGGGTTTGAGAACTGTCAGAGCCCCTCTAATTAGTGGCTTTAACATAGTATAACCTACAGTAGCAGATATGGAGGTATCACTGGATTCTCCCTGCTTGTGTATAGCTTGTATGCAGGTGGCTTTGGTGGTGGCAGTGAAGAGCTCACTTAGGGAACAGATGGGAATCATAGAAGGTTCACCTAGATCCAAGGCATCTATTCCCCCAGCCCAGTAGGCTACCCTGCTACTTCATCTACTGGATTTGGTTCTGTTTCAGAAAACTCTCAGACCCCAGTAACTATTTGCACCCTCCACTGTGGCAGGTGCACCCGTCCTAACGAAGATCTGACGAAGACCAGGGCTTTTGAAAGATCTGATAAAGACCCGGACTTTCCAACTGCTGAAATCTGATTACCTTGCTTTTTTGTGCACTTACAATGGCTGTTGCCAGACTCACAAACACTGGAGGATGAGACCCCCAGCCCACCAGGACTGACCACAGGTCACAGTCGACTAAGATATAAACAGAGCCCCATCGGAGGGCAAAGCTGAGTCAATCTTCCTCAGAGCAACTGGTCTGCAGCCGGGGGCTCTAGCCTTGGGTCAGGATGCAGCCCCAGGTAACTTCCCTGGGGCTGAGAGCCCTCATCTTACAGGTGAGTGATTGCACATTTTGGGTCAGCATTCTAAAGGATTGTTCAGGAAAACTTTGGAATTCTTAAGTCCACTGTGTAGTATTATTCCCGCTTGACATCTAAACTTGAGGTTTCTTGTTGTTTGTCAGAGTGCTAATTAATTTTGGTTAGAATAAATCTCCTTTTGAGTGCCTGCCCAGCCTATTTTGTGGGTGCTTCTTTGACATCCACTCAACATCATTCGGTCACAACTGCTGAGGCAGGCACGCCACAAATCTTCGGTTTCAGTTTCACCTGGTTTTGTGCTGTATTTCTCTTGTAAGTTTGCCAATTGCAACACATCTCGTGGAGTGCTTTGCGTAGTATGTCACTGACCACATCCCTAGGGTCCTTCAGAGTACTCTGCTTTAATAAAGGGTCTAGTCTCATATTCAGAAGAGTCCAAAAGGGGTAAGGGATTAACATTTCCCTATCATGGTCATCAAGATCACCCCACATATCACCATCCCAATCCTCTGAGGGACATTATTAGTTTCCTTATTCGCATGAGGTCAGGGGGATGTGGAGCCCACATGAGCATGTTCTCAACCTTTTCTTCCAACTGATTTTTTTTCTCCTTTTCTTCCTGTAACTGCTTCTGTAGCTGTTACAGTTACAGGGACAGTAATAACTCAGTTGCCTTCCTGCCTTCTATTTCCTCTTTTAGATCTTGTCTCTCTCTATTATGGTTTTTCCTATCCTAACAGGCAGCTTCTAGGCAGGTGCTTAACATCTTACAAGTAATTCCTTTTCCTTTACAATCTTTAATATTTCCTCTTGTCAATTTTAATTGCTCTTCAATAGCATCACAGTCATGCCAGTAGTTTTGAAGCTCTTCTAAGAATCTGGGGTTCAGACTTATCCAGTACTTCCATAAGTAACTGCTGATAGTACTTGCCATCCTTCTGACTACACCAGTTTGTCATGAATGGCTCATTTAGATTGCTTAAAGAACTACTGTGAAAGGTATTAGCAAAAGTGCTGTTACTGAAATATAATGTTGTAAAAGTGCAACTAAACAAAGTTCAATAGCAAGGTTCACTCTGTTACTCTACTACACAGTCATTTGAACAATGATTCAAAACTACCAAGGCAGAGTATAAGTTACGAAGACAAAAATCAAAGTTACCATAATACAAAGTCGTGCATGATATCAGTCATTGATGAAAGATCTGTGGTTCGTGAAAGGTCTCTCTGCCTTTAGAAGTAATCTTGAGAGGTATCCCAGCTCATGGGGAGTTCACCACCATGCAGACAGGCTGCTTAGCAAGAGAGCTCACAGAAGATTCACTTAGGCTGCAATATTTATGGAATAAAGTGGTTGACTTATAGTCAAATTACATGCAATGGAAAAGGTATGCATGAGACTCCTTGTATCCACAGCTTGCTTTGTTCCTTGATAAATGAGTCTTGGAACAGCCACCTGCTATTGATGTATTAATCACGATTGGTGTTCCAAGCTCATATGGATAGGTGCTTACTGTGTCATTCTGCTCTTTGTGGGTTTTCAGAGAACAGATTGGAACGGGAGAAGTTCTTGGCCTTTACTTAGGTCTTTACCTCCTTTGGAGCCTGTACCAAACAACTGCTAGTTTGGGCAAGGAGTTGAGTGGATTCATCACAGTTCCAAAGTTCATTGACAAAAATAATCAGGACCATGTACTTCCATATCAGTCTGAATCAGTAATTTCAAAAATTTTTGCGACTGTTATATGGATGAACATTTCTAAATGGTCAAATTCCTTGAAAACCCTTCAGAGTGTTTGGAGTTTGTGTTTACAACTGCTAACAACATTCTGTGATGGAGCAGAGGCGAACCATATTCTTTTAAAATGTTTTTGCTTGTCAAATTTGTATTTTACCTGCTATAATGCTTCAGTATTTTAGCAGAAAGACAGTCAAAACAATCTGTAACTGAATTACTGAGGGAATGAAAAAATACTGTAGACAATAAAATTATTTCTACAGAACCAGCTGAAACAACACTATCTGACATTTAAACAATTTTAAAGAATGTATTATTGCTCTTGAAAAATAACAGGATGAAAATCAGAAAGGACTTGGAGCTCTGGATACATCCGTTGATATTTTTGCACTCAGGAATGTCCAGGTGACATCCAGTACGGAGATGAGGAAGGAATCACGTAGACATTTCTCCTCAAAAAAGTGGAATCGGCCTTAGCTGCAAGTTCCATGCAAACACCAATCTGTCTTTGCTTCACATACTTCTTAAAATTTCCACTATTTAATTTGTCTTCCACAAAATTTCATCAACCCATACAAAACCATGTCCACTATTCAACTTCCATTCACTCTAAACACTAACATACAGTCTTTTTGCTGTTTATCCTATGTCTTGGCCTAAAAAGTTGGTTTGAAATAAGGTAAAACAAAAGTAGCTGGAGATTGGAGCAGCCTTACTGATTAATCTCTGTGTGGCTCATTATAAATTGTCCTGAAAAAGAGAATCTAAATCTGTTCACATTTAAAATATCAGAATTGGACTATGTTCAAGATATTATTAGACTATGGGTATTACATCAACAGGAGAGCAGGAGGAGAAGATGCTATTTCAGCTAGAGAATGTCTGGAAGGATATGGGATGTAGTATCTCTTTTGACCCAAGCAGCAGAATCAATATTTAATGTTCTTGAGAGTATTCTGATTAAGCAGGAGAAAAAGGCGGAACTATTTCATTTCTATTTATTTCTAAAAAAGTACAAATTCTCACCTTCTTAAACATACAGAGAATCAAGTGAAGCTAGTTTTCATGTTTACTGTGCCAAACTTTGTTCAGCTGCCATGTTACCTCAAAAGCCTACCTTTTTAATCTGTTGTCAAGGTCAAATCCAGGTGTTGCTCAGGCTGTAAAAAAACATCTGTTACCTCACTCTTCCATGTGAGCAGCCTGTCGTGCACAGACACATTCACACATACCCCTTCCCAGAACAGTATCGTACACAGAAGAAAGTACAGAATATTGACATTTTTGTGATGTCCTACAGTTGCCTTTGGCTGTGGAAAGGACCATGTACCTCATACAAATGTCTTAGATGAAAATTAAAACCAGGCATTTTGAAAGTTCTAATCTAGCCTATAAACATAGAAAAGGCAAGAGAAGGAGGAGATTTCCTCTGCAAGCCAGTAAGTAATTTACCAAAAATAAAGCCAGAATTTAATTTTCTTCTAAAGAATTAGATTGTGAAATTTGTATTCCAAATTCAGTCACTGAAGTATGAAGAATGGTATTTTGGTACTGCTTTAACTGTACATTTCAACCAACCATCTTTAACTGTAGTGTCACTTTTAATGTCTCCATAATATGTGAGCATGTGTATAAGCGTATATAAAATCTAGATTTTTTGCTGAGTCTAGGTAGTGGAAAAAAATTCTTTGCTGACATGAAGTGCTCAGTTGCATAACAGAAAATTCCACAAACAGCTGAGATTTGATCTTCAAAAATATCCCATAATATTCAAAGACATTTATCAGCGTTCAAAGATAATTTTTCAGTTTTCTTATTTTGCACTTTCCGAAGATACATATATTTCTTTTTCTATTCTACTCTTCCCTCCAGTTTTAAAGTTCTGGTGGCACATTCAACTTTCTATCTTCTTTTCCTAGAGGTGATGCTTCCACCCTGAGCATCTGCAAGTAATGCCAAACAGAGAATTATCAAGGATGCATAATATAGCGACAAGCTATTTCACAGTTGAATAGATCTAAGTTCTCCATCCAATAAGATAATAGAAATTATGACCATGAAGTGACCTGGGTTCTGCCTTGGGGGAAAAAAATCCGTCTTTACCCACAGGTGAAGCAAAATACACAGAATACAATTGTATATATATATTCTTCTCATGAAAATTTTTCTCCTAGTCATGAAGCGAAGGATGAAGGAATAAGGGGGTGGGGGAGAGAGAGAGAAGAAACGTTTTTTATTGGATCTTACATTATTTGATCTGCTATTGTGATCTTCTGAGAAAGAAGTGAAAAATCAGGTTTGTAATAATTCACTATAGGAAAGAATATTGTCTTTATCCCATAGCCAATTTACTTACCAAAATTAATACACAGACACTTTAATTTTATAACATGGAATATGTTAGATCACATTCAAATTTAGTAAGATTTACCAGTATTTTTATTTGACGGTCTGGGTAAAAAACTGCCAATGACCTTATGAAAAAGGTACATTGGAACCCTGTATTCTGTACAGAAAACCATACAACTATATAACAAGAGTGCAAAATATATTTGCCTAGATTTTATTTCTGGTAAATTAATGCAAGACTTTGATTTTAATTCAGTTGTGTTTTAATATACCAGATGAATTTGATGGCTGTTACCCATATGTTAGCATCCAGAGACAGAAGACTGAAAACTAACCAAGGGTCAGATGAAAGACTTGGCACAACAGTCAGCGACTTCAGTTTTAAAGAAGCTAGTTCTTTGAACAAGAATAAGGCAACGACACGCCTGGCACTGCAGCCCCCTGAAAAGAACTTACTAGTTTGGTGGTGGCTGCGAGGACACAATCCAAGACCCAGAAGCCCTGCCATGTTCTGTACAAACACAGCAGTGATGGGGTCTAACCCAAGTAACTTACTTTCTTGGATGACTTCTCATTTTGTGATATACTCAGCTTTAAAGGAAAACACAAAGAAGGAAATACGGGACACCCTCTTTCCACCCTGCTCTTCCCCCCCCTCCATGTGTCATGGAGGAGAGTGGTTAATGTTTAACAGTCACTCAAAGAATCACTGACAAAGATATGAGGGAAAGGTGATTTTTAATATGAGTTTGTAAAAAGCACTACTTTACAGAATTCGATGGCAAGATTCACTCTATTACTTACTGTGTGAAGGGATTGTGAAAGGGAATTAGGTCAGAGTGGTGCTTAGGTGCAATTGTCACAGTGAATGGAGAGGGGGTGGGGCAGAGAGAAG
>VZSC01000589.1:0-21924 GCA_013398225.1 Steatornis caripensis
TTCATAGTTTTGGCTGCCTATGTCTTTTTGGATATAATTTTTTTTCCTTTTCAGTGACTCTTGAATAATTTTATTACCTTTTTCATATCATGCTTCTGACTGGCTGCTTGTCTCCCAGCTATCTTATTTCAATTTTGAAAGTACCCTTGTACTATTTGATGAGTATTAGAGAAGTTTTACATCTAAGAAGAGCCACTGCAGTGCACTGTCTTTGCATGTAACCATTCGTTCTGCCTTATACAATATCTTAGTATAAATTTTATTTCAGTAGACTTACTCTTGATTTATACTGGCGTCACTGAGAAAAGAACATGCAATTGCGATGTGTCAGGGTGTAAACTCTCCAAACAAACGTCTGTTCTGGGAAAAATGATTGGAATTTTTGGAGGAGTTTGGATTGATTTGCTTATTTCCTAGCTGAGGTTCAGTAGGGTTTGAGCATCAAAAGATGTGCTGCATTCTTTGGAAGTTTGTATATGAACGTTGAAGGTATATTTTGCCCTCTGGAGCAGACAACATCAGCATTAGCCAGATCTTTACCATGAGAGTAGCCAGGACACAACATAGTTGTATGTATGTGTGCACACATATGTTAAAATTATGTTTATTATTGCTAGTTCTCCTTTCAGAGCAGAGCATTAACCCTAGCTAGCAGATTGTTTGAAGAAATCTTCAAGCCTTTACCGGTGCTTATATCTCTGTACTTTTCTGAAAATGCCAGGAAGAGAAAGTTAGAGAAAAGTGAGAGTGAGACCTCCTCAGCAGCATCAGCTCCATCCAGCAAGTGTGTGCAGAGGAAGCCGCAGGGAAAAAACAGCAGCTGCAGCACGATGCTGTTACCTCTCAGAAGCAACTTGTACTTGTCTGGGAAAGCAGCTCTCCTCCACTTGTCCAGTGCACAGAAAGGTGAGTTAGGCGAAGTCACCTGTGGCCTGACTAGGTTGAAACTGAGAAGACGTGTATCAGTAATCTCATCTAGGAAGTCACAGGCACTGCACTTTAGTGGAAGTTTGTGCCCATAGGTGGTCAGAGGAATGTGAGTCTTCATTACCTAAGGCAACTGTGTGAAAGGCAAGTCCTCTGTCTTCCTGCAAACTGCAGCAGTAACATATTTTTCACATAGTCCAGGCTGCTCTCAGACAAGAAATGGCAGCTGCCTCCAGCAGGCTATTTGTCTGTAATAACTCAGTTTTATTGTGTTTTCTAATTTGGATACAGCAGTTGGAGTTAGGTTATTGCCTGAGCCAGCTCTTTGGGTTTGGGCCCGATTCAAACATACGATATAAACATACCCAGAAAATTGAACTATAAAGGCATAGATTTGCTTAATAGATCTGCATGTCAAAAAACAAGTAGAATAATCCCAAAGAGATACTCTCAAAATGAATTGCCTTTTTCTTCCAAAATGATATGATTTTCCTAAGATTACCAGAGCAAAAGTTTTCTAGTGAATTTTTAAACATCAGCGTTGCAATATTTGTTGTTGATTTGATATACTCCTTTTTGATCTGTTTCCCTCCAGCTTCAATATAAACACAAATCTGTCAGGAATTTTGTTTCCTGTGCTATTCCTTTGCATTGCATTTTTTTTTGCTCTATCTTGAAGTATTACAAATGTATTGCATCTAAAATCAATACCAACTTTTAAATTGGTGCCAAATCCTGGGAAAAAGCTTCAAATTATCTGTGGTCTCTTCTCTATCAGTGAAAAATAAAGGTGAGACTTTGCAGCCTTTTCCTTTGCAATTGTATTAGGAATTTAGATAATGAGCACTGACATTGCAGACTGTAAAAATGTGTTAGTTTGACTAGAGAAACAGCATGGAAAAACAAATTAATCACCAAAGGAAATAATTTCTGAAGTCATGCACTGCAAATTCCCGCTACACAAAACTGTTTGATTTTTTTGTTAATTAATTATAATAAAATAACAATGTTTTCTTTTTATTTAAGCACATAATGAAAAAAGGATGAATTTGTGTCTCTACCTGTGTTATACTCAGATGAGTCCAATGACAGGATTTGGACTGCAGCTGAAAGGATTCTCAGCCCACATGAGAGAAAGAGCTGCTCTTAAGCAGCTGCCTCTGCTTCTGGCTGTAAGAGGTCTGCATGGGAGCTATTCAGGCTGTACTCCTTCAAACCTCATGGCTGAGTTGGTAGACGCACTGATTGAGGTATTATCATTGCTGGAGCCACATGATTTCCCTCTGCTTTCTGCACCCACTTTATGTTGAGATGAGACCCGGGGCTTCACTGCTTCCTTGTGATGAGTGTGGTTCTTTCAGGAGCCGCAGGGGTTGATGGTCTCAACTTTATTTTTGTTGTGGACTGACACAATTAACCAAGAGTACTCTTACATAACTTCTAAAATGGATCAGAGATTTATCTTTTCTTTCTGTGGTTTTCATCTGTTCTAAACAAAACCCTGTACACAGGGTTCCCAGCACTGTTGCTTGACCTGAGTGCAGCTGTGTGAGAAGCCCTTAGATGTCTGCCCTCCTCCCTGCTGAAAGTCTTCACCACTAGATGACTTCTTGCTAGGGGATCCCCTGCGATGTTCAGTCACGGAGAAGTACAAAGAGTGAATGAACAGATGAGCTGCAGAAAGGAACGAAGTAAATGTGCTTTCCCCCTAGAAAGTATTTAGCAGAGCAGTATTTTTCTGAATAATAAGCTTTAGTATTACTTAAAAATCAATACTTCCAGGAGGATTATTATTTCTATATTATTCAGGCATTTTAAATTATTTTACAGAAAATAATCCAAATGTTATGACAAGTGTCAATAAAAAAGCAATGACTTTTTCTGTCATACTTTCATAAAGTGTCTCAGGTTCAAATGCACTTTAGTTATAATTAATAACTGTAGTAGACTTTCCCTTATGGAAGAAAATCTTTCTAGGTATCAGCCAGAATAGTCGAATTACTTTGTGGGAGTGGGTAAGTGAAGAAGAGGCTTAACACTTCGTCTTCTGCTATCATTACTCTCTTTCTGATAGAAATGGGATAGAAAAGATCTTGATACAAATAGCTATCAGATTTTTCCTGAACTATAGTAAATAGCGGCCGTGTCAGAGCCTGTGTAATTGTTCTGCCCTCAGGACATCAGAGTTTAGGAATCAAATACAGGCATGGAGATAGTTATGGTACAAGGGAGTTTTCATCCTTCTGTCCTTATCCAGACAGTGACTGATGGAGAATTAGAGCAGCTTTGTTATCCCTGTGCCTCCTACGTAGTATCATAATGTAAAGAAAGCTCTTAAAAATGGTGGGGATTTTTTTTGACCGTTAGGGTGCCATAGTGTTGAAAGGTAGGAAGGGGGAAGATTTTTCCTAACATTTGGCCACTGTCCTAAACAAATGCATGGTGAGCATTGACAGAGGCTGAGGGCAGCAAATACTCATGGTGTAAAGAGTGATTTTCATTTTTATTGGGGCATTTTAAAAAAAGAGAGAAGGGATAGGGCATTGCTGAAGCGGCAGAAGACAGAAAAGGGAAGAAAAAGGCAGATGAGAAAAAGGGAATGTGCATGGGGAGCATGAGTCTGCCACTTAATGCCATTAACTTTCATCAAATTCCATCATCGCCTGGCTGAGGCTGTGGCTCTTGATGTTTACAGTAAGACAGGAATTAATTTGAGGAATGGGGAGCACTCAGCAGTTCAGTACAGCATGGGGACCAAGAAGATAAAATCTGTAGGCTGATGCTGTCTTGCTTGTAAAGGCAGGTGCTACTGCTGTTCTCCCTACCTTGTGTGTACTTGCTAAGGGTGCAAAAATGCTTTACTGAGTTCTAGCATGGAACTCAAAGGCAAAGAGAAAATGGGCTTCAAATTTTATTGTATACATCAGCTGCTTTTGCACACAACAGTTCGCAACTGCAGAATATTATTCCTCAGTTATGATCTGCAGCTCAGAAAAAAATTGATTCTTAAAGATTTATTTGAAAATCAATTTTTCAAAATAATCCTTGTTTCTTTTTGAGTTGTCTTTACGTCAGTATCAGTCACTGGGAAGTTAAGAGAAGAGCAATGAGGAAAGCTAAGAAATCTAGAGGAGGTCTTGGGGATCTCAAAGCGGGAATGGGAGACTCTGAAAGTAGACAGTAAAGTGTGATCTTTGCCTCCTTCAGCCACATCTTGCCCTTCCTATGAGTTCTTCATCTCTCTCTCTTTCCATCAGTGGAGCACCTATAAGCATTGTCCTTTGGGAGGAGCAGCTGATTTTGTCTGCTTTTCAAGTACAGCTGAGAAGCAGCTTTTCCTTACATAGTTTTCAACTTTCTTGCAGTCTGATGGGAAATTTCATAGAAGATTTGAAGCATGGTGAAAAGAGGTATTCTTCTTCCCATCAAAGATGAGAAAGAAGGCGAGGTGCAGTATGAATGCACTTAGTGCTGTAGGCTCTTTGAAATGTATTTCTGGGGTGACATTGACATGAAAATTAAGTCTCCTACACTTGTTAGACTGATCAGATAACTTTAAAATCAAGTATGTGTAATACATACATGTATATAAGATATCTTAAAGATATCTTATTCCCAAAGACTATCTTTTGGCATTTCAGTCAACATTTTAGTCACCCAGGTCCTACAGGGAGGAAAAAACCCACAGCGTTGAATGTGGATGCTTCAGCAAAAGCCGTGTGCACCATTCATAGGTCTTCAGTACTTACTGAGGTCTGGACCTTTTTCTGTGTAATTAGTTTAACCCTGGGAGCCAAAATTCTCACAATGGTAAAGCAAAATGTTTTCAAAGCATTTGGAAGTGGCTGAGTGTCATTAACTTTGCTTGATTTGGAAAACTATTCCCTTTCTATGGTTCAATATCTCAAAAATTCACGAACTGTTACTTAATTCAAGCTTTCTACTTTTGATAATCCACAGTGCTTGATGTAATACAACAAAGAAAATGTTGTCAATCATTGAAATTCCCTATAAATTGATACAGGTACATATTAAACACAGTAACTACATTTGACTCAGGAGACCTAATTAGTAAATGTCTAGTACAGACTTTGGTTACTGAAATCCTAGACTGCCTATGTATTTGCATGCACTATTACCTACAGAAAGCTTATGTAGACTCACCATTTTCTCATAGCCCCCAACAGCACTGGCTGGAACAGGAGAATTCAGTCACACACAATAGTTTTTTATAGCTAAGTCCTTCCTAGATGTCAAAATCTTCTACTATCAGATGTAATTACTTCTGTCTCTGCACAGGCCTCACACATTTTAATTTCTTTGTTTGGATAATCTCTAGTGTTCTTTGAAGAGAAATAGGAATTTTCTGTGTGTTTATTAACATTTTTATAGGCTATTGTGAAGTTTTAATAAATAAAAAAATAAATGGCAGTCTGGCTGTTGCTCACATACACCATATGCAGGATGCCATACAGTCCCAGCTCACGCTGCTGCTTAATGAGAGCTGAAGGTAGCTTTGGCCTTGAGGCAAGTTCTGCTCCAGGGCAAAATGAAAACATTGCTGTGTATCCATGCTGAGAGCACTGTTTACTCATTTTCCAATTCTAATAAGGAAGTAAGCCCAATTAAGTGGAATAAGCCAAACAATTATGCTGTGGAAGATTTAAAGGGGAATATTTCAGAAGGGGTTTAGGGAGTTGGGTGCCCAAGATCCTTTACTAGAACTACCATGGTTCTCAGGATAATGCATTCACTACCATGAAAAAGAGAGTGCCCTATCTGTTTGACACAACTTCAGCTTCCTTATTGAAATATGCAAATATAGGATCTATTCCCAAGGACACTATTTTCCCTTAAATACATTGGAGTAGCGGGCTGATGTGTAACAAGTGTGGAAAAAGAACAAGTAGTTATGTTTCTTGCTTCTGGAGTTATTAAGACTGAATGACTAGTTGAATAACTTCAGTTTCCAAAGCAGCTGCAGTTAGCTGTAAGTAAGTAAAATGCTTAGATTCTGATCAGGACTGTTCACTGCAGTGGCCTTAAGCAGTAGCCTTAGCAGTGTTCACTACTATGACTTTAATTGTTGTGGGTTTTTTTGATAAACGTAATATTTTTATCTCTTATAATCTTGTTACCAGAGAATTTATTTTTCAATGAAATACACAAGTTACTAAAACTCTGTCTTTACAAAGCTTTCATGTTTAAAGATTATGTTTAGTGAAATCTCAAAAAAAAATCTGTGAACAAATGTAGGTGGCACATGTATTTTTCTTTGCAATGAAACCAAAAAAAGGCCTAAGCAAACCTGAAAGAAAACCTTAACGTTGTTAAGATTTCCTTAAAAAAATAAAAAAAACCACAACAAAATGCAAAAAATCTTATAATAATTGTAATCTTTGCTTTCTTTATTTACAAAAATAGATACAGGGTAGAAAAGAAAGCAGAAATAGAAATGAGATATTTCTTTTTAATTTGAAAAATATGCAAGTGAATTTTTACACATTGGAAACACTAGTTCTAAACTTAATTAAACACTTAAAATTTAGTATTGAGACTTTCATGAAAAAATTCAGACGAAATCTTTCCATACACCGGTATATGAAAAATTTATTATTTTGAGTAAATCTAATGCTAAACAGAAATTCTAACTCTTTAAGTCAAAATATAATGTATAATACTTTGCACCGTACTTTAATAAAACCCCCAGATTTCTCTTGCTTCATAGTCCAGTGCTAATTGGTAAATAATTGTGTGTTTTGAGGTTTTATTTACTACTTTCATTAACATATTTTAGTTTAATTATGTGAAGATATAAATTACAGCTGACATAGTGTTTGAAACTAAACATGATGTTCTGATTTTGCCAACAAACGAGCATGCCATCTTTCAACAGATCTGTTTTATTGGTGATTAACAACAAGTTATTTCTTTAATAATGCCAATAAATTCAGATGTAGATCTGTTTTTATTTTAGGCAGTATATTTTGCACAGATAACTGTTGGTCAGCTGACAGTCATCCTTGAATAAAAACTCTTCAGACCTTGTGTATCTCCATATATGTTAACTCTTGCTCAGAAACAGTCAAGAATGTAAAATGATTCTGCTTGCAATGCCATTCAAAATCACAATTCCCAGACTTCTGGGGTCAAAACAGTTACTTACTGCTAATAACTGTAGCGACATACTAGCTTCCAATCTGAACGTGACATATTAGCAGGGCTATTTGATCTAGTCACTCTACCTTCTTCATGCAAGAGTTCGTTATTTTCGAAAGTCAACTTGGTACACTGAGTCAGTGTGAAGGAAGTGCAGTACTTCTGTTACTAATGATTGATGAAAAGTTAGACTTCATATTCCCTGCTTATTAATTTTCTAGGTTGCCTTAACCATTGTGTTTAACTACCATGTTCCAGTCTTTCTTTTTGTTGCATTATTTATTTTAGGAACTAAGTTTAATTATGTCCTGTGGAAATGTGTTTGTGTCACCTTTGGTAGGCATCATACCAGCTTTCTGTGCCAACCCACTATTCACTGCATGTTAGGATGGGACTCCTCTGCTTGAGGCAGAAGTTCAGTGACTTCTGTCTTTAAGTAATACTTATGAGTACATTTCTAAAGATATATCTACATATTGAAGTCTAGTTAGACACATTTCATTTTTCCCTTGGGCTTTCTTTTTGTTTGTTTTTCTTTCTTTTTTTCTTCTTGACAGCAAGGTAACTAAAGCAGGGACTTGTATAGTCTGTTTCAATGACCAGACCATGCACTAACAAAGTGTAATTCAGGCTGCTATGAAATTTTGGTAAACCTTGTTGGGGAGTTTGTAGGAATTTGACATATGTCTCCAGGAAAAAGCAGGAGCACCTCCTTCTTCAGAGTTGCACATTCTTCCATCACTTGTACTTCCCTTGGCTGCATATTGACACCTTGTCAGGCAGCTATAGGATAGCATGGGAAAATTGATGCTGGTTTGAATAGCTTTAGTGGTGGCTACAGCAGAATTTATTTGGGATGATAAAAATGGGCATACATAGCCCAGGCACTGTTTCCTGTCTACATAGAACTGAAAGATTTTCTAACCTTTCTAGAAAAGAAAAATAAAAAGTCTGTGGACAAGCTAACACAATACAGAGAAGAGTAAACTTTGAATATTTGTTCATTACATTTTTCCTGTTTTGCTTTGTATTTTGCAGTCTTTTCCCAGACTGTCATTTGATGTCCGGTGGATAATGTTTCATAAGCTGAAGATTAGGTTGTGCTAGTATAAATCATGCTTATATAGTAACAAGCAAAAATGTTGATCAGTTCTTGATAATGTTTTAATTCTGCCTTTGGGGAAGAAAATGTAAGAACCAGATAGCTGTTCTGAGGTTTAAAGAACTACTGAAGTAAGTAGTCTAATTACTATAAATATCTGGTGGTATCCGTAGTGAAACTTCCCTCTTTGAACAAATCTAACTTCATGTGGCTAAGTGGCAAAGACCCAAGACAGTCAGAATGAACTGGAATTTTAAAAAGTACATGATAAAACAGAAACTCAATAAAAATGGACAAAATGCCAAGCCAGAAGTAAACTTAAAGGGATCTCTATGGAAAATCTGAAAATGTTAATTAAATCCAATCTTATAATGCTGAGCTAGATTCTGTGTTTCTTCTCATTTCTTGGCTTTGCTGGGGAGAATTTATCTGGTGCCTGAAAGGGTGAATGTTCCCTTTCTCCATTACCATTATGTAGGGCTGAAAGACTGGAAAAGTGGATAGACCAGCGTGTGTGTCACCTGTGACATCTGCTTTGTTGCCAAGGTCAGTAAGATGGCTCTGAACCAAAATGTTTGTCTGTGTGCTTGGCTGTGGCCAGGAAAGGGTAAAAATCTGATCAGACAAGAACTAGGCTGAAAACAAATTTATTGCACGCAGTTGGATGTCATTACATTTCACTGTAGTCCTTTGAGGCTGTATTAAAACAATTAGTATCAGACATGTTAATTCAAATAGCTTTGTATTCCAGTGCCTCAAGGGCTGGGGGAGATGGGGAGGGAAGTCCAGAAGGAAATAGGTCAGGCTGTTTCTTCACTAATGGCTATATATAATATTTCTGTCAAATACTTGCAGGGATACATTTGTATCATTGCACCATTTAGCTGTACCTTGTTGCAAGGCATCGGGGACAGACGTGCTTTGGTCCTGACAAGATTAATGCTTTTATCACCACTTACAGGTTTTTCTTTCCCTAAATTCTCAAACAAATATGACTGGTGATAGAAAGTACAGTTTATTCTTGAAGAAGCCTTCCGTTCTATTTTTTTCTATTTCTATGACTAATTTATATCCCAAAGGGTGCTTTTCTCAGTTTTGTTTTATATTTTTGGACTTTTATTATTTTCTGTCTTCAGGACAATGCCAATAGTAGGTCCTATAACAGTATCATCAAACTGAAATTTAAAGATGTCTGAAATTATACTAGAAATAGTTCAGTCTCCACAAAACTTACTGCCGTATTTGTGACCTTTCATGTACAGTCATTCATATCCAAATTCAGACAGATGTTTATTCATACTGCACGCAAAAGCAAGGTAACAAAAAAAGAGGTAAATCACTGAGTCAGTCATCTGATCAATAAAAGTATCACAAAACAAGACTAAGGATACTAAGAAGATGTTTGTTAATGAATTCTAATGTCTACGTTGTGCACGTCTGGAAGCATNGCTGCACGCAAAAGCAAGGTAACAACCGAAGGAAATTATTGGTAAAGAAAAAAGAGGTAAATCACTGAGTCAGTCATCTGATCAATAAAAGTATCACAAAACAAGACTAAGGATACTAAGAAGATGTTTGCTAATGAATTCTAATGCCTACGTTGTGCACGTCTGGAAGCATGTTTATTTTCAATAAAATAGATATAGAAAGAAGCAAATATGTCTTTCTTGGAATTTGCATGCTAAATTGTGCGATCAATGTATTTTTTATAGAGTATCTAAACAGCTTTAAAGGTAAGTTTTCTCATGCATTGGCTTACTTCTTAATTATATTTTGTATATAATTTTTTACTCACATACAGTACAAAACACAACAAGGTATTTTAGTGCCTCCTCTCTTCCCTGCAACCTACCTGCTTCTCTGACTGCTGCCTTTTTCTTCTGCTTCAATTGCCTTTGCAAACAAACCTACAGTCATTCTCCCCGGGCTACTGCAAAACAAGCAGCCACAGCCACAATTAACCACAAATAACTGCCTTCCTTGG
Source organism: Steatornis caripensis (assembly GCA_013398225.1). Classification (NCBI taxonomy): domain Eukaryota; kingdom Metazoa; phylum Chordata; class Aves; order Caprimulgiformes; family Steatornithidae; genus Steatornis; species Steatornis caripensis. The sequence goes on from VZSC01000589.1 coordinate 10,173, forward strand.
AAATTCTTGGGCTGTGTTAGCCCTTTGCCTAGCTATGGCTTTTTTGTTTAAAAGTAGATTCTTTTAATTGTTTAATAGAAGACCGGCTTTATATATTGGGAAATGATTCTTTCTAATGGGATCTAAACTCCAACACAAATAGAGCAGTCTGGACAGTGTTTGTGACAAGATACTATATGAATCCATACAAGTGGAAACAACTTCACATACAGCATACAGAAACACATAAATTCAACTTTCATGCTTTCAAATGTTTCACAAGTATTACCTAGTAGTAAGAAAATTAAAAAAAAATACAATAAAATGCTTTTTGCACATGTGATAATAAAAGTATTGATTATATATCCCACACAGCTCTCAAAATTGTGTCTTTATATTTTCTAAGCAGCAGAATGACTACAGCTGTGTCTGCAATGCAAGTTATTATGAAACTGAATCAGTTATATGTTTTCTCCCCTATGTTGTTTTTGCAATTTACAGCCTCTGTTATTTGAAATTCACACCGGATTTCTGATTGAGGGTTCTCATCCTAAACATCCACAAGTAAATAGATGTTCTGAAATAATCTTTTGGAACAATATCTAGAAAGTTTCCTGAAAAAAAGCTGGTAATATCTGATGTCCGCATTTCTTGCATGTTTCTGATCCCTTTCTTGAGATCCAAAATGGTCTTTAAATTGGAATTTTTCTTTATTTGTTCCCTTAATTGACTGGACACAAGGCAAGACTCCTCTGTAAAGCACTAGAGCAGAAAGATGTTTGGAAAGGGTTCAGCAATTTTGTTGGGCAGCACCTTCAATCAAGCACTGAGACTTAGGAGCAATCTAAACAAGTATCAACCATCCTGATCACGCTTCCATTTTCTTTCATTGCTTTGATTTTTACCTTGAATGACAGGCAGATTTCCTTATTTTTCTCTCCCTTCTTATATTCTGAAAGAGAATCTGTGAAGAGAATCACATGTTTCCTTTTATCACTCTTGGCCTCTCAAAACCATGTGGAGGCAAGATTTTTTTCTGGGGATAAGTGAATTTCATTTACCATGGTTGCTGAATATCATTCTCCAGTAGAAACCTGCTTATATGGTGCATTCAGTAAGGACAAAGGACATACAAGAATAAAAAGTAAAAAATAACTGTGCTGGATTATAGCTGTAGCCTGTTTCTCATAATTCTGGGCTACATGTCTCAGCAGCTGTTTCACTACATCCCGAAGCAGATAAATGCTTTCCCCAAAAGTGATGCAGTGCTAGGAGTACCACTGGGTGCTTCTCCGAAAAAGGCTCAGAAAGGCAAATACCATAATAGGAATGAGAAAAGGAGGCCTACTTTCCTTCTAGCAAAATTCTGAATTAGTTTCATGAATTTTTACTGACTTGGTTGACATTAAGAGTTTTCTTGCCTTGTGTGTTCTTCAGTTCTATTTTCCCCTCATCGCTCGAACCATGTGCAGCTGCTCTATTCTTTGTCCCTTAGTCTCAATGGACAATTAAATGTTTAGTGTAGCTTTGGGGAAAAAAGTCTTATCTGGAAGCAAGAATCCTCGTAATATATGACAACTGTCAAAACTTCAGGGACAGTGGTTTTGAAAGTCTTTGCTGATAAAAGCTCCCACTTGCAGTCAGGTCTGGCCTATGTGGCTGGTACAGTGCATTTTTGAGCTTTACCTCCACGCCTGAGGGGTATGGCAAATCAGAGGCTTCTGAGTATAGGAAGATATGATGACTTGTGCCAAGGGATTAGGCCATCAGCTTGCATCATTTATGGATAAATTTCAGCTTATTGTAAAATGTCAAACCTCATAAAATGCCAGACAAAAAATATTTTGGTGAAGTCAATTGACGTGTTAAGAAACTGAACACTTTTTTGAATCAATTTTTTCTTTCTCTAGAAGAACTTACTTTTGCAAATGACTTGGGGCTGTTGTAAAATGTTGAGCAGGGCATGTACTAAGGTATCTGTTGTCAGAGTCAAGATGTGTTCATCTCGCATTGGTTACCCTCCTGCTCTGTGCTCTGGAGTAATCTGGCTGCTGATGCTGATGGGATGCTGGGAAGAGGGTGAAGGAGATGCTTCATTGCTTTACTCTGTAATTCCTCACTTACCTTAGCTAGAGTCCACTGTAGTGGAATGACTGGATTGCTGCAGCGATGGGTATTTAGGACTAGAAGGTGGAGGAGAAGATTGTCTTTACTGCATCGCACTTCTTCATAATGAATAAAGCTTAATGGGTGAAAAAGAAGTACTTTGTTTTCTAAAAGGTATTTCTTCTTTCTACACTTTCACTGGGGGAATGTTGCTAGTAGTTTAATGTGTGTTGCTGGTAGTTTAATGATGGACTGTGCTTCAAGCCACCTGTCAGCAGGCCCAAACAGATGTGCAGGGAATTCACTCAACTTTTATTGTTAAAACTAAAACCCTGTTTTTCTTGCGTTCATACATTTCATGATTGCAGTTGGCAGCCTGTAGGATTTCTTGAATTAGGAGCAGATGCCTTTACATCTTTGGTGTAGTTCTAGTTATTGTTTCCCTAAGTAATCCATACTAAGCAATTTGTACTATTTTTAGTGTAATGCATTTTTCTGCCAGGGCCTTCAGATCTAATCTTAAATGCTTCCTTTTAATGTTAATGATGGAAAGATGTTATTGTACTGGTAGTCCTGATACTGTTGGCTACAATTTCTCTGCTCCTATTTATGTTCCAATGCACGGCTAAGTTCCACAGTTTTTAAATGTGGTTCTACAAAGTGATTTTGGTCTTGATTCCAAAAAACAGTTACAGTGAAACATATGTGTAGTGACTTGCAGATATCAGACATCAAAACATACTACTTTGAAAGCTGCCTTACCTCTTGGTGTTTGGATGTAAATGTCAAGGGTGAAAAAACCCCCAGCAAAATAGTGTTTTCTCTCACTTAAGGATGACTCACTACTTTCACTGAGAGTCATGTGATAGCTATGAATTTCCCCACCTATTTTATCTATCAATCACCAGACCGCAAACAAGGCAGGACATGTCTTTGGTTTATCTCTTCCAAGAACCTCATGGTTACAGAAGTCAGCTCGATTGTATAAGACAAATCATTAAATCTCACAGGTGCTTGAGGCGACTTGAGGACTGGGTCATGTCTTTCATTATAGTGTCCTGAATTCCAAGTAATGGAGTATTTAATGGTTGGCATTCTCTCAATCTCTACTGCTGAAGCCATAAGAGGTCACATGAAAATATTGCATATTTATTTTAGAGTGAAAACTCTAATGGGTACTTTGGTAGAAAGATTATATGGGAGGCTTATTCAGTAATGGAGGAAGAGCTTGGTTTCTGTTATCTGTTTCAGTTAATTTTAAATATTTTAACAGAAAACATAATGAAGGCAACTAGTGAGAGGGAGGAATGCATCTCGATCTCCAGAATAGTCTGTAGGCATGACACTGGGCTCGAATGTTGGAGAAACAAGCCATCAGGAAAGAGAAAGATTTAAAAGTAATGCAAATCTGTGGAAATTGCTTTAGCCACTAGGGCATTATGTCAAAGAACAACCGACACCAATCAGACTGGTTTGTGTATCATGAGTGGTGACAGTTTCCTTAATTGGTGTCTTTGATGTTAAAAATACTCTGCATACATAAAATATTTCATTAATAATCATAGCTGATAGCCATAAGGTATTGTCGCGGGGGAGAGTGGTTAACGTTTAACGGTCGCTCAAAGAATCACCACCAAAGATATGAGGGAAAGGTGATTTTTAATATGAGTTTCTAAAAAAGTGTGACTTTACAGAATTCGATGGCAAGATTCACTCTATTACTTACTGTGTGAAGGGAATGTGAAAGGGAATTGGGTCAGAGTGGTGCTTAGGTGCAACTGTCACAGTGAATGGCGGGGGGAGGGGCACAGAGAGAAGTGATTTTTTTACAGTGGTCGGGTAGGGGAAACTGAGTCAGGGTCGAGTTGGAGTGATGTATACAGGGTTTAGGGAAAAGGGTATAAGGAGTACCCTCCCGTTGAGTCACGAGGTTCAGAGTGGACCCCCTTGCTTTCTAAACTCCTTCTCAGAGGAGTCTAGGTGCGGCTGAATCCACTCCTAGTCCCAGACTTGGTCAACGGTTTATAACTAAAGGAGTGTAGTGTTGGGATTTCAGTGAAAGTGATTTAACATGTAAGTATGGGTCTCATAACAATCAACAGTAACAATAAATGATATCTTAACACTACTGAAGTAAATAACAAACTAAATTAGTAATTAGCAATACTTATTCAATAATCAATAATCAGCAGTTATGACAACTTAGTTAACGATTTGAAGCTTCCTAACTTAAAACACATGTATACACACACATACAGACACACACACACACACAGATATAGAGGTTAACCTTTGTTTAAGATGTTAAATTTGGTACCCAATATCCTTCGAAAATCACACAGGGTCAGGAAATAGTGAGCTACACACTATTTCATCCTGTGAAAATACTTCGCGAAAATCTAAACGCAGTGACTTACTCACTTTTTCCTTCGCTGGCGTCTGTCAGGGAAGGATCCAAATACCTCGCGGAACCTCGCGAAAACTGCTCTGAGAGGCGTCCCAGCTCAGAGGGAGATACACGGTCACAGCCTGCTGTGGTCCCGGAGAGCTCAAAGGGTCTCGCTTTAGAACCATTATTTATAGAATCGCAAGATTATTGACTTTGGTCAATGTTATCATTTCGTGGCCATAAGTCTTGTCAGATAATTAGTCTTGGCATCTCTCAGATGTGGGCTGCGACCCATGCAGGAGAAGATTTAGGTACGTTTCCTGGGTAACAGGAGTTCTGGAGATGGTCAGGGAGCGCCTAATCACTTCAACTCACTGTGATTGCAGCAGGAGTTCCAGGTGCAGTTAGGGAGTGCCTAATTGTCCCAACTTGCTGTGCTCATCCCAGGACAGAGAGGTACCGTATTACTTCATATCTTGGCTCACTGCACCAACAGGCAAGGTCGTAGAGTGCCCAATTATCCCAGCTCTTTGTTCTTATATGCTGATGAATGATCTGACATTGCAATGCGGCTTGTTAGTAGGGGGAAGCGGGGCCTACACCACAACAGGTATCATAATTCTTTAAATCATTTTTGTTTAGTGCAAAAGTATTGATCCCACTCTAGGAAATGAGGATAGAGCTATACTCCCTCTTTTCCTTTTCCTCCTCCTTCCATTTTATTGAAAATATTTTGAGCTGGACAAACACTGCACTGAGGTCCTCACGTCTGAACGCACAGAGCAGCGTCATCCAGGCACACAAGTTGGCAGGAAAATAGAGGATGCTGAAGCTCTTATAAGTGACAAACTCCTGACAAGTGATTTCAGTGCCTGATCCTGCTACACGTGAAGTGATGCTTTAATTTGCAATTGAATGATAAAGTCCTCAAGTCATCCTTATCTCCTGAGTAATTGAAGAAAGTCTCTGCAGTGTAAAAAATCATTATGACTCTTGTGTGTCATTTTGCACTTTTGGAAAGGAATTTTTTATCATTACATCACTCTGACATATTTTTATTAGCACTGATCTGCAAAATATGAGATACACACCTAGATTATGTGCTTATATTTACAGATGAAATTGAAGATTAAAAAGAGAGTTCATATTGTATCTGTGCTAGTTCCACAGAGCCTCTCTGCCATTGATCTTTACACTTTGTATTAGTTTCTTTCAAGCTCTGATGAGAAAATAAAATATAACCATACTTTGTGTTATTTGTTGCTGTCCATACCAGAGGAAGAGATAATTTTATAGTTGTTTTACAAGTAGAGATTAATCTAATGAAGTAATTGGAGTAAATTAAGATAAAACCTAAAATTGGAAATGTTGAAATGAGAGACAGGATATTTTCTACTGTCTGATGTGCTTCTCTCCATTTCCTGGAGCTGGAGAATGGCAATTTCTGGAACATCTTCTATCCTGTTAGAACTTGAAAGCAGATCTGGAAGCCTTTCAAAAGAGGTATTTCTCTCTTTTGGGAGCTTGAAGAAGGGGCACTGCTCACTGAGTCTTCAATTTGTAGAAAGTAGATTAGGAACTAGCTGGCAGCTGTTACAGAATTATCTGCACGTTCAGTGGGCCAGATCCACTGATGTGCTATGAGTACTTTGTGCATTTTGGCTAAGCAAGGAAGCATTCATGATTGCTTTCTTTTTTCCTGGAGTGTCTGAGAGAAAGTAAGACATACGAGCATGTTCTCTGCATTATTTATGATACCATTTTACAAGTTACCATACGGATGTAACACACACAGAAATGAGACTCGCAAGGAATGGTGAGAAAGGTGAGGAAGCACCAGGGCCAGGAGGGTTCTGATGTCCTTCCTCTGTAATGGAGCTATAATGGAGATGCCCTATGGCCTGATGCACATCAAATCTCAACCTGTGGTTGGATGTGTCAAAGGATTAATTTAAAGCAGAATGTATTGGCAGTGGAAGAGCACAAACCATTGTGCCTCTCTCTGGATCATGAGCTGCAGAACAAGTGGAACAGACCCCAGGCTGAGCTCTGTAGCTTTGGTGGTGGAAGAAAAGAATAAATTTGCTTTAAATTGTTTTGACCGCTTACTTATTTTCTCTTTCTAGAACTGGCCGTTGTCCCATCCCTGCACAAGATGTTTATGCTGGCCTCAGCCCTGAGACTGCTGGATCCCAAAATATTCCGGGCAAGTCCTCTTTCCCTTTGCTGGAATTCTTCCTTTGGGGATAAAACAACAATAGGTCTTTAGATCATAGTGATGAATTATGTACAGATATGAGTGTCCCCCTTTTTGCTGCTTTTCACAATCCAATGTGGTCAATTTACAGCACATTGTGTTACTTTGTGACCATAAAGATTAAGCCTGTCATACTGCAGCTTCTCTGTGTTCTTTAGGGAATTTGATCTACAATTCATCCCCTGTTCTGGAAGTCTATATATACGTAAGAGTTGTTTTGGTTGCTATTGAGGCTGGGGTTTTCTTCTACACAGGAAAAAAATCTTCCTGGGTCTGTGCATTGTTTTCATGTCTGTGTTGCATCAGTCTATTTGCTATGGAACATAAAAGAACAAACTAAAAGTTTAAAATGTTTCAAGACAGTTATTGGTTTGGGCCTGATATGTCTTCGGGGTTTTACTTGTTTTGGTCTTAAATTAATGACTGCAGTGAACTGGGCTGTGAGCATGTAGCATCTCCAAAATGTTCAGCACATAGAGGAAGCATTGGAAAGGAACAGGAAATATTTTGTGACCCTAATGAGGTTTGTAGCCTCTTTACTCCAGATGCTGTGAGGCATGGGAATAGGGTTTCTTTGTCCAGTGAGTGAGACCTCAGTTCCCCACGCCTAGGGACTTCTACTTGGAAAAACCCTGACACACAGCCAGTTCATGACACTGCCTATGGAAATGCATGCATGCCTTTGTAAAATGACTTATCTCTATTCTAACTACAGCTGGGGACTTGGCTTTACCTTATTTAGTGATAGAAAACACTTGGCATCTAGGGATTTGAGAACAATTCAGTTGAGAACTGCTCTTTCTGGCTTACTGTAATTTTCTTTTCACGCCGTACAATCAATTTTATTGTTTGGGTGAGTTAGCTGTACCTTAAATCTGCAAATCATGCAGACTAAATAAAATCAAATTAATTACTCAATTCTATGTTGTTCTTCTAAGAGTAAGTAGTGTAATATTTGCCTCATGGGAATGATGACTCTGTGCACAGCTGCCAGACTGCATACTCTTTTTGGTAAATGTGGGTGATTGAAAAGTGTGAAGTAAACATCAGTATATTGTTAACTATGGACACATAATCCTTCAGACTGAATAGTTTCTGAAACATGAATAATGGGGACTTTGGAAAACAAATGACTTATGCAATTGTGAACTTAAGTTTGGATAAAGCGCTGCACAAATCTTTGTCTCATCACTATAGGGCAGAGATATATGCCAGCACCTTGAAATGATGGAAACAAATCTTGTGAGGAATTGATTAAAAAGTTGTGACAGCTGTAATGTCTTGTTCCCAGGACAGATGGGATGGGAGACAGAGTCTTTTCTTTCTACCACAGTGATAATATTAGAAGGATGATAATCTGCCCTCCGATCAGCTCTTCTGGGGCAAGACCGCATTCCCCATGACTATCCTGTGCTGTGTTTTCCACTCCACTCTAAGATGACATGGGGAAATGGTCATTCTGACCTGGGTTCAGCCACTGCTGACAAAGCTTGTAAAGCAACTGAAGTTGATGTCTTGGTTTCATTCTGTCTTTGAACAGTCTTTGCCTCTTAGATGCACTGTGATTAGGGATGAATTTTAAAAAGATGTCCCAAGTTAATCAATCAAATTCAGGGATTTGGCCTAATTACAAAGGTGTCCTCAATCTGAGTACTATAGTTTATGCTCTGCTAAAGCATACTTCTTGCAAGTGATTCCCTGGGAGACTGTATCCCTGTGCAAGGCACTCATGTTACATGCCTTAGATTGAATGATCTGACCACCTCTGCAAACATGCTATAAGGAGAGCTGTGAATAAAAAGAGAAAGAAATACCCTCTGTGGGTGAAAGAGATATTTATTTCTATTTTAGCTCTTTATCCATTTTTTCATACTTCTCTGAGACTGTCAGTTGCCTTATGTGTAATAACTGCTATGATACCATAAATAGCAAGGAACAGTTGTCCCCCCAAAATTACAAAATTGTTATCATTATTTGTAAAAAAATTGCGGTTTTGAAACATCAAAGGCTGGTGGAGTTATAATACATACATCTTGATGATTTTATTCATTTTTCTGAACTTTTTTTCATTCAGGGACAATGATCTGAAAGCTGCAAAACTGGTGAAATAGCAGTGTCTTGCTGCGTCTCCAGATTTGTGTTTGTATATGAGGAGCATTGATTTATACTGAGTATTTCAATCCAGTCGGGTCACAGACTCCTCTTGTCACTCTGTAATGACTTTCTTATCAGAGAGGGCCTGAAGAGCCCTCACCAGTATTTTCAGATTTCAAAAGCCTCTGGTACAGTGGGTCACCAGACAGCAGTGCCTCCACTGGGTAGTTCTGCTATTAGCTTGGATATTCTGGACTGTTTCTCATCAGAGTGGGTTGGAGCTGCCCAAATCCATTGGGGAGCTCTCATGAGGCCCCACTCTAGGTATTGAGAGAGATCTTAGGGTCACTGATAGCCTCAATGCCCTTTATTTTTTCCCCCAGTGTTGTCATTTAAATATATCTGACAAAAATTTGGCCCTTGATGATACTGATAATAGGCAGCGATGTTCCTCTCATTGGTTTTGCAACAGGAGCAGGGATTACATGATACAGATGTCTTCATTTGTGTTGTCAAAAACTAGGTCCCTCAGAAGTGACATGCCTGGCTAGTGGAAAGGTTGGGGAAGGACTGTGAGGGAATTTGTTTTCGGTATGATGCCTGGCATAGGGCTGTAATGTACATAAATATTTATAATCAAGTTATAATGTAAAAACAAATTATTTTGGTTTGTATGTGATAGTGTATTAAGAAGCCTATTTTTATTTAATTAACGGCAGTATTTAATGAGCCAAATTTTATTTTAAGGGGCTTTTAGAAGAAATAGTAGGACCTATCTCAGTGCTTTGGTGCTCCGTGCTGTTGCGCATCTGCCTGATCTGGAAATGGAGCTGAGTAAGGCAGGTGCCTCCACGACTGACTGCACACCTCCAAGCAATTTCTGCACAGCACAAGAGCTACCATCCAGTCTACAGGAGAAATCCAAGCTGCTTATTGTGTAGGGGATTATATTATGGAGAACATAGAGGAATAAAATACTGATGATTTCCAAAGGGTCAAGATTTAATGTCGGTGAGCTTGATGTCCATACCTGGGATTTCACCTCTTAGTAAGACTGTTTGGCCCTTACTTTCCATGTTGTATACTCATCGGATGCTCACTTGCTTGAGCTCAAGGCCAGACTGTAACAACAGTTTTACCAAACTACTTGAGTATTTGTCTAGCTTGTCCAAAATGCAGTAATTGTTACAATTAGGCGATGTGAGATGGAAAGATGAGATTCTGCTCTAGATTCACTGCTGAATTAACTTTTTTAGCTATCAGTACAATTACACATCACATTAAATTTTCTTTTTGTGTCATGTAGTTTAGTAGCAGCTTGATTCTCAGGTTGTGCTCTCATATTTACAGTCAGTTGTCGTGACTCTTGTCAAGTCCAAGGAACAGAGATTTAGGCTTAGACACAGGAGATCTCAGATGTATTTGTGCCTTTGGCACTGCCTTGGAGACTGAACTTATGAAACTAAACTCCTGTCTCTGGTTTCCTTTCCCTGCCATCTTTATGTGACCTCCAGGTTACCTGTGACATGGGTAACTCTTTGCAATGACTATTTATGATGGGAGGTTCCCCACTGATTGAGAAGAAGGACCTCTGGATGTGGCGGTGCAAGCTGCCACAGCTCAGGGGAAAGGCTCGTGGGACTTGGCAGGAACAACTGCCCTCCCAGCACAGGGCTTGCGACGTGCATCTCGCCATGTGTTACGTGTGCACAGTGGTTAGTTTGATAGAGATCTGGTCCTGGCTGCTCTTACCACCTAGGCACTAAGGTAATGTAAATAACAATCACAGGGTCTTTTCCTCTGAGAGGTTAAAAATGTGTTGCTTTAACACTGCAAAACTGACAGAAGTGTCTGTATCTTTGTTCCTGTGGCTTTAGTGCGTTGGATGAGCTTTTCTCCTGGGACTTGAAAAGGTGCTTGGAAAAGGCTCTTTTAGGAAGTTAGATTTATAGGATTATTTTAATCATAATGCAGCTTTCAAGGCACACTGGATGTATTTATTATTTTGAATTATGTTTAATGATATCTGCTTTCATCTTGTGCATACTTATTTTTACCATGTGCTTTGCTCTGTATATAAAGTGTCTGGGATGCTTTTGCAGACAGGTGCTACATAAATAAAGTGTATTATTATTTTAATAAGCTGCAGCAGTACAGAAATTAGAAAAGTCCGTATGTTCACATTGTCTTTTTAATCGTTAGTATTGCCAGAATTTACCATTTCGGGAGAAAGATGAAGTGGAAAGGATCTTCCATGTGGGAGAGAGAAACTGTTCTTCTCTCCCATATGCCCACTGAAGAAGTTGTTACATGAAGGCATTAAAACAGATGTAATAAGTTATATTTTAGGATTATGTCCAATCTTTCTCTTCCTGTCTCTTGAAATATGGTGGAAAGGGTAGTGAGCAACAGTTAAATGTTTGACTGATGAGGAGGCTTCAGGACACTGGTGAGACCCCACCCTGCTGCATTTAGTGATGGCAATACAGACATGCAAGAAAACACGCAGCCAGCTGTGCTCAAAATTCTTGTCATGTGTGTACAAGCACAGGGTTTCCAATGTGCCTCACACTGAACATCCAAACCAGCATTTCGGAAGGGTCAGAACTGTTGTGTTAGCTGATATTCTTCTGGTTATTTGTTATTGCTGCAAACCACTGCACTTCCAAAAGCAAGCTGGTCTTGAAAGAAAAAATAACAAAATAATACTTAAAAGATGAGAAGAAAAAACCAAATACTATTTCCAGATGGGAACACCAGCAGAAAAGCTAGAAAATCTGGACCTGATACTAAAGAACAAAGAAGGACTGGTTGGCGATGTGAAGATTGGGGGCAGCCTTGGCTGCAGTAACCATGAAATGGTGGAGTTCAGGATCCTGCGTGGAAGAAGCAGGGCTACAAGTAGGATTAGAACCCTGGACTTCAAG
>VZSC01000589.1:25573-38163 GCA_013398225.1 Steatornis caripensis
GTTTAATTTTATCTCTTCTTGTTGTCCAAACAAGCTGGATCTGATGTATCTCATGCACCAAAATATTTATAGCACTGCAGCATCTTATTTTTGTCCAGAGAAATTGTCTTTTTTTTGTCATGACTCTGAGTTTGCATTTGAGGTGTAAGCTACAACTGGCAGATACAGGCAGATGAAAAGCGCAAGTGGTGCTATTAGCTAAGATGATGGTTGTACAGGTGTCGGGGAAAGGCAGTGCTCTAAGAAGATTTGGAAAACAGCAATAAAACAGGTTGCAGATGTTTCTGATACACTGAAAGAGGAATGGGATGGAGCATAAAGGTGATTGTTTTAAAACTGAACAAGAGTTTGGTGTGGACTGGCAGGGGTTCAGTAATGCCCAGCCATCCTATTCATTTTTGATAATGCAAAATGGGAGAAACTTCTTATCCAAAGGACCACTTGCTATGCACTCTCCTTCTGCAGCCTCCAGATGTTGTCTAAATTGTGCCACTTTGTAACAAATATTTGTAGGACATATAAACTGTCTTTCTGCCCAGAGGGACGGTAGAAATAAAAAGACAGTAAAAACAAATTAGGAAAAGGAACATACTGTATCCTCTTCAAAATGTTTGAGGGTATAGGGGGGAGAAGGTAGTGGGGAAGCAGCAGAAATGGAAGGGAAAGCTGTTGTTACACACCTGTGACGTATATAGCTAAGTAAGCTTAATGTATGTAATTTATTTCCTGCACGTTCAAGTGCTTTCTTGACTGTGTTTTGTGGAAAATGGCTGTTTTGTAGCAGCATGTCATCTTATGGATCATCCCAGTGCTGCCCTCTCCAGCACAAATGTTTATCTTTGGCTCATCTTTGTCTTTTTTTTTTCTTTCTCTTTTTTCTCTTATTCAAAATTAAAAGTCATTCAGTTTGAAAGCACAGGTTTGCTCTTGTGAGTGAAAAAACAATGCCGTATGCTAAATCATTCCTTGGGCACCTTTAGATGCAAGGGTCATCTGGCATTGGTACCTTATTCAGCATGTCACAGGGATGAGCAGTTACCTCCAGATGACAACCTGCCATGTTCTTATGACAAACAGTGTTGTGTCATGGAAGATTCAGAAGCCAAATTTAGCAACGTTCCAGGTAGTATTTTACAAAATGTAACTACAGAAACTAAACCTTCACCATCAGATGATAACACGATCTTTGTTTTAAAAGAAACAAAAAACCCACAAAACATCTGCCTTCCTTGGCTCCACACCTACACATGCTACGCAACATATTATCTACTAGCTGGCTACTTGCATTATTAGATATTTAGATTTTTTAAAAAAACAGAACAAGGCAAGCAGGTGTAGTTAGCTTAAAAAAAATAAAATACCTTTTCGTAGCAACTTTCCTTCACCATCTTTATCTGTGTCACTGCAGTTGCTGTTCCAGTTGCAGTCACTTTTTATTTTTTATTTCCTAGATGCCACACGGTGGTGCTCCTGACTCCACATTGCTCAGAGGCCTGAGCTGGCTGAGAGGAGTTACAGATGCAGTGTGCGTACCAAAACTGATTTTGGAGGGAGTGCTAGCACTCAGTTCTGCAATGAGGATGAATCATGCTGTGGGATGGAGGATGTACTTTTCTTCCAGGACTCAGGATATGGGAAGTCAGATACAGGAAGAAAGAGCTGAATAATGGCAGCTGATAAAAATCCTCAGTATTGTGCATGTATGCTCACATACACACATATTCAATCTCTTTTACACTTGATTACTATGTGAATTTTGCATGCCAGCTTTGTTTTGGTAGCTATTGCGCTTTCCCATTTCCTCTGATCAGTAGAAGACACATCCAGGTTCACATCTCATCCTCCTGCGAGCAAGGACAGTATGTTTTCTCTAGATCTATGAGAAAAATGCAGAGAAGTAAGGCAGAGGGAGGAGAAGTGCACCTTCTCCTCAATCTAAGGAGGGGCTGGTACAGAATCAGGAGCTGACTCGGTGGCCCCATGTGGGATCGCCAGGCTGGAAGTCAGCCAGCGGTGGTGCTGGCCTGGTGTCAATTGGAAGATCCTTTTTCCTCATAAAAAAAGCCTGTATCTAAGTGGATATCCTCACGTGTATCAAGCCTACAGATCACTGAAATCGACAGGAATGATTCCGTTGACTTCTGTGTTCTTTGAATCTGGTCCTGTGAACTGTAGCCTTCTGCCAGTTAAAGTTTAGCCACATGCGTTTAGAAGTTTACTTCACCTCCCACTGAGAGTTTCTGATAGCTTTGCTGAAAACTGGACCAGGCATTTAGATATTTATGTGAGTCTTGCTTTTAAATCATAGGAAGCCACCTTTTTAATTAATGCCTACAAAAACAATTGAATGCATGACCTACAAGGATAATTACTTGTGTTCTGCTTTGATTATATTGTACTGATATGTGATCTAAAAAAGGAGCTCTAATAAAGTCCATGCACATACCATACTATGAACTTTTTGGTACTGGCAGACATGTTGTCTATATAAACACCATATTCTGTAAAGTTTTATTACTAGCATAACTTTTTTTAAGTTGTCTTTAATGTCTTTGCGTGTTTTTGGATTACTTATAATGTCTGTGTACATGTTCCATAAACCAACTATTGGAGAAAATGTCCATGTCTTCAAAAAATACTTTAAATCAGTGTTCAATTTATGAACAAATCAAATGGCCTGACGGAATCCCTTGAATCTGAGGAAGTGTGATCAGTTTCTGACACATTACTATTTCCACTATAGCTTGTTATCCATTTTGTGTAGTCTCTCTGCATTATATAAACAGACTGAGGGACAAGGCAGGCAGCATTGTCCCTGCCCATGTCTGACTGTTTTGTGACAGTTTTGCTGTTCAAGTGCAACATTACATATCAAAGAAAAATGCTGAAATCAATAACATTTTATTAATATGGAGACTACAGTTTGATATTTTGAGTGAGATCGTTATGAGCAGGAAGAAATAACGAGGGGTGTATTTGCAATGAATATTGTCTCTGATGAGTGGTGGTTATAGACAAGAGAAAAGCCTCACCATAGGTAAGATCAACTGTGCAGGAAGATGGTGCCTAGAGGACAGGGCTGCTTGTTTTCTAACAGGTTTGAAAATCATCCTGCCAGTAAGCCTTGTTTCTTACCATTATTAGCTGAATAACCCATGCAGAAAAAGATGTTGTTAAAAGTATTAGGGAATCATTAAGATATTTTACTGCATTTTTTCCAAATGGAAGTGCAAGCTGATTGCATCAGAACAGAGCCAACTACTCACATCATCATAGGCTGATATTTGCTGTTGATGACGTTTTCTGAAACGCTGAATTGAATTCGTGCTCAATGGCAAGCATTCCTGAGTGGATATTTTTCTGAGATGGAATTAAACGGAATCAGCCAGACCAGCCTAGAGACCTCTCTGTTGTCTTTATTCAATAATCATATAAACTTCACAACAAAATCAGATCCCCACCCACCAAAATCCTGATGAAAACATTAAAGCGTAAAACCTTGCTGCCAAGGAAAGTCATAAAATGAATATATTTTTTTTAATATGTATGGACTGGTACAGGCTTGGAGAGTTTCTCTCCCCAGAATGGATTAAAAGATTAATATTTTACCGATCCCAAACCTCAAGATACTGTGGAGGAACGAAATAAACTGCAGATAATGAGTTAGTCCCCAAAAGATGAATTCCAGAAGGCATTAAGAATGTCTAAATATGTAAGAGCAATGCAAGTCTGCAAAAACATGGAATCATGCCTGCCAACATGTCCTGATACAATCAGGATTGTTTTCTGCACTGGCTCACAGCTGACTTCCAATGTAATTTTGAGATCTCGGTGCAAACTCTTACTCAGATCTTCGATGTCTGCCCCTCTTAGGCAAGAACTGCATATTTATGCATGCCTAAGAGGACTCTTTAGAAGCACAGGGACCCACATTTGCTCTTTCTAGCCTAGCAGGGTGTACCCTTAGCTCATCCTGGAGCACAGCTCATGGCCTGTTTGCACATACCACATTGTGCTCATCTCCTGATGCCAAGCGGACAGCACATCCAAAAGTTTGCTTTTTTCACCACATCCCCTGGCAAGAGACAGGTTGAGCAATAAAACATATAGGTTGTTTTGCTTACATGAAGATAAAGGATTGAAAACAGAAGGTTACAAATAAAACAATTTTAGTGCTTTTTTTTTTGTATGCCTTCTCGGTTGTTCCGACATATTTCACTGGGAATGCAGTTCTTGGGGTTAGCAGTGGGAGGTCTGGCCATCTAAGTTACTCGCATATATTCTGTTCTCTGAGTACTGAATAACTTTTCTCTGTTCTCCTGGCTAGATATACTACACTTAGTTTCTCCTTGATTCACTGCAAATGGAGTATTGAAGACTGGGAAAGGGGGGAGGTAAAAAGGTAATGGTCAGAAGGAGACATGTGGTCTTTGCCGTTTTCAGTTTTTCATTCTTTGCTGTCTTAATACACCTGCCTTGCTGGATGTCTTTGTATTTTAACTTGTAATATTTTTCATGCCTAGATGGACTTGTGTACTTTCTCACACTTTTCTTTTTTTTTTTTTTATAAATGTTTACAACATTAAAATAGTACATGCTGAAAACATCTGTTCTCCATAATATCTGTGCACTTTATGATCTCCCATGCCATACTAGTTTTCTAAAGAAATTACACAAATGCATTTTAGGACATTGATGCTTGATATATCCATGAGATTGAAAGCCACATGTCTTTGTCCAGTATTTATTCTTGGGTTCATGGTCTAAACCAGTGTTTTTCCCTTAGCTCCCTTGATCTCATTTTCCAGAAGGGGAATATAATCAAAATGCTAGGTTGGATGATAATTGCAAAATTAGAGAAGGAGTTTGTGTGTGTGTTTATGTGTGTGGTAACAGCCTTAAAAATGTAACAGTACAAGAAGGAAAGGAATTCCTTCTGCATGGAATGAGATATTGTCAGATAGTTCCCAGATGACTACATTTAATTAAGTTATGGCATAGCTAAGCTTTGCTTATCACATCCTGTTTCTTTTCCTGCAATTCTGAGAAAATATTAAATAAATTCATATAAAGTACTTCAGACAGGAGCGCACACATAAGATAACTCTAAATCCTCTGGTCAGCTTGAACATCCGGAAGCTTCCTCTGCTCTGTTGCCTAACAGATGTTTTCTGGATTCTGTATATGACTCTCAGTGTCATATACAGGCAGCAGGTAGGAAACTTCACTTAAACGGTGGATGTCAATTCAGAGGGTGATTTACTTCAATGAATTAACCAAAAGCTGCAAACAAGATGAGCTATCAGCTCTGTGGGTAGAGGTTTCCTATAACATCTGTGTGGGTGAAGAAGTCAGCACTAGATGAACCATTAGTCATCAGGCATCCCATGGGACATGGGATCTCCATGGTTTTAATGCTTAGCCTGTGTGACAACAGTATGAACCAGATAAGTGGAACAACAAGGGAAGAAAATAACGCAATCTGTCCCAAACCACAATACTAAGCCACTTAAGCTACAAGAACACACTTATTGTTTCCAGTGATGAGATTGATGTATGTGCTCCTTGCAAAGCAGTTACATATTGCTAAGCATTTTAAAATCTGATGATTCTGCAGTAAGCTGAATATATTTTTAAATATTTCATCTTCATACACAGATGTATATATATTATAAATATATCTTTATGGCAAATTGAAAAAATCTCTGTGTGTTTGTACATGTAACTATATACACAGATGCACAGATCTGTACAAGTAGACAGCTGTTTTGGTCAATGAGATATGTTTTTAAATCCTTCTTGATGAACATGTATGTCTAATAGGTACTTTTTAGATTTGCATTGCCTTAAATGTATTCTTTGCAGCTGGAGGTATTTATCACTCCAAAAGAAGGCTGTGCCTCCAGCTCTCGAGTATCTTGATAGCTTCAGTTTGTGAAGGGATGTCTTTCACAATCATATTGTCTTTTCTGGTATGAAGTTCAGCATTACTGTTTCGTGACGTGTAAACAAATCTTCAAGTTTTATCTTCCATTAATGAAGGTGAAATGAGTTAATATAACGCAAAGTGAGAAAACCAGAACCCACCAATATTAATTCTTTTTTTATTGCTTCTGGGGTTGTAATGAATGAAAATGTCCATTATCATCAATTTGTTTTGATTCCCTTACTTTCCCCAGTAACAATTATTTTTTAATCCAATAATTTATTTGACATTGAAAATGTCTGTAATTAGTACGAAAATAATTGAAGAAGTGGTCAGGCTTAGGAGGTTAAGCATAACTTGTTTTTTTCATTTCCAGAGAAAAAGTGAAGTAATCTAGGAAAAAAACCGTGCATAGGTCAAGAAGACGACATTAGTATGTTGGCGGTTAATGTTCACGGTTTTAAAACAAATACTAATTTCTACAGGTTTAACAGTAAATATTTGCTACCATTTAATATTCATGGCCATTTATAAGAATGTTTGAAATAAACTGAGCCCATTAATGTTAAGACACAAGTCAGTCTTTGGGTTATGCTGTGAGGATTTTGTCAAAAATATTATTCTGAGTTTGTTATTTATCTTTGGTACCAACGTCAAACCATGCCCAGGTCTTTTTCCTCTGCAAGTTCAACAGCAGCCTCAAGTCGCCCCTTGAGAGAAGCCTTCACTAGCACATTGTGACAGGCTCATCTGACCAAAAACCCAGCCTGCTGGGAGAATTCAAGCGTTACTGTACTGCTGCTGCTGTTGTGAAATGGCTGCAACATAGCGTCCTGTTCTTTTAGTAACAGAGCACATATTGCATCACACACAGTCTTAATTAACGTCTGACGTAAATGTTCACTGCAGTCCAGATGCTTGCAAATAACTGAGCTGTGAAGCTTTTTTGCCACATCCATTCTAAGTGAAGTGAAATTGCTGCAGTTCAATGTAGGCTAGGTTTCTGCTTTGCAAAGCTCGATCAGTCTCTGTAACTTTTTGTAATATTTTTTTGGAAAAACAAAATGAGAGATGAATAGGATCTTGTCTTCATTTTATCCAAAGCATGGGGGTTGAGAAAAGAATAAGACGAGAAAGGAAAATCAAATAAAAATGTTCAGCTTTTGAGTTAGTCTGGGTTATAGCTTTTATAAAATTGAATTTTAATAATTTGCTATGGCAACATTAAAAGTAATACTATTCTGTGAGAATTTGAGAGAAAAAGATATATTTTAGAAAAGGTGTTTAATCTGCTTGCATCTCTCCATCCCCTGATAATACTGTAACCTTTAAGCCTTTTTTACTGGCATCTGAACTTTACAAAATAATATTTTTCTCATTCTTATTCTTGTGTTCAGCTCTAGTGTCAGTCTTTGGAGTTCCCACAATGCATCCTGACCAGGTCCCCTCCTATCTTGTTAATTCTGTGTTGCTGGTATCACAGGAGCATCACTGTAATTTTTTTTTTGCTTTTATCAATAAGTTATTTTTTCATGCTGTACACCTTCCATGCAGATTGGGCATCTTTGCAAAAAAAGGGGAGCAGTGAGTGTTCAAAAATATTTGAAGTGAATGTCTCTGAAATAAATGCCTTGCCTGAATGGAGAATGATATATTTAGGAAAGAGTAGCTAGTTTGATGTGAATGCAGGAGAATAAAGGATCTGCTTATACTAGTGGTGTCTTTCTGACAGGCGCATATGTCATACCTAGTTTATGGAAACACACCTCCGACATATATCACTCAAAGCTTGTTTGTGTCAGACAGTGGTAGTCAGAAAGCCAGACTTCAGAATAGTGTGTGAAGAGCTGCCTGCTAGGCTGAGAGTTTTTAGAGATACAAAAGGTGACAGACATGACACAAACACATGCAACTGAAAATAAACCAGTTACGTCTCATATGCAGACCCAAGCAGTGTAACTTTTTGGTATCACTACTATATCTTACTTTTATGAACAACTGAAGGAAGTGGCAGACTCAGTAATGCATGAAAGGTTTTTTGCTCGTGGGATGATGGGAAGTGCATTTGGTGACCTTCAAGTTAAGGAAGTGGAGACACTGAACCTTTGACAGTTGAGGACGTGAATAGTGCATTGAGGTGAAAGTCTGGGGCAGGGGAGAGTTTAGAAATCTCTGTTCCTTTTTCCTGTCTGTAATATAAAATCTATTTTCCTAAGATCCTTCAGTGTGGGTATTGGTGGAGTAGAGTTGAGTGTATTTCAGAGTCAGATACTTGAGGATGGGAGACAAGAGCAAGGTAATAATAAAAAACTCCAAACAACCCACCAAAAGTGGGTAAGATTTATCTTTTTTCACTTTGATGATTAACGCAGCAGCTATTCAGAGCTCGCAATGAACTCCAGACTCCAACGCCCTCCTTAGCCCTTCTCCAAATACTAGCTCTCATTTCTGAACTTTTCTTGTGCTGCTAAACAAGCATGAGAAGACAAAAGAATTTTCTTTATATTGTTCCTCATGACCTTCATCCCTTTTGGATTTACTGACTCTTACCATGTTCCCAATATCAGGGACTACAGTCCGTAATTTGTCCCTGAAATTCTTGCAATAACTCCAGCACCAGAAAAGGGCACTGGTGGAAGCATCTATTCAGGCTTTCCTACATCTATCTTTCCTTTGTGGGAAGATTTTATCTTCTGATAAAAAGTCATTATGTTATTGTTCATATACTCAGGCTTTCTTTAGTCTGAAAAAACATTGTATAATAATCCTGGAAACATGTTTTCTTCGACTTCTCTTTTCCCATTTAAAACATTTGAATGATGCTATAATAAAGAGCAGTTATTGTTGATTATTGCTTTTGCTAGCTATAATTTGAGTGTCAGATTTACATTCAAAGAGTTGTATTAGAGCAGCATTAAAGAGCTTCTTCCAAAACAAGTGTGAAAAACTAAACTTGTTCTTATTTAGATGAAATACTGTCAGTCTGTTTGATTTAAGTTAAGATGGACTACTACTCCATTTCTTTGTTTAAAAACTGTTCTCATAATATAAAAATACAGATACCACCAACCTTAAACTTGCAACCTTAGAGAAAAGTGGAAAGATTTACTAGAACCCCTCAGTTCACCACAAAAAAACATTTAGGAAGAGTTTCATACCTGAGGGAATATTTTACAAGTTATAAATAAAGAAGCTTCAGAATAAAGAACAACTTGCCCATTTTCCCCTATTGCTCAAGCAGTCCCTATGGTTCTTTTAGTAAATGTAGACATAGGCAAGATGACTTATGTATAAAACTGACAGCATCTGCTACAGATTTTATTTTTTAGGTGGTTTATATGCATACCTGAGTTGCAGGACTATTTGAAAAATTAATTCACAGGAATGTTTTCCTTTTTATTTGGTGACAAGAAAATAAAGCACAAATAAAGAATAATGGACCATGCAATATGGTAACAAATAGCCTGGTTTCCTGTTTGCTTCATTTTTTTTTACAGTAATTTTTCACACAATTACACTAAAGTATTGTGTTTGGCTTCCAAAATTAAGACAGCTAAAAAATCCACAAAGGTTTCTCTTTGATAGCTAATCAAGCCTTGGACGTATGGTAAATAAAATTTTACGAGAGGCTGTAGAAGGAATATACTTACCTTAATATATCTTAAAATAATAAATTCATTCAGAATTTACAATTACTCAAATGTTTTTTGAAAAATATAAGAGAAAGAACATAAAAATCACCTATTGCAAAGCATAAGGGAATAAATTACATAAAATTGGAAGTCAAGAAGAATATTTGCTTGAATATGCATTGGTGTAAATCTGGAGTACTCCTTATATTTAGGATAAGATTTCTCAGATGGCAAATTTTGCTCTAGATCGGGACATTGAGTAGATTTTGACAGAAAATATCAAAGGGCTTACACGTGTTTTGTCTTCATAGACTAGTGAGGCGTTTTGAACAAAATTAGTTTTTCCTGTGTCTCTCCCACTGTGAAGGCAGTACATAGCACACAGTCTCCCATTCAGTGAAACGTGATAAAATTGACCATCAGGTCCCTAATAAAAAAAAAAAATCATTAAAAAGATTTGAATTAAAAAAAAAAACCAAAACCCTGGAGTTTAAAACCAAACCAAAATGGAAACAATGAACATTGTAACCAAAATTGCTGCTCTTTGCACCACTAACAAATTGATGTTAGAATATATGAAATTCTATTGATTATACCATATTCAACTAGATGATAAGCTGATACAAATTACTACCATATATTTACAACAGCTACAGTTCTACACTGTCAACTCTGGGATAGAAATTGTAAAAAGTTACTAGAAAAGTGAATCAAGAACAGGAGAAGAAATTAAAAGAAAAATTATAGATCTACAGCACAGTAAATTATGTCCTTCACAGTGCAAATGACCTGAAACCAAAATGAAAATGAAAATTGACCCTGTCCCAGATCAGTACATGTGGCTATATGCCACATGCAGAGACTCACCTGAGCTTTACAAACCAGCAGTTCTTTGCATTTCAACTCCATCCCAGAGATGCTGAAATTTCCTCCCCCTCCATTCTTAAAGTACATAGATAGATGATAGATAGCATTTGGCCTGCTGATATTGTAGAAGAGCTTAGAAGCCTTCTTAATGGGATTCCTAACTCTTACACAATTCAAAAGACAAGATTTGCAAAGACAGATATGAACAAAAAGTGAAGTTCTATTAAATAACATAGAATAAAGAGAGTGGAATATTGAGAGCAATCAGTAGGTTTCTCAACTAGAGTTAGCCAGCCCACTGGAAAGCTATGCATTCATGCAAAATATAGCTGCTTCAGGACCTCAGCATGAAATTCTTATACTTTTAGGTGAAAAGTTTTCAGCTAGACTCTGTGTACTCTACTGGATAAAGGTGCGAATTAAGTGTGATCTTTGATGTCGCTATGTGATTTCAATGTGATTGATGTAGTATTTTTAACTAAATTATTTGACAGCATTAAAAAAAAATCTGGCAAGAAGTCCCACCCCACTTACTTCACCCTATCAGATAGAGTCAGTGAACTATGTAGATGGGTGGGATATTTGTTGTTTGGTTTGTATTGTACTGGAATGTACTTCTGCTGAAAAATATGTCCTAAGAATTGGCCTATGGGGTGTCAGAATAAGATGATTTTTTTTGTGCAGATATTCTGGCAAAATTGCTTGGCATAAATAAGCTCTTGATTTATAGAGTTATAAATTCCAGTTGATTTTGTATACTGTGTATTTGGCTGTAACTTTCAATGTGGATTAAATTTCCAAATTTATATCTACAAACAGACAATATTTAAGGAAGTAAACAAGGGTATTAACAGCTGTGTGCAGGTGCTTTGGTATGACATTGAAGCCTACTGAGTGACTTTCCAGTAATAGCTCCTTGTCTGTCAGCCCCCAGGGGAGAGAAGACTGCCAAAACTCTGCAGAAGGGTCTGGCTGGACCAGGTACTAATTTTAAAGTATGGAACGCTCTAATTTTTAGATGATCTCTGAAGGGTTAAGTTGCTAATATGAATCTTTTCTAAGTAGCATGATTCTGCGAAGAATGTATGTAAAATAACAGACTTAATACTTGCTGGGGAAGCCTGGAAAACAGTATTGCATTGTAAGAGACTTGTTCAGCACCCTGACAGACACCTGCTCCATGCAGTGTTTGTTTTCTACGTAAAATAGTTCTTTTTGTAACATAGGGTGTGACGTCTAATTCAGCTGATACGTGCCAGAGTGACTCAAAGGTGTAATTCTTTACATCTTTGTTTCCCAAGCAAATACATCAATAACACTGAAAAAGAACATAATTACATTTCAATTATTCATAACCCATATATTAGTTATACTAAGTAGTCTTTATTTCCTGTGCTGCAGCTTTCACTACGGGCTAAGTTAAGTTTAATCATCTTACATTGCCAAGAGCATATACAACAACATTTACCACAGTAACCTGAGTTTTAAATTAAATTTAAACAACTCTCCATCTTGAGAGCTGTTTATATTCCCATCATCTTGACTGGATGGGAATATGACAATAAAGCAAAATAAAAATATTATAATAAAATAACTCTTTCAAGCTGCTTGTAACCTCTGTTACTTAAGGCTTGCGCTTCCCACATTGTCTTGAAGATATTACCTCATACGCTGATTTCTACACTAGGATAATCTACTAAGATAGTTTAGGACACTGGTTCAGAGGCAACTGGGAAAGGTTTCTGCTTTTAGACAGATGTGATTGGAATTCGTCATAGATATACCGTAACTCCGAGAGAAAAATAGTCTCTGACCTCATGGAGGTTGGATTCTNGGATAATCTACTAAGATAGTTTAGGACACTGGTTCAGAGGCAACTGGGAAAGGTTTCTGCTTTTAGACAGATGTGATTGGAATTCGTCATAGATATACCGTAACTCCGAGAGAAAAATAGTCTCTGACCTCATGGAGGTTGGATTCTTTTTTCCTTTCTCTGTCAGCACCATACCAACACAGGAACGCTTACGAGCATTCACGTAATATTGTTCATTTATTTTTTTTCCCAGTACAAAGTTCTCTTTTAACAATAAGAGAGTCACGAAATATTTCAGGAACTTCATAAGATTAGATAAGAGACCTTGCTGAGAGGGTGCTACAACTTGCCA
>VZSC01000591.1:2174-23541 GCA_013398225.1 Steatornis caripensis
CCCCCCGTCCACCCCCCCCCCCCCAACTCCTTTCTGCGTTGGGTGCCCAGGGAGGTTCCACATGCAGTCCCCGTGACTGTAGCTGTTCTCATCACAAAGATCCCAACAGGATTTGGCAGGGTTGGGTAATGAGGGTGTGTAGTGTTTCAGCTGCAGCGTAAAGCATGAGATGTCTTCTTGAAATTTTATCTATCTGAAAAAGAACAGGATGTCAATTCTGCAAGTGGTTAGCACAGAGAGAAGCCTCGATAAGAAGATCGGGACAGTAAATAGCCAGCTAATGAGCTTGCTTATGGGTTTCTGTTTGAATTCCTCTTGCTTTTTAATTTTCCTGTGGGAATATGCCTGCACTTACACTGTGGTTTTACTCCTCACACTAGCCAGGTATAGTGGAACGTGTGAGCAGTTTGTAGTGGTTATTCATGTTTTCCCTTACTGAGCTTACTCTGCATTAGCACAAAGAAGCAACTAGTTTCTCTTTGCAATCAGCCTGTGTGTTTTTAAGTAAGCAATCTGTATAATTACAGTTCTCTCAGGCACAGATAATGAACCTGTTCCCCTGTCTGGTAAGCAGTTAGTCACCGCGGAAGTTCACTAGGACTATTCTGGGATCAAATGTTGTTACCAGTATGGATGAAGGTTTGATGATTTCTTCCTTAATGGCCTTTGTGTCAAAGGTTGATTTAAGTTTGATGAGTGAATAGAAACAAGCCTCATCAAACAAGCTTTCTGTATACATCGTGTGTGAAACTGATAAATTGGTGTTCAAGAAACCAGACTTTATTCCAAAGTTCATGTACTTTTTTGCCCTAGACTTAACTTGTTGAAACAAAAGTACAGTTGGAGCAAGACAATGAATTTGAGTAGTGTGTCACGAATTCCCTTGCAGACAAGGAAGTAAGAATCCAAATTACACACCGTTCATCTGCTGGGAGATCTGCTTTAAGGAGTGCTGTTCATATATTGCTGCTGTCTGCATAGGAAAAATACTGGCAAGGGGGGCATGGAGGGTCCATGTGAATGTGGAAAGCTTGGGTGGTTTCCTGGTAGATGTGGAGTGCAGACAGTAAGAGAAGATTCAAAGTGGTGGTAAGATACAGAGGCAGATTAAAACACAGGTTAACAAAATTGTGTTTAGAAAGATGGACCGCTACAGACTTGTAAACATCTTGATAGGGAAGAACAATATATTGTACTCCTTTGCTGTGCAGCTGCCCAAGAGCTGTACTGACAGCCTTTTGCTCAGTTTAGCCAGGAAAACTATATTCACGTTGAGACCATGCCCCTGAATCTACTTGCATCTCCTCTGCTGGACCACACTTCCAGAAACTGGTCTCAGGGTAAAAACTGTGGTGCTAACCCAGTGGAAAAATACGCTTCTAGGAGGGTCCTTTCCCCCCCGCACCCAGTTTAGCAAGCTGAGTTGGGTCAGCAGCAGATCCACGAGACTCTCAGGTGCAAAGAAAGCAATGTCAGCTCCCAGCTGGAAGGGTGCAGGGGACACTATCACCCCTGTTAAACTGATCAAACAGCAGCATCCTACCATTCCCCGAAGGGAGGCTTAGTGAGGAAGACAGAAGAAAAGATCCAGCAAGATGCAGAAATAAATACAGCAAATAAGTAGTTAGTGTTTGTAATGATTAACTTAATTAAATGGAGCATTTTTGGCTAATAGCCATAGACTAACATAGAGAAGGTGATGTGTATCTCTGCCCAGATGCCAACAGTTGTGCAGCTTTAAATTTGTTGCAGGGACAAAAAGATAGTGGCATAGGATTGGCATCAAAACCTGTATAGGGTAATAATTTTCTCGCGAGATTCTCTTAATTCTCTTGAGCTGTCATTCTTGCCTCTGAAGCCGTTGACATAAATGTTTTTATTTTCCTTTTTCTCTGCCATATATAAATAACTATCAGTCTTTTTTCCTTTTTTCCTCCCCTCCTAATCCCAGGGAAGCTTCTTGCGCCTGTATTATCCATCATGTGATGCCACGGATAACGAAGAGGCATCGTGGATTCCAGATAAAGAGTACTATCAGGGACTTTCTGACTTCCTTAATTTGTACCGCGTTGTAGGAGAAAGGCTTTTTCAGTACTATGTTGGTAAGCCTGGTTCTGGTTTTATTCCTTGACTAGTGCAAGGGCACAAGCTCTGTGTGCAGGTCGTTGCCTCACTGCTCCGTACGCAGTGTGTTATTGCTGCAGGACTAAAAAATAGCTTCTCCTGAGGAAGTGTGTGTGTTTGGGAAGGGTTTGTGTGGCCATGCGCAATGCTGAATGTGCCCCAGTTCTCAAGCAGACCCACAGTCCCTGACTGCTATGAATAGGAGTGTCTGGGCAATTTGCCCTTGGGAGAGTTTGGGTAAGCTGCACCTATGTGTAGGGATTTAAATCCCACAAGGAAATGTGCAAATATACAAAGGTCAGATGCTAAGGTCTGAATACCAACGAGACTTGGATGCCTGGCTATTCTTGAAAATCTGTTCTCTTAGGGTTTAAGAGGCCTTGTGCTAGGCTGTGGACAGGAAGAGGAGAGGGAAAGTTTCTTCTGGCAAGTAGAAAGTATATTTTTAGAATCAGATCCTTATTTGTCTTCTGCATTTTAAGGATGAGATTTGGTACCTTATCTTCAAGTGACCGCTCTGAAATCAGTGGCCACCAGATTCTTAGGATCTCTCCCACAGGAACAAATGCTTTCTCTCATTTCAGTAATAATGACATACGCTTTGATTTTTATCTAGGTTCAGTGACCTGTCCTGCAAAGTCAAATGCTGCTTTTAAGCCAGGAGAAAAATACCCACTACTTGTTTTCTCCCACGGACTTGGAGCTTTTCGGTAATTCTGCAATTTGTTGACAAACTATTTTTGTCATTTATGGAGACAGCCGTCTCCAAGCATGGTTCCGAACAGATTTTGAGTAGGGGCTGAGATCCCCATGGAGTTGAAACAGATTCGAAGAACAGGCTGCTGTGTATCAGTGTGCCTCCCTAAAATCAACAGCAGTAAATAAAAACAACTTTGCTGTGTTAATTTGCATTTTCCCTTTGTATTTTAGAGGTGAAGGTATTTACCAATCCATAAGCATGTTGTGAAGATTATCTAGTTGATTTTTTGATACCTCTTTGAAGCTGCAAAGTGTTGCATGTGCTACTTCTTAAAAATCATTAGCATTTTTCCTTCTGGATAGCAAAACAGTAACAAGGTTTTGTGAACGGGCTTTGGTGCCCGGCATACAACAGCCTGCTCTACTGCCTAGCAAATTCAAACAGAAGAAACACTGAATGGGGGCTAGTGCTTATGTACTGTCGTCAACATTTAAAGAGCAGTGTAACTGAAATAATTATGTATGCACGTGTCTCACCAAAGTGTGGTTTTGATTGCAGGACGATCTATTCTGCTATTTGCATAGAGATGGCTTCCCAGGGCTTTATAGTGGCTGCTGTGGAGCACAGGTGCGTATACTGCACGTTTTTGAGTTCTGACGGAAAGAAACTTTCTCACATTGAATAGAATGTTATTTATTGTAAAGAACTTACTTTTTTTTAAAAAGAAAAACTAACATATCTTCTTCAGCCCTGCCCACACCCCCCATTTCTGTAACTCAACTCTTCAAAAAGGGAATTTGCTTAGGTAAGTCCTTGAATGAAAATTCCCATGATACATATCGTTTGTCATTCTTCAGGCATGCTATTTTTCTCTCTCTTATTGTTAGAAACTGGAGAATATAAAGGAGCTGGAAGTCTTGGTGGGGTTATTGCATTATATAGAAAGCCTGTCTACACTCACTTGTGATTGCAGCAGCACTGGTTGGTAGCTTGGATCTCTCCAGAAAAGTGAAACCTAAAACTTCTGCTGACTTAATCTCAAACCAAAAGGAATACATGTCCAGAAATAACCTTTTGTTGGTATTACAGAGATGAATCTGCTTCTGCAACATATTATTGTAAAAAAAAGTCTGTTTCTGAAGCACAGGAAGAGTCTACATCAAACATGGAGAAGGAGTGGATCTACTACAGAAAACTGAAAACTGGAGAGGAAGAGCGTTGTTTGCGCCATAAGCAGGTACTCATCCTAGGCCTGTGCTCTAGGGGGTGAGGCAGGAGCAGTGTGTTTAGGACTAACTAGCAGGCTCTTGCCCTTTGGCCATGTCTGCAGGCTTCTGCCATGGCTCAGAGGATATATAAAAATGCATCAAGTCCTATGTTCCTGAAGATGGGAAAGCCAGCAACAGCTTTCTTCAGAGCATAAACTACTTCCTCAGCAAAGCTTTCTTACAAAGTCGCACTGTCAAGCTTAGTCAGCTGTTTCTCCTCTGGTTCCACTCAACTTTCTGTTTTTCTGTTTCTTCTCTGTGTTTTCATGCTTTTGCTGCCCAGCCCAGTCTTTTAAGTGACGAAGAGTTGAACTCAAATCTTTGTGTGCCCTTAGGCTTGCTTCAGCTTTTGTTTACTGTTGGATAGCGAGATGAATCATGGCTGCTCTAAGGGGGATGTCTGCTTCATCATGTCCAACACACCTTAACGTCGTTATAGCAACGTAAACAATTTAGACTTCCTGATTATGAGCAACATCCATGCCAGATACAATATGGCCATACTGACTAGCTCTTCCAAGGATAGACTTGACCTTAAAAAAAAAGGGGAGGGAGTTCTTCCAGCCAAGGAGGTGTTTCTCTTTATCACCCTGGGCCATATAGACAGCAGTACAAGTTTCATTTCCTGTGTGCATACAACATCCTACTTGCAAGTCTAAATACATAACGTCTGAACTTGCAGATAACCTCCAGAAGCTGTTGCCTGCAAATTTCACTACTAGATAAATGAGGAGACAGATATTTATGTGAAATTTCGTGATGCACAGACATCTTGCTGGCTGCCTACACACTGCAGTTCCCAAGGATGCTACTGTTCCTTGGTTCTTTTTGAAGCCTTTTTTTTTTAATAAAATACCAAAATCAAACCCACTTCTTAAACTGAACAATGTTTTCCAAACAGTTTTCAAGAATGTGTATGTATATAAAGCAGGAAGGGCTTCTTAGCTCTTTCTTATTTTGAGTTTATCCAGTGTAAAGACAGTTTCAAAGCTATCATACAGATGGGGCAAGTGATGTAATGACGTTTGCTCATCAAAGTGAGCACAAGCAGGAGCAGCGAGTCAGCCTCCCTTGTAGTTGTGTAACTTAAGCCTTCGTGCATCCCAACAAACCCTTCTCCAAGTAGTGACAGGACAAAGGAGTTGAAGGTCTTAGGCACATCTTCTAGGGATACGTTCCTCCGTGTACAGAGGATCTATTCGAGAGCTTCAACTCTTTGGACCTCCAAAAGTCAGTTTTGTTGTTGGTCAGCCATCAGAGTTCTGTTTTACAGATCCATTCTGCAGTTCAGCATAGTTGTTACCATATCAGACACTTAGGGGTAAAAAAACATCAGACTGAGTCTTGTGTCCAAAGGACCACCAGGCCTAGCAGTCATCCGATAATTCCTTCCACTGCTCTGCTCCAACTTCTTTTTCTCCCCAGGTGCAGCAAAGAGCACAGGAGTGTATCAAAGCTCTCAACCTCATTCTTAAAATCAATTCAGGAGAGGAAGTAATGAACGTACTAAATTCAGACTTTGACTGGAATAGCCTAAAGGTGAGTGAAAGGCAGTAACTGTATTTTGTTAAATGCCTAATAATGCTTCTGGCTTCAATTTCTAAACTGGTTCCTGTAAACTATTCTAAAGATCACACTGTAGATCTA
This sequence comes from Steatornis caripensis, assembly GCA_013398225.1. NCBI lineage: Eukaryota > Metazoa > Chordata > Aves > Caprimulgiformes > Steatornithidae > Steatornis > Steatornis caripensis. The sequence goes on from VZSC01000591.1 coordinate 7,914, forward strand.
TGAACATATTCTCAGGTCGCCCCAAACTGGATAGCTAGTAGTGGAGCCAAAATGATGCTCTTCCTACTTCAATAGGATCTATTGCCTAAAAATTATTCCCTTAAAGAAAAGTTTGGGAAAGAAAGTGTCTTACAGCACCTGGATTTTTTTGACAGGATTCTGTTGATACTAGCAGAATAGCTGTGATGGGACACTCTTTCGGTGGTGCTACAGTTATTGAGAGTCTCAGCAAAGAAATAAGATTCAGGTAAGTATGCAAAACAAGGCAAGAGACATTTGGCACTTGAGATGTCTGGAGCAGGGTACCTTACTTAACATCCCCCAACTAATAATTAGAGAAGTTTTGAAGTTTTTGAAGAAAAGTTTTGTTTGGCATGCCTTGTTTTCTCAAGTCAGGCTTTTTTTAACTGAAGGGATGTGGTGGAAATTAATAGCTGTATCGTATTGTATCATGATACTGTGGGACCCTGCAGAAGCTCCTGTGCCCAGCTGCACCTGGCAATGGAGACCAGCAAATGCAATAATGGATTAATTCTCTTCCTCCAAAGTAGAAATAATTTTGAAACAAAACGATTCATTAACTCGTTTACCTGCTCAGTATCATAGAGAGTTTCTCTTTCCTCATGTCTCTGGCAAATCAAAGCATGCTGAGAACTTCCATACAAAGCTTTCTGCTTCTGTGACAATATCCAGTTGTTTTTGACAGGTGTGGCATTGCCCTCGATGCATGGATGCTCCCAGTAGGTGATGACATTTACCAAAACAGCGTCCAGCAACCGCTGCTTTTCATCAACTCTGAAAAATTCCAGTGGGCTGATAATATCTTAAAGATGAAGCAACTCAGCTCTAATGACACAAACAAGAAAATGATCACTATCAAGTAAGTGTCCAGGATCCATCATTTCGGTGGTTGAAGACAAATCTTTACTCTCTTGTTGGAGCTGTTCAGTTACATGTAACTGTAGAAAGGCAGTCAGTCCTTCGTCATGGCATAACTTTTCACTGCATGTTTAAATTAGACAGCAGTATGTCCCCCACAGTGGAGACAGATACCTCTCTCAAAGCAGCCAGTAACCCTGTATAACATACTCCAAGGTGTGCATTTCTACCCTTGGGCACAAGTTTTGCTCTGGCCTCCTGCATCATCTATGTTTGAACACTTTAAATAGACTTCTGGGTGCAGTTATGCACTCACCTAGTGAAAGCACTATGTACAGGGGAGTGGATGGCTTTGTAATCCACCTTAGAGCAGAGAGACAACTTGATCTTGAAGTTTTGCCAGGCCTACATTTTGTTGCCATTGCAATTATTAGTGACCTACAGTAACCACGTATAAAACTTCCTCCCTTCTGTGATTAGGACAGAATCTACTGCTAATCTTGCACGCTCATGACATTAACCTGGTTTACCTTCTTCTGCTAAAGAAGACGGCATAAGATGAGTGACTGTCTTTGAAGAAGTCTGTGCAAGCCACCACATCTTTTAATCAGACGACTACATTCTTTTAAGCCTGTTGTTCATTGTTTTATTTGCAGGGGGTCAGTACATCAGAGCTTTCCTGACTTTACCTTTGTCAGTGGAGAAATCATTGGAAGATTTTTCAAATTAAAAGGAGAAATAGATCCAAATGAAGCTATTGATATAAGCAACCATGCTTCATTAGCCTTCCTGCAGAAACATTTGAGTAAGTATACGCTTACATCAAAGTATGAAGTTAAATTAATAACATAATTCCTATGAAACTTTTTATATAACCATTCTGTTCAGAACAAGATCAAAAAGGAATTCAACTGAAATTCTGCTTACCAAGCTTTAAGTGTCTCAGAAAAGTTTAAGTGGAAAAAATAAGTCAGACTCTTTTTCCTAGAGGTTTGTTAGTTACTTTCATAAACTAAGCAATTCAGAGGAGGAACATTGCAGGTTTGTTCTAATACATAGAAACCTGGAGTGTCATTTTTCCTTCCTTAGAACATCATGCCTTCCCTACTTTGCCAAGTTGATTCATCTGTCCTATAACTTCATTTTTCAGTGTGCCTTTATAAAAAGCTAATTATTTAACTCATTATCACTTGGGTATTTTTTCCCCTGTTTTATAGGTCTTAAGAAAGATTTTGATAAGTGGGATTCTCTTGTGGATGGCATAGGACCCAATGTTATTCCTGGTACCAATATTGACGTATCTCCAGCTGAACCCGAATAAGAAATACAAAGAAGTACTGAAAATGCCAGAGGCATCAGAACACTAATGCAGGCCAGACATCGCTCAGACACGTGACAGCATTGGCCACCTACACAATTTTGGGGGTGTGGAACAAATAAAGATCAGACATTAGCTTACATTATCATAAAAATGTAGAGAGGTTTTAGTTCAAATGAGCTAGTGAAATTCTCTGAAATACTGCAACAGGTTAACTTCTGCTTGATAGGCAGCTGGGGGAAAACCACTTGATAGTAACTTAAATGTTCTTTCTGGTTTTGACTTAGAATCAAGTTTGCAGAGACAGAGAGAGAGATTAAGCTCCAAGGAATTCAACTAAAGTTCTGCTTACCAAGCTTTAAGTCAGTTTGCATCCAGCAAGCCTTTTTTGCAGTGTAAGAAAAAAAAAAATTAATCTGTCATGAAACTACTTAATATTTCAGCTGTGCTCTGACAACAGTTGGGAGCTGAAGCAGGTTTTTGCTCCTAGTCAGAAAGCTGCCAGTGGAAGGTTGTCTTCAAAACTGTCTTTTTTAATAAGAGTCATAGTAAAAGCTACAGGAAATAGTTTAAGGTAACAGCAGAGAAAGGTGTTTGTTCAGACACAGGGCTTCTCATATGAATTTAACCCACTTACATGTTTACTGTCATAGTCAGAGGATGTTTCAATTCCAAAAGCTGCTGAAATGGTCACTCTCCTTGTAGCAACTGTAACTCCCCTTAGGCAAGGCTCTAAGCAGTACCTCTCTTGTTAATCTCTGTATTGCCACTGTCAGTCATACTGTTGTAGGTAAAATTACAGAAGAAATGTGTCACTTCTACCACTCCCTTTAAAAAGGAGTACGTAAGCATTGCTTGATCATCTTGATGTCTCTCAATAGTTGTAATACTCTCCAGACACTTGTGTTGGTCCAGGTACTAATGTATCTGTCAGTAGAAGCAGCTGACTATGTGGTTGGATAAAGAAGGCTCTGATTGTTAGACAAAACTCTCTGAAGCTGCCATGTGGAAGGGTGCCTTCTAAATGAGTAAGCCTTGCAAAAGTGGGGTTACTTCTAACTGTAGCCTATTTGTTTCAAATTCAGGTTACAAACAAAAGAACTGAAACAAGCGGAATAAGCAAAGCAGTTAACAGTGTAATTAAATATTTATATAATCTGTGATCTTAACATGAGATTGCAACAACATCTAAGACTTGGTTTTCAGAATTTAATTAAATTCTCTCCAGCCTACCATCATGTATTGTCTCTATTAAGGGAATCAACATGCAAGTGTGTTCTCTTAGTGAGTGAGCACTAACACTTCAGATCTACTGTGATACTCAGCCGGACTTCTACATCGTCAGAGATCTTGAGTTCCTAAAACATTATGGCAGCATGAAAAATCCATAGTCTCTGAAGAGGAAGAAGACCCTATGCTATACAGGAGCATGGAACAGGACTGGAAAATAGAAACCCCTCTTCAGCACAGCAGGAGGAGATTAAAAGGTGAGGTAAGCTCCAGCTGTTTTAAGGAGAAGTCCTTACCACACTGTACACATACAGCAGCAAACCCATTCTGCTAGGTCTGCTTCATATGTATAGGAAAAGCTTAATCTTCCATTAGCGCAATTATAGCCACGTCAAATACATGTTCTCTTTTGGACATGGTGTGATGTTTCAAAGCATTCACCATAGCTCACAGCACTCTGGAGAGCTGTTCAGGATCAAAACAGAACTACTAACTGCAGAATGTGCATAGCTACAACTGCAGTAGTACAGTTGAAGAAAGATATTTGGTATGCAGACAGCAGTTGAGCTTAGGGCTTATGCACAGGGAACAAACACAAGTCATTAACGAAATACTGATCAGTATATGCTAGCCAACTCTTTATTCCAGCTTCTTCCATTGCTTTATAATAGCACCAAATGCAAGACTTCAACCCAAAACAACTATGCTCCCCTACAGAAGAAAAACTACTCCCCCACACACCGAAAAGATACCCTCAATTCTTAGGGAGGAAAAAAACCCCAAACACTTAACAATGCAACTTTTCAAAAAGCAAACATCAGAAAGCAGTATTGTACAACACAGTAGCCCATACAGCAACTCACAAGAAACCTTTGTTCAAGAACCACCCACCAGCAGCTAGATACAAGTTAGTGGGCATGCGCATTCAGTAAGGAATCCCACTCAAGGGGCAAGTTCTTACTTAAGTAAAGAAAGTACAGCTGTAAGAAGCCAAGCTGACAATAAGAGTCTACAAAGAAGCCCTATTCCTTAAAGAAAAGTACAGTAGTGTTGCATTTGCTCAGTTAAGTCAAAGAAACACTCATGTTTTGCTTGTATTTTTTCCCCATAAAACACATTTTCATAGGAATGTTTGTGTACACAGGTACTTGTTCAGCTTCATGTGTTGAATGTGTCACGGTTTCAGGAATGTTGGAGGACATGAGGATCTTCAGATAAATCTGAATTGCAGCCCCTTTGCTTTTCTATAGGGAATAAAAGCAGGTTAGACCCATCAAGATGTTTCTCTAAACATGTATAAATGCATTAATATCTAAAGGCTTCAGACTAAATGTCATCAACATATTGGTCCTTATTAGGAGGACACTTCTGCAACATTACTGTGTAAGGACAAGACAGTTGAAACAATGGAACTGCCCAAGTAGATGAAGCGAGCAGCCCTCCCAAATTTCAAGCTACAAGTTCAAGCCACTCCATCCCTCAGTGGGCTTAGCATAACCCACTGCAGGAGTTTTTGCATCCTGTGAATCGGCTACCTTCTGGTCAAACTGCCTTTCCAACCAGTGGCCCACATGTGCAGCATGAGCCAGTTCTGTGCTGCATGTTTGCATGACCTTAGCTCACAGTTCCTGCACTGTTGCTGACAGGGTGCATACACTAACACTGTGCAAAGTATTCAACAACACAGACAACAGGCAAATTTAGACAATAATAATTAGCAACCAAAGAGGAGAAAAAACCTAAAATGAAATGGTAAAAACTGTAAAAGTATTATCAAAACTAGAAACAGCAAGATCAAGAATAATCCTGCATTTGAGTGATGCAGTTGAAGGACGATTTGTAGATTCACCAGTTTAACATTTTAATCAAGTTCTTTTAACTACTTTGTTTGCTCAACAGGTAACTAGATCTCTGTTGCAGGCTTCATTATTTGTTACCCATAAACTAGTCAGCTTTCATTACAGTTATACTGAAATACAATTACCAATTCAGGCACTGAAAACACAAATGCTATCTCTACTTAAGTTTAGTTCAGTCTCCATCAAGCAACCACTGGTCAAACACAGGAACAAGTTGCCCAGTGAGGTTCTGAAGCCCATCCTTGGACAGACCGCAGGCCTGAAAGAAGGGTCCTAAGCAACCTGATCTAGTTGATCCTGCTTTGAGCACCTCCAGAGGTCCCTTTCAACCACAACTGCTCTATAATTCCATAGATTATAGAAATAAGTATATAATCAGAAAGGACCTATACTGTTTTCTTTGGTACAGAGAATCTGTATTTGCCAGTAATACCTCAAAATTTAAGTAACAATAAAGATGTACATGCACTGTTCACAAACTATCTTTACAACAACTAAGATATTATTATGGGTTTAGATTCATAGACCAAGATCTTCTATTAAGGAATTGGGGCATTCAAATCCCAAACTACAATGTTTAGTAGAGTCTGCCTAGCAGTCACTCACCTTGCCTCAGAAGCACAAGGAAGAGTAGCATGCTGGTGGCCAATACTCAAAACCCTGCCAAAATCTGTAACTTAGGTGTACCACCCCAGCTTGTCCAAGAGGCTCAATCCACTAGGCTGAATAAATAAATACTAAACTGATTTCTAATCAAGACAGAGTAGCAGCTTTCATTGCATGTATTCACCATTAAACTAACAGTATGTAAGCTAATGCTACTAAGAAAATTACAACAGTATTGGAGTAAATATGTAAGTGCAAAAGTGTTTCAACTGTACTTTCTAAAAAAAAAAAAGCATGTTCTAGAAAGTTAGAAAGCATCCAAACACCAAATACACAACCTCTTTGGGAGGATTAAGGTAGTCTTACCTTAAAGTAAGGACTGTTCTGGTAAGGACTGCAAGTTTTCTGTTGCAGGGGTTATCGCCTAAACAAAAAACAATTCTGTTAAGAAGCTGGCACTATTGCCAAGATAGTTTTCTACTGAGGTGCTTCCTTTAATACTAGACTTCTTACATCAGCACTGCTGGACTCTTATTTACCCCTGTTTTCACCCCTTACAACTCACTACAGAAGTCTTCTGCCCACTTTTCACTTTGATGCAAAAACTGCATGTGAAGAATGACCTGGAAATTAATTCTGTTATCATCACCAGTAGCATAGCTGATAACCTGAGTTTTGGGTTCCAGACACAAGTTCTTCATTCGCTGGTACTTCATGAAGAACACTGGTGAAAACTTTACTATCATTTCCTCATTACTTGATAATAGAAGTATTTTTTATGCTTTACCAGTTAGTTACATGCTCTACTAGGACTATCTGTCAAAAGCCACGTCAGCATTGTTCTACAGTTCTTGATCAATAGTAGTCTTCCAGTAACATTTCTTCCTTCAAGCTGTTTTCATTAATCTATTCCCAGACTGAATTCACAGTCCTCAGGCCAAATGGCTGACGGTTTATATAAACCTGTACAAATAGTGTACCTAAATTATATCAGTTACATAATAGATTTACACAAAGTTCTAATATATTATATAAATCTCCATGGAGACTATAAAGAAGGACAATATGAACTCCTAAAGAAAAATACTGTGCTTCTAGTGGTTGGCATGAATGCACACATGTAGATTAATACTACTTTGCCTTTCTATTCTTGTGGCGACACGGGAAAAATCACAACCAAGCCTCACAGCACCCTTTCTAAAAATGGGTGTTGTCTTCCCCAGTCCACTACCACACCACCATACCTCAGATGATCTGCAAGCCCAGTCAGGAATACCATTCCAGACATTCTCAGGATCCACAACCTCCTCATTGCCATTGGAGAGATTCAAGACCTGTACAAACAGAGCCAACTCTTATCTAGCACAGCAGTGGATCCTGAGAATACACTCAGCAAGTAAGACAGTGGTAGGAAAATACAACTGAGCATTCCCTGCCTTTAAGGCTTTCAGTCTGGATCTTGCAAGGAAGAGCAAGTTAACCTCTAATAAAGCTGAATATTGCTGCTGAATCTGCCCAAGGCTCTTCTGGGCTTCTAACTCAAGTATGGTAAGAGAGGAAGGCTGGAAAACACCTACTAGATCAGAACCAGTAGGAAACTGATAAATAGGGGTATCTCTACATTCCTGACACTGACACCCATCTGAACACAGCTGAGGTTAGCTTTAGGTACCCAAGGAACCTACTAACAAAAGACCTGTCTTCCATGATCTCAGGTATTCAGTCTTCCAAAAAGTTACTTCTATGAATTTGCAACCTTAAATTACAACTTAAAGGCCCTTTTATGCAAGTATACTGTCTGTGCATATCTGTCCATATGCACACTCCCCCTGAACTGTGGGAAGACTTCATTTATGCCATAGCTTAAACGGCAGTAGAACAAGGCAGCCCATTAGTCTACCATCTACTGTCGAAGTTAACTCACACCAACCACTAATGTGATACACGTTTCACTGAAGTAGGAATAGTTGTGTATTAAATTATACTGTAATTAATAACGAAGTTTCTTCCCAAGTTTCTACTGTTTCAACACTAATTCCTCAAAATATCAGTAAAATAATGCCAAGTTTCGTGAGCATTTAATGGTAACACAGCTCCACAGCAGAACATTAACTTGCAGGCCAGATACATGGCCAGATCATATGTGTGTAGTTCTATCTCAAACTGGAGTCAGATCCTTCAGTCTTCCCAGTCAATGCAATATCAACTGTTGACTTACAGCATCCATTCGGTTTGAGACACTGCTCTTTCTATGTGGTCTACAAGTCTAGAATCAGCCTTTGCAATACTACGTCTTAAATTCTGTAATAGAATTCTGTAAAATATGCAAAGTTTGGAGGAAGACCAAAGAAGGACCCGATCTTAAGAATGCAGAAAGAGTATTCAAACCATACTTACCCTGGTACCTTTTTCAGATACCTCCAAAATGCGAGCCTCACACCATTTTAGAGAGGTCCACACCACACATTTGGAACCAACAGCAAAGCCTTTCAGATTACAAGCATACTCATTGTGTTCTACAAAAATGACGATAGATCAATGAAGAAGGAAGGAAAAAAAATAAAAATACAAAAACAACCTCTCCAAAAAACTCAAATGCCTCACAGCCCTCCTCCCATACTCCCCTGTGCCCCACCGAAGTACTTGTACTTAATAAGTATTTGAAAGTTAAAAATCCGTCACCGTGAACTGTCTTGAAAATGCATTTCATGTTCAGAAATAGATTTCCAATCATAAAATCATTAAGGTCTCAAAGTAAGATTAGTTGCTGTTAGACTGTCACGTTATCCAGGAGATACTACACTTAGGCTGATGTGCATAACCCATCAAAGCACACAGACATTAATATAGTAACTTATTAGGGAATAAAAATTACGTTTCTACAAGAAAGCTATTTTCATGTTTGAATGTGCGCAACATTTCGATTGCATAACTCCTTAAAATCAAATACTTTACCTGCACCACAGTCAGCCAGGTTCTCATCTTGCTTTCTTCCTTCTTCTTCATCCCCAGGCTTACAGTCCGAAGACTGCACATGTGTATTTCCACATTCTTTAAATGAGTCAGTCAAGTCTTGTTTCATCCATTCTTCCACAGAACAGTCATCTTTTTTCTTCTGCCACTCCTTACATTTCTCAACTTTGCAGTCACATGATTTTACAGTGCAAACAGGCCTCTGATTCGTTAAGTCTTTTGTAAGAAATGAAAATTGACTTCCACTATTTGCAGAACTTTGCAGTGCAGCATGTTCCAACCCCAACGAGTCCGCCTCCTCATCTTCCTGAGATGGCTGCACGTCAGGCAGCACCAATTCCAGAAGCTGCTCAATGTCGGTACCTAGCATTGTCTTCAGGTCCAGCTGTTTCTCAGGTCTACCACCAGATGAAGACAGCCTTAGGGGAGAAGGCTCTAATTCCATCCAATCTTCTTGTACAGGTTCTGCTTTATCAGTTCCAGACAAATTACATTCCTGTTTCTTTGCCTTCTCTCCCAAAGAAAGCTGAACATCAGATGGAATCAGCTCTACTGTCTTCTCTTCATCGCTAACTGAAGGAACCAAGTTCTCTCTCTCATTATGTGATGGTAAGATTTCAAGAAATTTCAGAGCTGCCAATTCCCCCATCCCCTCACTCACAACTGGCAGTTCAAACGATTCCCATTCCAACATATTCTCTCTTGCTTCACTGCCCAAAGTTGTCCACATTTCAAGTAACTCTGTCTCCGGAGACTCCTTTATTTCTTCACCAGAGGATGGCATTGAAAGTGCCTCTATCCCCGGTATGAACTCTTTTAGATCATCATCATACAAAGAGTGCATTTGTAATCGATCTAGTTCCACTAATGTCCCTGTTCCATTACTCGAAGAAGACTGTACCTGGAGCACTGGCCATCTTTGCAGTTCTTGTTTGTTCCCTACAAAAAGACTGGCTGCTGAAGCACTGCCTGTCAGTTCTGCTTTCAGCTCAGCATCCTCTTGAAACAGTACTTCAGAGAATTCTTGTTCTGCAGCTTTCATTTTGCTCCTCAAAACAGGAAGACTGCAGCTTTGCACTGTTTCTAGCAATACATTGTTATCACTCTCTCCTTCAGATGGAGGCATCTCTTTATCAAAGTTGCTTTGATGCTCAACTGTTTCACATCCATCATCAGCCTTCCCAGACATACACTCAACAGCTCCCACTGACACATTTCCTTCGACAGTATTTAAACACTCAGAAGTTACACCCGGGAAAGGTTCAGAACAAAGTAAACCACTTTCACTTGCTTCTTGAGCTAATCCACAAACTACAGTAGTTTCCCTTTCCAGACAGAGGCCTGTATCATTGTTTGAACATCTGTTTTCCTTTAAGGGGTTCTCAAAGTTTGAGAAAGCATTGTCACCAGTTCCTTTATTTGCCTTCCAAAAAGACTTCATCTCTTCATTAATACTCTTGCCAGAAGCTTCCAGCTTGACAACTGACAGAGGGACTTTAGAAGATTTATCTTGCTGAGTTTCTATTACTTCAGCTTCTAACAAGAGGTCTTCAGTCATCTCATAAAACTTGTCTTTTGCTTCACTAAGCCATGAGCCCTCTGAGGAATTGAAACCCGACAGGCAGCAAGGAAATGCTTGGTTAGGTACTTTGAGCAATTCACATGGAATCTGCCTTACCATTTCTATGCTAACAACTTCCTCACTTCCATAATCCACATGTCTAACTACCACCTCATCACCTTTTATGCTGCTGACCTGAGCTCTGTAGAACTTTCCATCTTGACTATATTTTGCTAGACAAATATCACTGCTTTTAATACAACCATTCAAAGAGTTTAGTCCAAGGTTTTCAGCTTCCTCTATTTTTTCCTCTATGGACTTCATGTCTTCTGTATCAGCACTGCAACTCCAAAAGTATTCTGGACCATTTACCACTGCAACATAAATTTTCAGTGTCTCACCTGCCTCTGGAAACTTCCAGATAAATGATTTGCGATCACTTCCACAGGAGATTTCACTTTGTGCCTGAGGAAGCAAAGGCTCACACACAGTTGTCACGTCACTGTTCTCTCTTCTGTCAAGTATTTCTGTTGAAGAAGATCCTTCCCTACTTGTAAGATTTTCATCGGCTAAATCCACTGCTATTATACCTTGGCGGTCACTGAGAACAACTTCCCATTTATCTTCAACCTTCTCTACAAATTCACACGTTAGCAGAACTTCACTTGTTTTCTTGATGAAGTTAAGCACTGCTTTCTCTGCCCAGTCTGTATTTTTTTTCCATTTAAGTCCACCCAGGAAGCAGTGAATGCTTATTGCTGGAATAGATGACAAGTCTTCAGAGAGTCTGTGCACTTGATCAACATTAATGACTGAAGTATTACCATAATCAATATATTGTATACTTAGCAAATTGTCCAAAGTCTTCTCTTTTACTACAGCTCGATACCACAGGTTGTCTTCTGAATAAACAGCACTTATTAAGTCTCCTGCTTGGAAAAGTTGCCCACAAGGGTTCTTTGCTTGTGTCCTATTGTTTAAGCTTTCTGAAATGCTGTTAAGTTGAGCCTCATCACTTTCTAATTGAACATAAAAATCTGACGGATCATTTACATGAGACACGTACACTAACGCTTTAAGAGCTGGCACTACCTTCTGTTGCAGCAGATCAGATGATACATTTTTAAGTGTCATACACCCACCTTCGACATCAGATTTAATATCGGACTGTGTACCCAGCTGGACAGAGAGTAAAGACTCCTCCCCTACTTTATTTAACAAAAAAGCATCCTTCTTGCTGCTAAGCATTTCATCAGATTCTAGTAATCCAGTTGCCAGATCTCCCTTGGTAGCAGGCTGGAAAGAGTTCAGAGTTTCTTCTTTGACATGCCTTTTGCTACTCCCATCTCCTCTCTGAGCTTCAGATCTGCATTTTTCTCTTTCAACTTCACCGGCATTTAAAGGGGACTCGGCAGTCTCATTCCTCTCATTCACATCTCTATTTCTAGAGCACAAAGCTTCATTGTCTACATGCCTACACAGTCCTGTATTGTTTATTAAGCTTAACTCCTCCTTCAGTTTTGCATTAATTTGAATATTACCATCAAATAACTCAATCAACAGTTTACCATCAGATTCCTTTGCTACTACTATTGCTTTTAATTGCCTTTCTAGAACAGCTTGCTTAAACCATGTTGTAGCTTCTCTGGAGACATTAGATATATCAGATAAGGAACACTTTATGGCCTGCATTGGCAAAAGCAAGACATCACAAGCATCACTGGGTAAAAGAAGCAGATGATCTTTCTGTATTGTCTCTGTGTTCCCAAAATCCACAAAGAAGACTTCTGTATTAGGTTTTGTTTTCATAATTACTCCCCTGTACCAGTGATTGTCAGTATACTTTGCTAGACACAAACTCCCAGATTTTTGCAAGGTTTCTAAACTGGTCATTGTTTCACTTAGGTGACCAATTTTCTCTGTAAGCTGTGCTAAGACATCTGTACATCTTTCAAGTTGGCAGTAAAATGTACGTGGATCCTCAACGTGCGTAATATAAACGTCTTCCTCACTCCCGATTTTGATACCATGCATAGAATAATAGTAAGAAAGAAGCTGAACCGAGGATACCAGAGACTTTTGAGGAGATAAAGGTCTGGCCACACCTCTCTCGGTCAGAAACTGGCAAGCACTCTGAAAAGGTGTCATTAAATCTACAATGTTAAATAGCTCCTTATTGTTTATCGAAGCCAAGGCAAATATTGTACACTTCATGTCAAAGTGAAATTGTGAAGTATCTACAAACTCCTGAAAAGCCTGAGTTGCTTCTTCATCCCAAGCAAAAGGATCCTGACCATGTGGCTGGATTAAATTGTAAAGGCTGCACCTGAAAGCCTGAGCCTCTAACCTGAGAAAGCGTTCATTAATTAAGCGGAGGTTTGTTAGAGAGACCAGCTCTCTGTTGCCATAGTCAACATATACGACTTCTACTTTTTCTGCAGCAGGAACTTCACTAGTAATTAAAGCCCTGTACCATTTTTCACCCTCCAAGCGCTGGGCTAAACATACAGAATTTGGCCAAGCACGTGGGTGGGATGAATTTTTACAATACTCCTGAATTTCAGCCATTAATACCTTAAGGTCATGACAATTTCTACTTAACTGACACCAAAAATAACTAGGATTTTCAACATATGACACAACTACATTAACCGTACTTCCCACTTCTAACTGACCTCCATAAGAGAAACTTGGCTTCAATTCCACATAACTCTGTCTCCAAGACATGGGCATGTTTTCCTTGCCCTCATGCTCCTGAGCACGAAGAGATTCACTACTTTCAGAATTATGAATGGCTGCAACAGGGGTCTCTCTGACCATCACAGATGCGTAAGGATTAAGTCCTTTATTACTTCCATGTAGATCAGATTCTTCTCCGAGCCTCTTCTCTGCATTTATTTGGTTTTCCCCTCCAGCACATGCCAGGGAAGAAGCCTGGCTCACAGCCGTATCGGATGATTTCTGGAGAGTCTTGGGTATTTCACACTTCTGGTATTCAGCATACCATCTTTGGGCTAGGAGTTTACTTACACTTTTCTCTCCTAGTTGGGACTGGTCAAAAATTTCAACCATGTATTTGTCACCCTGCACACTCAAAAAATGAGCCTTCAGTCCCTTGTTCAGTACAATCTCTCTGAAGGCAGACACAGATGCTTCACTCCAACTCCCTCCCAGAGGAGAGACACTTGCCAAACCACACTTCAGAGCTAAAGCAGGTAGTTTCCTGAACTGAGGGAGCAGCTCCTTTACCGCACACCTATCTATAGTTTCTGTACTGCCTCTGTCCACCAGGTGTATTTCTACCCCACTGTCCAGTACCCGGGTGATCACCACTCGATAAAAGACACCCTCTTTCCCACTGGCACAACAAAGGGATCCAGGCTGTAGGTTCCACCCAGCAACATCCGACTTCGTGGCATGGGAGTAAAAATTCCACATGCTCTGCCTCAGCTGCCTGAAGAGTTGGCGATGCTCATGGAGCTGCAGCCAAAACTCAGATGGGTCTTGGAGGTGGGAGACCTGCACGTTATGGAATGCACCCAACTTCAGATGCACACCAGCTACCACAGCAGAGACTGGATCTCCTTGCATTAAAGCAACAGGAGGTGCTCCTGATGGCAATTCCAGTTCTTCAGCTTCTGCTTCCAGTTGCTCCTGAGCCTCAGTTTGGCTGACCTGCGTCTGGCTGCTCACCATGCAGCACGCCAGCACCCCAAAAAGATTGTTCAAATTGATGCCATTTTCCCCATACAGGTTCACATAATAGAGGTGCTCAAAGGAGTTAAACGTTTTGATGTGAGCACTCACTCCTTTACCTAGCACCAACACTTTCAGCTCATCAATCTGTGATGGGGACCAGCCACAACCTCCATCTGAGATACCTTGAAGAGCACATGGGTAAGTCACCACAGGCATACGAAAACACTCAACAGGCAAATGGCGCAGGTTAGCTCTGGTCACAGTCTCCTTCCTGCCATAGTCTACAAAGATCACTACAGCCACTTGCTGGTCCTGCTCCCCAGCAGTAAGCTCCAGCAGGAGTGCACGGTACCACTGGCCATCTACGCCACGTGCAGCACACGGTGAGCCTACTTTGAGTAATAAATCCTGCTCCCACCGGTCATAAGTGTGGCGCATGGTATCAGAAAGGCAACGGATCTCCTGGGACAGGCTCTGCAACTGACAGTAGATGTGTTGTGGGTCAGAGACATGGGTCACTAGGACAGGCTCTGTCACACCCAACTGAAGCTGTGGGTAGAAGTAATCCAAGGCAGGTGACACAGGCTGATATGAGAGCAAAACATGGAGAAGCTGTTGCACTGTAGAAGATACAAGTGAACACGCTGGAGGCTGCAACTTGAGCTGGTTCCTTAAGTGGCCAGGAGTCAGGCAGTGCCTAAGCACCTGGCTGAACCAACTGGGAGCGACGCACCTGGCCAGGCCCAGATGATGCATCTGGGCCACAAGCTGGGGCAGCTCAAGCACTATGAGCTGCGGCATCACCACCTCCCGCACCAGGCCAGACACCTCCTTGCCATGCAGGTGGCTAAGGAACTCCATAGCTTCCACTGTCCACATGGCGACTGGCGCATCCCCACAGGCCGCCACTCTGGGGCCTCCAGAGGGCATGACGTTAGCCACAACACAGCCCAGCACCTCAGGGGGCAGGTGGAAAAGCTCCTCGCCGCCCCGTGCCAGGTAATAGGCAGACGTGACCACCGTGCGGCCCTCATCAATCAGGAACACGCAGTAGTCCTGCCCACGGCGACTCACCACACAGCAGCGGTACCAGAGCCCAACCAGCTCCACCAGGCCCAGGTCTCCAGGGCGCAGCTCAGCCCCACCAGCCGCCAGCCCGTCAGGACCCGGGGCGGCTGCGAGACGCGGCCCCGCCACCGCCTGGATCTCACGGTGGAGGCGGACGTGGTCGGCACTGCGTTCGCCCAGCAGCCCCCACAGCCGCACGATGGGCACCTCAGGGCGCAGGCCCACCGCACAGACCCGCAGTGCCACGGGGGCACCAGGGCCGAGCACCCCTGGCCTGGAGCTCATCCCTGTGCCTCGGCCTTCTCCACCCACCTGAGGCCAAATGGCTGCCCCCGACGCCCTCATATGGCACGCGCCGGCCACGTGAGCCGCCGGGAACCATTACGCGGCTGCCCGAGTGGTCGAGTCCATTTTGATCCCTGCGGGGGGGGGGGG
>VZSC01000591.1:24011-37071 GCA_013398225.1 Steatornis caripensis
GGGGGGGGGGGGGGGGGGGGGGGGGGGGGGGGGGGGGGGGGAGGAAGCCCTCCGAGCGCGCTTAGCCTCCATTGGCCAGAGTGGGCGACGGGGCGGGGCGTGCGCGCAGGACTTGGCGACTATTGGTCAGAGTGGGGCGGCAGTGTGAGGGTGGTGGTAGCCCGTGAGGGGCCGGGCGGGGCGCGGGGCGGCGGGCAGCCGTGGCGGGGCAGGGCCGCCCCTTCGCCGGCGGCCAGGCCCTGCTGCAAGCCTGCCTCAGGCTCGCTCAGCGCCTGAGGTGGCGGCCGCCGGCCGCCTGTCGCCATCCGATCTGCTCGCTCCGTCTGCGGCCGCCACGGCACGGGGCAGCTGGCTTCGCCGGGTCGCGGCTGGCTCAGCCATGTGCAGTACGGGGAGGGTGACACCGGGCTGAGGGCTGCGCTGCATGTGGATGGGGCAGCCTCTGCGGGCCCTGGGAAGGAGCAAACGGGGCTGCTCTGTTCGGTGGCCTCTGCGAGATAGCCTGGACTGGCACGCTGCTGAGGTTCATCTGTTCAGCTTGGCAGCCATGCGATTGCTCCCTGGTTTTGCTCCCCTTTTCCCAGACAGACCTTTGGGGTTTTGACGGGGCTGCTTTCCAGCCTTTAGGGACAACGGTCAGAGGGGGAGGCGTGAGGAAGAGGAAGGCCCAGGACTTCCGAGAGCTTTTCTTAGGCTGCAGGAGGGTCCAGCCAAGGAACCCGGGTGCCATCCTCGGGCTAATGCCTGGCTTCTGAAACTGAAGCTGGTAGGTAAATAAATACGGCCAAGTGCTTCACAGGGTAGAAACGTCTGCATGAAAAACCTGGAATTACAGAACAGTAGTAATGCAGAAACTGGCAAGTTTTGCTACTCAAATTACTTACTTTTTAATACAAAATACTACGAACAGCACTGTTACAAATCTCTTTAGTGTTTCACGCTAAAAAAAAGGGAGCTTTATTAAGAGTTAAGATAGTTTTTCACTACAAGACTTTTCAAATTATTTAACTCAATAGAGCAGGTACTTCTGTATATCCATCATCAGTGTTACCTGAGCAACAGGATTGTGAGCAGGACCACTCAAGCTGTAACTGAAGAAGCAGCTTTAACTGCTGGCTTACAATCGCCGGTGATGGCGTGCAAGAAGGAAAGAACTGAGATTAGTTTATCAAGCTGACAACTGGAAGAATAACAGTATTTCTCAACGAGAACTTCTGACCTCCTAATAATGGTGAGATGAATTTTTTCCAGGCTGGAATCACACACTCAAATGCGTGCAGCCATAACACATGTAGAATACAATCAAAAAGTACAAGTGCAAGCCAAGAAGATGCCCAGTCTGCATTTTAATCAGAAATTGACACATTGAAGATAGTAGTTGCAAAGCCTAGAAGAAATCCTGAGTATTTTCTCAGAGAACTAAGTCTTGTACAGTCATTTCATTACTAGATATTATTAAATCAAAGCCAACTTTGTTCTGTCTACGTTATGATTGCTTGTATACTGCATTTTTGCCTCCAGATTGCCAAAGATAAACCTAGTGACAAAAACAGCAGTCCCCTTTCCTATGAAATCTGGAAAGCTTTAGGTTTTTTAAAAAATAAATCACTCATATTCAAACATCTTGTGTTTTTGAAGAGAACTTTGTGTTTTCACCTAGATTTAAAATGGGCAGAGCCTGTGTTTCCATGGAAAATTGGTACCTTAATGACCCAGTCTGCCACACCAGCACTGGGACTCTCAGAGGACAAGTAGTTCAACTCAGTCCTGTGGACAGCATTTGTGTTAAGACTCCTTTGAGGGGCAGAGCAAACCGGGTGTTTGATTTCCTGGGTACAGGACTACATTTCACTCATGGATATTATTCAAGTGGTTGCATGAAGAGGTCAGGCCGTCTCTGGGAAGTCAGAGGGACACAACCCCTTCCACCTTTTGTGCAAAG
Source organism: Steatornis caripensis (assembly GCA_013398225.1). Classification (NCBI taxonomy): domain Eukaryota; kingdom Metazoa; phylum Chordata; class Aves; order Caprimulgiformes; family Steatornithidae; genus Steatornis; species Steatornis caripensis. The sequence goes on from VZSC01000591.1 coordinate 25,954, forward strand.
CAAATTTGAAATCAGGTAAACTGCTTTAATGTTTTTCAGTACCCAGCACTACAAGCTTGGTTTGCTGAGGCATCAAACTAATAAGAGGTAGTTTTTCTTGTGTGTGCAAATGCAATAATAACAAAAATTCCCAAATAATTTTATAGCCTGCATATCCACAGAAGATGTTCGGTGCTGCATTGTTCAATCTGCTCTTGACCTTAACGACAGGAACCATCTCTATTATGAAACAAGCAAACAGTGTAATGATCTACTTGCTTGGTAGATTTATTTTTTACCTCTGTTTACTGTTTCAGAAAGCGGATGCTGCCTGCCAGTTGAAGTGGTATTGTGACAATTTTATCCTGTGGATGACTTGAATTTCATATAGCAGTCAGACAAGCAAATAGTGTTCTTAACTCATGGCTATTCCTAACCAGTAAGGACTGGATTTGGGGCAGCAACCTATACACATGATCCTACTGCCAGTCTCCTAAATGAATTAGTTCCCTGTAGGGACAGGATGCCTTGTGGAATGAGAATTCAGCTTTCTGATTCTTCTTTGTTTTGTGAATTGTAAAGTGGTTTCACGATTTTAAAATGAACTAACTCCACAGATCCCTCTGATTTGTTCATATGTAAGCCAGAATACCAGTGACCAAGGAGCCTGTGAAAGCAAACACCGAAGTTAGAGGCTTAAAACAGAAGTGACCCAATAAATAAACCCATTAGATTAAATTGTATCCTCTTAAAAATCACATTCTTAAGTTCAATCTCATGTCTTTCATACAAAAATTGTAGTGTTGCATATGGTTAGGGCTACCCAGTCCTTCACAAGACACCTAAAACTTTTTTTGCAGCTTGCCAACCCTTAAATGTTTGACCTGAAATGTCTCATATTGCGGGGCTGCTTCAGGCTGAATGCTTTTTTAAAAAAAAAATAATTAAAGGGTTTACTTGTTCTAAAACCGTAATCAGAAAATTACACAGTTCTCCTTGCGTAAGTTTTATAGCCTGTACCCATTTAGTTGAGATGCTCTAATTTATTTTTCTTTTTGGCAATAGATTGGTGTTTGGCAAAAGGCTGCCTTGTGCCTAGGAAACACCTTTTCCTGCTCCTCTGAAACACCCGCTAAACATTCCCAAAATTACAAGCCTTTGGGAAATCTAAGTTGGCATATGCTCCATGGAAATTTTTAGCTTAGTGGTAAACTCGCAATGACCCCATCAATACTGAATGTGCTCTGGCTCAGGGACACGAGGGCTGAGCAACTGAGCAGAACCATCCTGTAATTGCTCTTACTGGAGGCTGTGACCACTGTTGTACTCAGTTAAATTAGAGAAGGGAGGCTTTTGTCTTTGATCTTAGTGCTTAATCTGCTAAATTAAACAGCGTCAAGACCTTGAAGCCAGCTGGCAGAGTCTAGATGTAGCCATACTGTTGAATTCTTACAGACTTAAAGAAAAAAAAAAGTGGTCACACCTACATTTGCTATTGGGAATTGTCCCTTGCCCAAACAGTCTGGACAGCCCGGTTGCAGTTCCCAGGCTCCACCTGCTGCTTGGCTTTATTGTACAGATGTAGCCCAGCAGTATGCAGGAGAAAACCGCTAGCTGAATACAAGAGGGGCAGAAGTGAGATGGGGATGGAGCAGTAATAAAGCAATTCTGGGATCAGGAGAGGAGGAATTTTCATTCATCAGAGGGATGCAAAGGGAGACAAGGGCTGGAAGCAAGAAGGGAACAAAGGAGAGTTTAGGAAGGGAGAAAGAAAGAAGCCAGAAACTGTAAAAAGTGCAAGGAGAATCACTAACAATTAAGAAGGATGGCATTTTCCAAATTAAAGAGATGCAAGTGTCAACGTGGAGGAAGTGACACTGTGTGCAGTTGTGTCATCTACTACATTCAGCTATGCTAACTGCAATTAAATAAATTGAGACACCCAAATAATTTTGGAAAAGTGGTGACACAGAAAGAACTCCTTACATTTTAATGCCACATTGTTCAACTGTCTTGTAAAGAGAGTTAAAAGCCACTTACCATTCGCATCCAGGTTGGTACAAAGCCTTTGTATAGAGACATAAACCCCTCACCCTGTACGGCTTGAATCAAGCAGTCCATGGAAGACTTATAAAGCAGGCCTCTGGCAATGTGCAAGGAGAACAAATACTGTTAGGATTACAAATACGCAATTGCAAAAAAATCCAACCCCCTCCCCCCCAAAATAATCTGTATCAGATAAATTTGTACAAGCAAGAGGTCTTTTTTAAGCTTGCTGGAGTCTCATCAGAACTGAAATCCACTAAGTAACTGAGTATGCTTAGGTGGCCGTGACAACAAACCCCTCTGCGCATGCAAAACGAAACCAATAATGTGATCACCAGAAAGATGAAGAGCAAATTAGAGACTTAGCACTTCACTCCCAGCGAAACCAGTGAGACTCGGGGTTTCAGTTTTCTACTGGAAAATCGGTCTGTGAAGTGTCTGTACCTTCCCTGTTTATCTCTCGGCTGGTTCATTATCCGGGTTTTCACCACATCAGCAGGAGTTCCCAGAACAGCAGCTACCAGCCCAGAACAGCAACTGTCAACAGCAACAGATACTTAAAGAAACTAAGATTTATCACAGGATTTAAGCATCATGATTCCAGTTCTAATAATATATAATGTAATAAAACAGTCACAATAAGATCATTAGTAATACCTCATAACTTAACATGAACTCGATTTGGGAGGCGGTTTGCTAGTATTGCTCAGATGTCCTCCCAGCGCCAGCTTCCCTCACCTCTGTGTGCAGTTCTGAGGCAGGGATAAAGGACCCACAACAGGCAATTTATGATACTGTCTGTATAAAGCACATTTCTTCATCTTTTAAGGGAGTAAAAGAGGTTGTTTTGCAGAGTTTGTATTGCTCATTCTTATGGTTTTCTAAAATTAAAACTAGGTTAGATAAAATAGTAGCAATTCTAGAAAACTTTCGTTCCTGTGCTCTCACAGATGTGTGAAGTGTTTAAATGCACCAGCAAGGCACTTCTAGTGAGGGCAGTTTTGTAGCAGTGGTTGCATCCTTCGTCTTGTGTCTTTTGTACAAAGATGTCCTCTCAGGCAAAAAAAGAAGTAGTTATAAAGGCGCATTTTATCAGCAGTATCACGAGCAAAGAATATGGACTTCTGCTGGTACAGAGAGGCAGATCAAGACGGCAAGGCTGGAAATGCTCCGCAGTGGAAAAGGGGTAATCAGGGAATACAGCACCTGGCAAAACTATGAGTCACGCTGTTGTCCACAAGTGGCGTGTTCAGAAGCAAAAAGTGTTTCACTGAGTCGTAAGTGGTCAGATCTGTAAAGAGGATAATGAGAAAAAAACAGCGTTGTCAGAAGTAAATGGCATCTGTGCTGTTCATTACTGACACATGATGCAGGCTTGGCATGACATAAATTTCCAGCTCCTCCCATTGCTAGCACTCTGCCCCCAGTTTCTGATGGCAGTTGTCCTGTCACTAGGTCCTGTCATTAGACACGTGAAGTGCTTCCTTCTACTGCCGTCTTCTGTGTTTTAGCCTACAAGCGATAAAATGGATCCCAAACCGAAAATTCTGCAAAATAACTCATTAACCAAACCCAGAAACGTCAAGATAAGGATGGTTCTACCTCTCCCACCTTCATGCAAGTGTTATAAAAGTGTTATAAAAACATCAGAAACATTAGACAAAAAAAGTAGATGATGTCATGGAGGTTATATCATGTTCTTCTGAAAGCAGACATGAGCTCCCACTGCAAACATTATCCGTCCAGTGATTCCTTTACTGCTGCTATGCAAGGTGTAAGCTTACACTACCTCTGATTTTCTGTCTTCAAAGGTATTTTTTGGTCATGCTGCTAACACATCCCTGTGCTGAATGATGTAGAAATCAGTAGCTGTCATGCCAAAGAAAGACATTTAAGCATGCACAATAAAAAACTGCCAAGACAATTGTATATAATACGTGCCACCAAGCACAGAGCAAGTGTTTATGGTGGGGACCCACAGGCGGTGTCTTTCAGTCCCAAAGACATCTCCCTCCTTACTTTATAAACAGAACGCCAGGAAGGAGAGCAAAGACTGCCCAACATATCCTAGCAGTTTTGGGGTGACACAGAAAAGGCCTGTCTATATGTGGAAGGTGTGAGTGCTTCTTGGATCAGATGAGGACTCGGGTACTTGCTTCACCTTATAGCCCTCAGTCCCTGCCTGAACTACACTGTAGGTGTGCTTGTCTACTGCTTCACCACACCATGCTTGGGCTGTGGACCTTGTTGATCTGGACACTGACTCATGGACCGTCTCCCTAGCTCGACCTTGGACTTTTCTTATCACCATGGACCTGCAGGTGGCCACTGAGCTGTGTCTGACCCTGGTGATTCTCACCAGACCTCATGCTGGCTCATCACCACACGCTTTCCCGAGGATCTGGATCTCGGTGGAACCCGTCTGCCTTCACTGGCTCTGCCCTGCTCACCTTGCTTGGGCACCAGGGAGCTGGGTCTTGGCTGGCGAGGGCCTTGCTCTGCTGGCTGTGGGACCTCCTCAGCTCCCAGCTCACCATGCCTCAGACTCAGGCACAAACTTATTTTTAAGCAAATTGATTTCCACAGGAACAAAATACTCAAGGCAGAAGTCACTTGCAGTGTGCTTCAAACAGGTCCTCAGTGTAGATAACCAAGAGACAAAGACCAGGGGGGCAGCTGAACTCTCCTTAAAGCTTAGGTGCAACCTTAAGCGCTGCATACCAAGTTAGGAATTTTACCTCCCATGTTCACGAGAGCAGCTCTCTGGACATTTGGCACCCATCCAGCCCAAAGCCCCCGTATTCCTCCTTCGGACAGGATCTTCATAAATGCGTGGTGCACTCCCTGAAACCTGAAATCAATATGCAAGTAATAAGTAGAGAGCCCAACTATGGAGAAACCTTTGCCTATTCCGGCACTTTGCTGTGCTGCATCCTCACATAGGAAAGGCAATTTATACCTGCGAGGATCTGGCTCTCCAGATCCATCTTTGCCTTTCATGATGCTATATTTTACCAAAAATACCAGTTCCCCTGGAAAGCAGCAATCTGGTCGCTAATTACAGATGACCCTTTGATCCCACAGCTGGGTTGCAGTGCTGAATGTACCAAGACGCCAAACGATGCCAGCAGTTACGGATGCAAAGAGCGGTGTGTCCTGGTATCTGCAGAAGGGTCTTGAGCCCTGTCGTCTGCAGTCAACCCAGCCCTTCCCTGCGCCTGCGCATCCTGCACGAGCCATTTCCCCCATCCTTTCTTCCAGCTTCCCTTCTTCACAAAGCATCCTTCCCTCCCCCTGGCAGAGCGCTGGCATGGATGTGCTGCCCATGTAGGATGGACGAGGGTTTGTGGTCTCTGGGACCAAAACATCAGAATAAGGAAGGCAAATAAATGGAATTAGGAGGAAGTCTTGAATCCCCCATCTTAACCACAGCCCAGAGCCATCGCATGCCTCCCAGGCACTGCTCTTCCCCCAGAAGGGCTCCGAGCAACTGGAGAGAGGGGCTGGCAGAAAACAGAGAGCACCACACCCTAGGCCAAAAAAGGAATCATTAACAGGAAAAAAACGCCAGTTTCGAGAGGAACCAACCGTAATGGCTTTCCTTCCAGCTTCCTTTTCCCTTCCATCTGCATCTGCACCTTCACCAGATCAGTGGGGCTGGCAAAAAACTGTCCAATGGCACCCGCAGACATGCCTCCAACTACAGCTTTCCTGCCCAACAGGGAAAGAAAAGGCACTCCAGAATACACTGAAACTCTTTACAAATTACAGTGCTCAAGCTGAAGAATGCAGCAGCATGACCCAGGTGAAACAAGTGTAAATGTTTGTTCCTTTTATTAACAGCCAAAGTTAAGGTACTAATAGCAGTGACTGCCGGTAGTTAAGGCAGACAATAATACTTCTGTCAATTTTAAGAAAGGTTTAAAACTTGTCTGGGGAAAAAAGAACGAGTTGTTTTACATCACCAAGATGCTCTGCTTCCTCTCCAAGTTACATCTCCTCACTTAAGATTTAAAGGCAGGATGGCAGGGTTCAACTAAGGGATGGTGCCCCATATATCATAATAACTGAATGCCAATCTGAAACTCTTAACTGCTTGCTGATATATAAAACTTTTGTTCATCTGCCGTTGTGACTAGATGCATTGTGTTAATCTTCTTGTTTCATTTATTTTACCAGAACCAGAAATTTCGGTATTATACCTTTCCCATAGCACCAAGCATGACAAGTACTTCATCTGTATTAGATTTTATAAATCATAGAATCATAGAATCATAGAATCATAGAATCATAGAATGGTAGGGGTTGGAAGGGACCTCTAGAGATCATCTAGTCCAACCCCCCTGCTAAAGCAGGTCAGCCNATCCCATCTTAAAATCAATTTTGGACGCAAGATCTGATTTTGGTGTAAAATACTTGATTGGATATGATACTCTGTATGATTATGAAAGTACATGACTGACATTTTAACAATAAGGATTTGACAATTACAAATTACCCATTTTTGCAAAACTTATAGAAAAATCTGCTCCATTCCCCACAGGCAAAGAGTTAATTCTGTGGCTGTATGCCACTTGCATTGTCAAAAAAGTGAGATTTAACTGTTGCTGAATTAAACTTGCAGAACAAAGACTTTGGCTTTGCTTTTTATAGGGATCACTTGTCTCCTCAGGAAGGATGCACAGATTTACCTTAGAACTGACATCAACAAAACGGCGTTTTTTCCTTCACTATCTGCCTCTTCAGTAGCCAGGAAATTTCCATCTCTTGGGCTAAGGTACACCACCAGAATCAGCAAAGCTTTCTGTTCCCCTTATGCTCCCTGTTTGTAATCCAGTGGCATAATCATTTCATACCCAGGCAGTACGGCAAGCATCAAAGCAGCAAAAAGCATTGCCATACTGCTGCTGGACAACACGTAGCGGGACCCATCCCTCCAGCAGCTGGAAATCTGAGTTGTACCACCCCTCACTTCTTTTCTGCAGAGCTCCAGAGGATATTTGACACTTCCGTCATCCCTTTGGAAATGTGTCCTCACCCTGTCTGGAGCTAACTGGGCTCTTGGTCGACCTCAGAGCTGAGCAGGGCACAAGCTGCAAGTCCAGCCTGGCTCAGCTTAACCCCTGGTTTGCATCACCCAGGCAGCTGTAGGATTAGTCACGGTTACTCACGCTGGTGTAGGGTTTGTGCAATTGCTTGTGGCTTCTCCCAACAGCCATGACACACAGCTGCACAGTCAGCCATGACTTACCTGCATTTCCCAACATCCCCGGCCCACGTGGAAATAAAAAAGCTGCCACTACATCACAGACCTTGAGTCAAAGTTAAAGCTGCCCTGCCTCCACTCTGAGCCTGGCTAATTCCTGCCAGCCCAGGACAGCTGCTCCTATCGATGCAGTTTATCATGTTTCTCCATGTCTTTAGTAGAGTATCCTTATTAGAGTACGCATGGTCCTAGTTAAGCCTCTGAGAAACTTATTTCAGTATTTCTTAGTCCTGTTCCCAGCTGAATGAAAGGAACTAAAATCAGAGAGTCCATAACAGTGCTTAAACTCCTACTTTATATTTACCCTCTTTAGGGAAAGTGAGCCGTGTAGAAATGACAGCTTTTAGGGCTGCAGGACTTCTGCAGTAAGGACAATCCCCAAACAGGCAAAAGCATAAATATGCAACGTTACCAGAAAGGAAAGCTTTCGTCCTCAGACCTGCCAAGCACGGAGTCACGGAGATGTTCATACGCAACCATCCGAACGCCAGAGTACACTGTGAAAAACCAAAGCAGGAGATGATTCTTGGGTCTGCCATTTCTAGAGGTCACGCTGTGATAAGGAGGTCAAGAGATATTTGTTGTAAAATAGTCTGGAGTTTGCCTGGGTCAGTGGGTCACTGCTCCTATGTTCGTGATCAAAATGGGGAAAGCGAGGGGGGTGCCTGGTAGCAGTGCTGCAGCCAGAACTTTTTAGCATCAGAGAATCTCTGGCTGAGCCATTTGTCTGCCAGGAGGCAGCACGGCTTATGCCTTCACGTTAAGGAGACGCGACCGCATTGCTTCCGTCTCAGCTGCTGCCAAGCACAAAACCTCCCACAAGTGTTTTTGAGGTTTGTTGCTGTCACCATTTTTCCAAATAAAACACAGAAAGCTGTTAACTGTGGTCAAACCGCTAATGCATTTCTTCATCCTAGCGCTTGCAACCTTATCTTTTTTCCCCACTTCCCTCAAATAAAAGATATTTATTGTTCTGAGGACTCTGAGTGCCTGCTTGCGCTGAAGACCTTCCTGCAAAGATGACAGGGAAATTATATTTTGTTTTCCCAAAAGCCAGATTAAGGCTGTGAAGGAATGAGCAGGAGAGGGGAGAGAGGATATTGAACCAGAATCCCAGGTATTTTGAAGTGAGATTGCAGAGTAGATTGAAGAAGTCCTCGCAGATAAAAGTACAAGATATGGCAAGCTCGCACCAAAAGGCTGTCGGCCACAGAAGGCAGGACCCAAACTGGTCCCGTCGTGAACAGATAATCACCTATGTGGCGATAGACAGCCGGCGTGGCTCCTTGCCAGAGCTTTCGTAAGCCCTCCTCTCGCACGATGCCAGCCGCGGTGCGCAACATGCCACGGTAAGGGACCGCCTGGCCGGCAGCAGCTCCACTGCGATGAACGGCAGCTTCACCTTGGACCTGCAGTCGAGTTTTCATGAGATCCAGGGGAAATGTCACTGAAGAGAAATAGCAGGGAACAAACGTGACTACGGTGCAGCTGCGGGGAGACCTACCACGCTGGTGACTGTGCCACAATCCCCCCTGCCAGGCGGCCAAGGGGGCTCTGCAAGCACCGGCAGGCAGCAGGGACCGTACCCAGTGGGGTGCAGGTGATTTGTGGAGAACAGGAGATTTGCATCCAGATTCACATCCAGATCTTTTAAAAGCGGCTCTCTAATCCTGTTCTAGTTACTGCCCCTGAGTAAAGATCAGTCGAATCTCTTATTGAGCGTGTGGCCTCTCCAGTTCTACCTAGCATAGTGGCAGCACATGTCACAGTCAGGAGCAACTCCACAGTGGCCATCGTAGTGCAGACACACAGGCAGGCGAGCATCTGCCCTACGAACCACTCTAAAACATGCTGCTTTCCTGATGCGGACACAAAAATCATGTTTAGCCTGTTATTTCTCTCACTGAAATAACGGGTGGCCAAGGAAGATAATCCAACTCGATCTCAGCTTCCTGGGGCTGCTCCTGAAACAATATGGGTATATATTTGCTGGCCCTAATTTCAGTCTCGTGCCAGAGGTGTCTCACGGCGTGATAGACCTTCCCAGCCTGTCTCAGGCAGCGAGTGCTGGGGAGCAGGGGTTGTCTTTGGTTCGATAGCTCTGCGACACACCATGCCACAGGGTCCTTCCAGAGCAGGGCTCAGAGGCACTAGGGGAATGCCGTCACCACTCAACACCTCAGCAAATTCGCAGTCTATTCGCGCATTAAGTTGGTATTCATGTTTAAAGATTAGCAAAGATTGAGCAGTTACAAAACATGAGAGCAATGCAACAGATTTGCCTGTAAGACCTTGTAGAAATTATATAAAATATGCTCAGAAATATTCCAAATACGTTAATTGATCACAAAGTAGTGCTACACAGATGCCAGGGTGCTTCTTTCCTGCATTTCAGCAACCAGTTCACTATACTCCATTTTTACAGACATCTCCACCATAACCAGAAACATAGGATTCGATTTTTCTTTGATTAACCTGCATTAACTATGCAAACCAAATTCCTGAAGAAGTTGGCCCCTTGATACTAACTTAGGCAACAGATCATCCTGCCTCTTTAGCCTTCTTCCAGAAACCCAGCCAGTGCAAAGCTTAAATTAGTCACAACTGCTCTGTTGTGACTGCAGCCCTTTGGTCTTGGAGGCAAAGATTTCGACCTGAAAAATCTCTCCCTACAGCCACAGTCAGGTGGCATAAAACACTTGCAAGGATTAAATTATTGAAAAGTCACAACGAGCAGAGTGGAACGAACAGATTTGCTGGAACAGAAAAGCCGGAGCAAACACCAAGGAATAAGGCATCCAGGGACTGACGTTTCCCCTGCCCCCCATACGTAAATTTTGACCCCCTTCCCTCTCGGAAAACCACGGTGAGTTGTACCTAGTTCTGCCACAGCCGCTGCACAGGCTGACAGAGCGAATTTGCTGGCTCGGGGCCATCTCTCTGGAAGAGGTAAGCTCTTCTCTTCTTCTGCAGGTGACATCTAGCGACTGACATAAACCAAGGCTAACCAGCCACCCTGCGAGCGTCTGGAGGCAAAGCAGACCCTAGCTCAGCTCTGCTCTGGGTCGCTTAGGAGACAAATTGCTGGCGGTCATGTTTCTCCAGCACCAGCACCAGGAACCGCAGCAGCCCAAGTGCCTCCTGCAGAGCTGCAAGTTCCCTGTGACACGAGAGACCCCTGCGCAGCATGGGAAATGTAGTCTGTCACCAATGGCACCCTCTGCCAGGACACCAGCAGTGTGGGTACAATCGCATGCACAATTTTGCCGTTTATCTACATTAAGAAAAAAGTCAGTAATGAGACCTCAAGATTATGAGAACGTGTATGGGCTCTGCTTGCTTTATGGGGTGCTGTCATTGACAGCAACGTCTCAGGAGCCCCGAGCTGCATCCCTGTGCCAAATGGCTGCACCGGCACACCAGGTGCGTAAATTAATCTGGATACGGCTTAACGAAAGCTGCATTAGCAACAGCTACATGCCAAGCAGGAGAACTAATTTTCTAGTGCTTGTAACAATTCATGTCTCCTGGAAATTAGGCACAGAGCAGTGCAGTTTGAGCAGGGGGCACACAAACCTGGGAAGACAGAAGTTGGTCTCTGCCCAAAGCCCTATACGCAAAGTTTAAAGCTTTTCCTAGCTGAATGCTGAAGCCCTGTTAATTGTGAGCCAGCCCTAATTTTTCTTAAATTAATGTAGGCATATTTAGGTGCTCATCACAAAAAAAAGAGTAAGGCATGCGCTGTTCACGAGAAGATTTTCATTTATCATTAAGGCTCAGCTGAATCACTAAGTTAATCATTAGCCATTAATCACTAATCCTCATGC
>VZSC01000594.1:0-23805 GCA_013398225.1 Steatornis caripensis
CCATTCTATGATTCTATGATTCTATGATTCATTGAAAAACAGAGTATTCTGGCCCAGGACTGAAATACTGAAGCCAAAGCCCGATAGATTTCTCTCTTCAGTGGTTCATCGCCTTTATAATCCAGAAACATTTTTCTTGCATACTTCCACACGCATTTGACTTTTTGGCTGACTCATATCTCCCATGATACTTGGTGATGAAGAATTTCTTTGTCCCTCACAGTCCTTTCACTAAACAGGAAGTTTCAAAAAATTTAAACTTTCCGTAGGACAGAAAATTATTTTCCAATTGGCTCTACATTTTACTTATTTTATAGTCAAGGACCTGGTGAAAAAGAAGTACATGATAATTTGTTATCTCTCTTCTCCTGCTGATTTCTGTTACTCTGAGTCTAACACTTATTGTGATTTGCAGCTAGCTTTAAATGACTTTATCCAGGAAGTTCCCACTTTGCCTTTTTACATTATTCCATGTTCTAAAAAAAAGATTGATATAGTTAACTTCAAGATCCAAACTGCAACTAAGCTGTGATGTATTTTTTTGTTGTTGAGGTGGTTTTTTTGATTCTCACTTGGATTTAACTGTTTGCTTTTACCTAGATGCTCATTAAATAATTACATTTATTAATTTCTCCTTGTGCTTATACTTCTATTTTTGATGTCAGTTTAGCCCAGGCCAAGGGTGTCTGTACTGTGTTCCCCAATACAGTTGCAGATCTAAAGCCTACGGACCCACTGTGGCCATGTCCCAGCCTCAGGGCAGGTGTGATCTCTGTCCTGCTGTATTGGCTCCTCATTTTTGCCTACTTGTATCTTGAGATACAAGATGATGAACATCTGCATTACTGTTTGAAGTGCTGGTGGGAAGAAAACTCCATCAAAAAAGAAAGAAAACATAGGTCTAATCAATGGTACTTCCATTAATGGAGAAGAGTATGGTGTTGTTCACAGCAACTGAGAAAAGAGGAAGATTTTTACAAGGTAAAGGCCTAAAGACCAAGATGAAAAGAGCTCTATTCATAAGCAAGAGGGAGAGGAGTGAGTGAGGAAAGAGTTCAGGACAAATGTCTCAAAGCGGCTATGGAAAAAGCTCTTCAAAAACACAGAAAATGTTCTGAAATGCTGAAGGGACAGGAAAGATGCCACTGAAGTTGCTAGAAGTCAAGAGCTGCCAAGTCCAGCCAGACTTCAAAAAACTAAAAAGTCAGGAAATGACATTCTTCCTAAACATCTTCAGAGGCCCAAGGGCACAACAAAAGAAATCCACTACAGCTGCATGACAATTGGTAAATTCTTGTTCTCATGCTATGTGCCAAACTCCTTTCTCTTTGCTTCTCTGATTCATGCCTCAGCGCATGGAGGTAGTCCAGACACTGAAGGGACCTTTGTGCTAAAATGTCAGTTAGAAGACAACCCTCACCTCTTGACGGGAAGACGAATATATAAGAAAATCTCAAAATACAGAGTAGAGGATAAAGGAACTAGAGTCTGAGAGGAGAAGGTAGCAGACAGTGGGTGAAAAAACAAGGCCAGTTTTCTGAAACGTGAGTTCAGTAACTATCCCTAGAGCTATAGCTTGAGAGCAGACAACAAATATGAATATCATGCCATCTGAAATCAATGTAATCCTATCATTTTGAGTTAATAAGGTTTTGAGTTTCCACAAAACAGGAACTCAACAGAAAAACATTCATGACTGTAATTTTTGAAACATAAATGATGAAGTGTGATGTATGTGTTGAGCGAGGAGGTCAGGATGTGAGTGTGCAAGAAAAGCTTATCTTTTTATTTAACTGACAACAAATATGGTTCTACTTGATTTCCAGAAGCCACATAAGACTATACATGGGTTTTCCGAACTGGCTTACAGGCCACTGAAGAAATACAGAGGAAAGAGTAAAAGCGTGCCTCTTTGCTTAGCCAGTGACAGCAAGAACTCCTTCTGCTCAGTTACCTGCATGTCCTTCTGCATGTAGCAGCCATTATACTTCTGGAATAAGATGTAGCACATTTCAAGACATTGTGGCTTACTGTTTGTTGCTGAAAGCCTTCCTGGTGGTCCAGGTATGCTGGGATTTAAAAAAACCTATTGTTTTAGCAGGTTCTGTGCTGTGGAGGGAAGATCTGGGATCAGACAGCACAGAAATTGCTGTGAGTGCATGATGTTACTCAGGGACCCTCCTCTTCAGGAGAAGTCCTCCAGGAGCTGAATTTAGCAGTTTTACAGGTCTTTTGTGTCTCTGAAGTGTCTGTCTTGTGCTTTCATGTAAGGCATACCTGTCTCCAGGGAGTAAGTCTTCCTTAAAGAGGAGGAGGAATTTGGTATTCTTATTCATTTACTGTCTTTGTTTTACCCCTACTAATTACCCCTCTGGAACTAAACTGAACAGAACATTAAACCACTTGTCCTTACAGGAGAAAGGATTTGAGTGAATTAACCTGCCAGAAAGATATCCACAAGGCACATTCCCTCATGGGGAACACCTTCTCTGCTCATTTGAATGAAGGCAAATACAGAAGATCACCAAAGTGGATGCTTTTTACATTTCAGTTTCCATTTGTAGCATTTGATGAGACCGGAGCAGGTTAATTTAGGTCTTAAATTCAAATGTTAAAAAAATAACCTTTTCAAAGCTTGACGTTAGTATGAACCTCATTTTCATTCTCTCATTTTTAAAGGTGACAAATTTGATGCAGTATTTATTACTCTAAACGGCAATATGACATGCCTGACAAAAGCCTATGAAAACAGGGAAAAGGAATGAAAGTACATTTTTTGTGTACAGAGTTGGCGTTGGATAAGAGACTTCAGGATTTCTGTTCCACTGTTCTTTCTTCTCTTTGTCTTTCCTTCGTAAGATCACTAGAGGGTCACTAAATATATGTTTAAATGTGCTCACAGCCTCCAGTATTACCCTACACCTAATAATCCCAAAGTAAATACATTGCATGATTGGTATAAAGCAAGAAAGATAACCTGCCTTCATTTAAAGTGGTATAAGAAGCTCATGTATATTTAAGAGTATATAGAATTTCACTGCAGGTGTTCACACTTCTTTCAGTTATAGTAATGTTATTGGTAGCAGGTGAACCATTCATATATTAAAAACTTTAATAAGAAAATATTCACATGATTAGCATCAGATAACAAAAGCAAAATAAAGATAATAAAAATGGCAATAGACTTAAAAGCCTCTCATATAGCGCTTTTATCAATCGTTCTATTTCCTACAATATGAGTGATAATCATTATGTCTGTTTTGCACATCAGGAGTTTAAGGAGGTTAAATTCACTATATTACCCAACCAACTCCACTGCTTAAAGCAAAGGACATTACTGCAGTAAACAGCAAAGATTGCTCTTGGTTTTCAGAGCATAACACCTTTTCCCTTGCTTAGAATGCCAGCAGGCTAACATTAACACTCTTGCATGTCCAGACCACTGCTCTGTTTTCAATAATAAAATAAACCAATAAACCAATGCCATTGTTGTCTCTGCTGCTTTGGATGAGGTGACAACCTGGATGGCAGAGGTAGTACTCAATGTCTCAGTAGAACAGGATGCCAGTAAGAAAGCTTTTCCCATTACAAATCAACAGTGAGCTAGCATACAAACCAGGTGAATGAAAACAGCGTCAATATCTTTTTGCCTTTTTGAATTGAAGGATCAGAGCAGGCATCAAAGCAAACCAGACATTTGTCCAGGAAATCTTTTATTGAACTATTGTGTTACAGATGAGCAATTAGATACCCAGTAATTCTATGCAGTTTTTTTTTTTCATCTGAAACTGGTCAATTTGTGATGAATATGCTGATAAATCATTAAGATTTTTATTTAAAAATGCAGTTGTTCTCTGAAGAAAAGGCCTCTTGTCTGTCAGTCACAGAAACCGTCAAGATTTTTGGCCAATGTCCTAAAACTCAAGGTGTAGAATGAGACTATGTGTGTGAGTGAATGAGTAAGTGAGTAAGAGGGCTGTTTTTTTATTTTCAGATTTCTAGTTTGGGTGTTAGGAATTGTACCATTCATAAATATTATGATACTGAAGTACTTCAAGTCAAGGACATACACATCTGTGAATATCTTCCCAAAGATTCTAACCCAACCATTCTGCTATTGTTTCGTCTGAGGATTTTCTTGTTCTTGCTCATTAGATCAGGAATTCCAGATTTGATCTCTCATACTGAAAGTTTCTTTGAAAACACTTCACTACAAGGAAAAAAAAAGAAAAAAAGTGTTTGGCTTTGGCCAATAGACAGTTTCACAACACACCGCTATAATTTTGCAGAAAACAACTAGTTGGCCATGCTGCTCAACACAGACAGAGAAACCCAGCTCCTTCCATGGTAAGACAGTACTCCTCTGCTTATTCTGCAGAACAAGATTAGCCAGGCCTATAAAAGAGCAGTTACATCACTACATTTTAGGTTTTGATCCTATGAATTCAACTGTTGGAGTCATAAAGGATGATTCACTTTCTCGTTTTTGTGGGGTTTTTTTCTTGAAGTGATTTTTTGGGGATCTTTTTTTGTGAGCTGTGCAACTTAAGATGATGAGACAGATATGCACCAACTTCTAGCACATATAGCATGTGTTTGTCTCTGAAGTCTGAGAGCATGTGAGTCAACATAATGGCTTCAGGTTGTAAGTAACATCAATGATGAAAACATTAAACCGCAAAACCAAGTTACCCTTATAATGGTTCATTTACCTTAGAGAAAAATAAATAACTAGATTAAATCTCTTTTAATATCTAGAAGGATTATCATGGACAATTCATTGCATCTGGCAGACATTTGCAGACTATCTCCTAGAGAATTGTTAGGTCTACATCCTTATGAATGATTGTATATATTTGCTACTCCTTTATTTACAGCCATGCTACAATTCACTTTCTTAAGATTCCAGGCAGAGAGAACTGTGGATCAAAAAGCTTGACATTTATCCATAGACAGAAAGGGGCACAGATGTTAGAGGAAGGAGAATAGCAAGGGGCAATATAAATGAAGTCAAATCAGTTCATGATCAACAGAACAACAACACTTTAACATTATTTTCTCAGGAAATTAGACATCAGTAATTGAACCTTGAAAATGTGATCAATTTTTGTATTACCAGCAATACCTCTGAGCCCTCCAAACAGCCAGTTTAGAAGGCTTGCATTTTTTTGAAGCTAAGGGATGATGGCTGAAACTGGATCACTTTACTGACAAGAAAGTGACCAAGAACGCAGAAAGGATTGAGACCTTATAAGTGCTGATATAGGTGACAGCTAAGAGGAGCCAAATCTTGAATTCAGCGGGAAACACATTGTGGGGAATTTGCACATCTAACCTGGGACTGGAAATTTTGCTCTAAGAAGAAATTGCCTAGGTGTAGTACTGCTGAGCGCTGCCACAGAGAAAACCCTTTGGGCACATGACTCTTAGGATCATTTAGCAGCAAGTGCTGAAATAGCAGAGAATTTTGGTTTTCTTTCCCCAAAATGGAAGCTGAGCTACAGAAATAGAAATACTTTGTTGTCTTGTCAACAGTGGATAAAAAAACATTTCAATTGCACTGAGAAATATTGTAAACAAACTGCATTTTGTATGCTGTACTGTAAGATGAAAGCCACTTTATCTTCTTAATAATCTCATGCTAAATATCCTTCGTGAAAGACAAGTGACTATAGGTCTCAAACAAAAAACACAGCTTAGAAAGTTGCATTGTCAGCTTCAGCTACCCTCTTCAGTAACCAAAGTCTTCTGAGTATCATTGTGATATATGCTACATCTGTAACAAATATAATGAACGTACTTAGGTAAAAAGATAAAAAGCTGCTGTTGATAGTGGTATCAGTTCTACCCATCTTTTCCTTAAGTGAATATTTGTTTGGTAATTTCTTATATGAATCATCTCAAAAACATGTCTCAAAGGGAAACCTGAAGGGAGGTAACAGCCTAATGAGTCAGTTCAGAGAGAGGGCTCTGTGTATAAAGCTTCATGGAGGACATAGGACATCTGTGTGAGTGAGTGAATGATGGGAAGAAGAATCTGTTAGAAAAAATGATGAAGGGCAGAGATGAGGACTATTTTGCTGGGAGAGCAAGCATTCATGGAAGAATTTAGTAGGCAACGATTTTTGACATCTTGATTTTCAAGGCAGAATGTAATCGTATAGTATGCTATAATAATTTCTACAATACTTAAGAAACCAGTCAGAGTAGTGTCCACACTAAAAATATTTATTTCTAACAGCTTACAGGAAACAAGGAGGTTTAGATGACTGAAGGAAGTCAAACATACTGACCACCCTTAAAAGAAATAAAAAAGGATTTTGGAGAATATTAACATTTGTTTGCAAAGAAATTATAGAAATATTTATAAAATAAAATATGTTTGTATTTCTGTAAATTAAGAAGACAACAATTGTAGTTCTCCTTGCACTCATAGGCAGAGAGGGTAATGGATGTGAGATATACTGATTTTAAGATATCTTTATACTTGGCACTTTGTGTCATTCTCATAAGCAAGTAAGAACATTTCAAGCATAGTTTAGGTACAAATCTGGTTTTAAAATTCATATTCTTATGTGCATCTATCAATAGGACAGTGCCAGACTGGGAAGACATTTCATCTAGGGTCTAATTGGAGTCTCTTCCAAAAGAATGTTCAATTTTATTATGAATTACTTCAGCAGTGAATGCTCGTATAGGTGGTGCCAAGAAGCTCTCTGAAAAATGATGAAGTAGCCTGTATGATGGGATGAGAATTTAAACTGATTTTGAGAAACTGGAAAAATGATCTAAACTTAGAAAATGTTGCTGACATGGAAAAGGTGGGGAAACTTTTCTTTTACCTTGAAGAAGATAAGGTTGATACCTTTTTCATTAAGAAAATAAATCCCATAGTTTCACTATGGAGAAGGTTAAAAATAATCTGATTAAAAGCAAAGACAACAAGGAAAAAAATAATGAATATTTCATCTTTTTGTGTAGGATACATATGAACAGGCTACAGGCTACTGCTCCGTCTGTGATTTTGGATGTTCTTAGGAACAGGCAAAGCAAACGCCCTTCAGAGATACACATTTGATCTTGTTACTTTGGTGGGGGACAGAATAATTTGGTCTCTTTTGATCACTTGAAGCTTCACATTCTGGTGACGTTGCACTTCTATGGAGAGTTTAGCAGCTCAACTTTTACAGCCTGGAGAAAACACGCTGAGATCTCTGCAGCTGTAAGCAATGGAGAAACATCAAAGATAAAGGTCCGATCCTGAGTCTGGTAAGAGGAGTACTCTTATGGGAAACGAGAGAGGTGAAAAGGAGAGATTAACAGCCATGGAAGATGTATTGGCTCTTTTTGCCATAAAATTATTAAAGCATTGTGCTGATTTTGGCTGGATAGAGTTAATTTTCTTCATAGTAGCTGGTATGGGGCGGTGTTTTAGATTTGTACTGAAAACAGTGTTGAATGTAAGGATGTTTTTGTTACAGCTGAGCAGTGCTTACACACAGTCAAGGCCTTTTCTGCTCCTCACACTACCCCACTAGCGCGGAGGCTGGGGTTGCACAAGAATTTGGGAGGGGACATAGATGGGACAGCTGATCCCACCGATCAAAGGGATTTTCCATACTGTATGATGTCATGCTCAATGTATAAATCTGGGGGAAGAGGAAGGAAGGGGTGGACATTGAGAGTGATGGTGTTTGTCTTCCCAAGTAGATGGAACCCTGCTTCCTTGCAGGTGGCTGAACACCTACCTGCCAATGGGAAGGAGTAAATGAATTCCTTGTTTTGCTTTGCTTGTGCGCACGTCTTTTGCTCTACCTGTTAAACTGTCTTTACCTCAACCCATGAGTTTTCTGATTTTTACCCTTCCAATTGTCTCCCCATCCCAGCTGGAGGGAGTGAGCGAGTGGCTGCCTGGGGATTAGTTGCCAGCTGAAGTTAAACCATGACAAGCATTATTCTGGTGAAACTACATAAATTCTTTTTTTTTTTTTGGTTTGTGAATTGTAGAAGGAGGTGTCAGAAAGATCACTGGAGAATGTGGAGTGAAGAGAGACAAATCAGAAGTGGAGGAGATGACCTACAGTTCTTGATCATAGAGTCTGCTGGGTGAATGTTACAAATAGCCCAGGCAAAGGTGGTAAATGAAAAAGAAAGAAAGCTACAAGGGAGAGCTCCTTGAAGAAAAGGAGGACAAAGCTGTGTATTCCTTATAACTCTGCAAAAGAGTGAAGAATCAATTTCCTTTAATGCATGAAAGATTGTAGTTACGAGCTGTGCCGCAGAAACTCAAGCAAGCTGGCAAACAACCTGATCTTCCAATCAGTGAAGTAAGGCTGTGAGCAAAGTTGCTGATCAGAGGGAATTCATGCTAGCTTACATAATTGTAGAGTGCCAATGAAGGTATTGAGTGTAGAGAAGGAAATCTGAATAGCTAAGAATGATCTCAACTTTCAACAGAAAGGCACAAGTCATCTGCTTATAGCCTGGAAAAAACTGGAACACATAAGCCAATATAGGAAATTTCATCCTCCAGCCTCTATGTGTGCATCGCATGAGGGGTTGACAACACAATGGACTTCACACAAAAGGTGAAGCCACAAAATGAAATCTGGAGCAGTTCCCAGGAGACTCTAAACCAATCTGGAGGTAGCAAAAAGACTTGAGGAGAGGTACCTGGCTTTGTAAAAGCCTCTCGCTACCTGGGATAAGTTGGGTGTAGCACAGAATCTGTCTTACTGTCTCATACTGTCTTGCTTGAGGAGTATTTAATTAATTTTCATCATCTGCAGATCATAGAATAGTTTGGGTTGGAAGGGACTGTTAAAGGCCATCTTGTCCAACCTCCCTGCAATGAGCAGAGACATATTCCACTAGATCAGCTTGCTCAGATCCCTGTCTGATCTGACCTCGAATGTTTCCAGGGATGAGGCATCGGCCACCTCTCTGGGCAACCTGTGCTAGTGTCTCACCACCCTCATTGTAAAAGAATTCTTCCTTATGTCCAGTCTAAATCTACTCTCTTTTAGTTTAAAACCATCAGCCCTTGCTACAGGCCGTGTTAAAACATTTGTCTTCGTCTTTCTTAGAGGCCCCTTTTAGGTATTGAAAGGCTGCTATAAGGTGTCCCTGGAGCCTTGTCTTCTCCAGACTGAACAACCCCAACTCTCTCAGTCTTTCCTCATAGGAGACGTGTTCCACCCCATGGTCATTTTTGTAGCCCTCGTGTGGACCTGCTTCAACAGGTCCATGTCTTTCTGGTGCTGAGGACCCTGGAGCTGGATGCAGTACTCTAGGTGGGGTCTCACCAGATCCTGTCAAATTAAGGTGACATTCAGTGTCATGATAAACATCACAAACAATGCCCACATCTTACCTTCTATTTTAAAAGAGATAAGTCTCAGTGAAGTAAAACCTTATGCTATGGAGGTTAATTCATCCCATTAAATGCCATTATTTCAATGTCTTTTCTGCACCCAGAAAGCAAAGAAGCCATCACACATGGCCATACACATGTGTGCATGTTCATGTGTGCACGTATGTTCTGCCCGGAGTGAGATCAGTTCAGAAGGCTCAATTCTGAAAGACTGAATGCCAGTTCAATGAGTTAAAAATTTTAACAACAGGCTGGTTTCCACGATGTAGAAAATATTCCTGTGTGCTATAGACTGATAAAGGTTTTGACTGATGCCATTTGTGCTGGACATGCAGCACTGGGCAACACAACTAGGGGACGTAGACACTGGTCCAGTTGTACTGACATAAGGAATAACTCACAGAGCCTGGTTTGAAGTCCCTGTTCTGTCTCTGTTTCACAAATCAGAGTTGGCATAATTTTAATACTAACTACTACAGGAAATTCTCCTAACCGTATTGGTTTCTTTTATACAAGAATCATAGAATCCCATCTGGCTGAGCTATACGTAATGCAAGGTGGATTTTGTGCCTGTCTTGCAATCTGTTTTTCAAACATTTTCTTTTTAAATTGTACTACGTACAATGTTTACCTGCAGATTACAGGGAAAATTGAGATTAGGTATCCAGTTGACCTTGGAAATATTTATGTGCTGGGCTAATAACCAGTCCTAAAAATACAGGCTGAGCAGTCTTCTACCTTCTACCTGGAAACCACAGTTCTTTTCCGTTCTTGAAAATTTGCTCTGAGGGTCTTGGTTAGCAGAATATGATTTGTGAACATTTCCAGTCTAATTCAGTAAGAAGTAACCTGCTCCTCCTACAGGCCACCTGGTTTATTTTGTATTACAAAAGGATGTAATCTTGACCTCAAAGGAAACATCTCTATTATCATGCTTAGTTGTTCATGCACAGTGCTGGTTAATTATTTATACCAATTAAAGACAGAGCCCTTCACCTAACAGCAAAAAGGATTTTTGTTGCCAAAGGGTTTTTGTTGTCTTTTATGTTGTTTTCATCATCCCTAAATGAATATACCCAGCTTCATATTAAGCATTTGACGGACTCCTCTCTGAAAAGTGCTTCCCTGCACTAGATGGACAGGCTGAAGACAGAGGTATCACTAGATGCATTCCAGGGTGCAGCGTCTGCCTTCACTTTGGTGTTACCACACTCAGTTATTTCACCAAAGTAAACTTTGGGGTCTTCTCCATATTTCCAGCTGGAACCAAAGCATCACTTCTAATTGCAATGTTGATACTTCTATTGTGCAAGGCAATGCTGTTCTGTGTGGTTTTATTTTCTAATGCGGAAGGAGTAGACAATAAACATTTCCTACAGGGAAAAAATGCCTTTATGTGGCCAGTACCCCAGCTGGAATAGTTCCACTTATGTTCCACTAGAAGTTATTAGAAAACTCTTCTTACCACTCCTGTTCTTTTTACCACCTTCTTGACTTGCTGATGCTTACCCAAATGCTACCTGACGCTGAGAGGGATCACTTCTGATCTAGATACTGAAACATGCTTTGCTGTCCTTACATGTTTTGTAAAGTTCCAAGTTCTTTGTGCCTGTCCTGGTTTGACCAAATGCAGTATTCCACCCCAGCAAAATCACAGCCATGCACTGTGCAGTATGGAAGTGTGTGTCGTTTTCTTCCTGATGTTTTCTTAACACAATACTTCAATACTTTCTGGTAATATGACCTTTCTTTTTCCTGCTCATTTGTCATTTCCATTTTAATTTAAATTAAGTTTTGGCTTGAACTGGAGGTGGGATGTTATTATGAGGTGGATTTTTTTTTTTTTTCCAAGGAGGACTGGAAGGAATTGCTTAGTTTCTTCCATGTTCCTTTATCTAAAACATTTAAGAATAAAGACTTGTAAAACATGTTATTTTCCATTTCTTTCTTTTCCTAAACATTAGCCAACACATTGTAACTAAATTGCTTTTAAGATCATAATTTTTTACTACAGAAAGCCTATTAGATAGGAATCCGAAAATATTATTGGTGCTGCATATACAATTCTAAGCATTGAATGAATACAAAACATATTTCCCAAGTTTCTGAGTTTCAGATCTGCCTTTGAACAGGTTACACCACAGAGTACTAAATGTTTTCTCATCGCTATCTGAAGTTGCATCGGGTTTACAGAAGTCATCCTTTATGTAGTATTTCTTGGGCAAAGCACCAGCATCACCTTCTCACCATCAAATTGTTCCTGTCTGGTTTGATTGTGTTATGTTTCAGGTGTCAGAATG
Organism: Steatornis caripensis; assembly: GCA_013398225.1. Taxonomy (NCBI): domain Eukaryota; kingdom Metazoa; phylum Chordata; class Aves; order Caprimulgiformes; family Steatornithidae; genus Steatornis; species Steatornis caripensis. Next base: position 11,674 of record VZSC01000594.1, read on the forward strand.
CCTGACGCCTCTCAGCCAACTGATGCTTGGTAAATCCATAGTGAGGTAACGGAACTGTTTGCAGTTCAACTAAGAAAATTCTTGGAAAGATAGCTTTCTGCAGCCCAACTGAGCCCCACAAGGCAGACCACAGGAATCGTCTTTGCTATTGACTGATTTTGTTGTTACTGTAAAAAGTAAAAAATATCTGAAGTCCTTTTCCCATTGAGAAGACATTTTTAACATATTCCAGCACCCATCCACCAAACACAATTCTGATTTATGTAGCTGCTACACACAGGAATTTCCCACTGAAGTCACTCTGTATGTGTTTGAGACTTTTTGAAAGCTTAGCGCTTTATCCAATTGCTTAAATAGAGGTTTTACTTGCTAACTTCAACTGCTCATTTAAAAAAAAAAAAATTGGCCCAAGGAACTTATTTCTGCCTGAGATTAGAGATCCAGAAGCTCTTTATTTACACCACTCCCTTCCTCATGACAAACTTCTGCTACTGCTGCCAGACTGACAGTTCTGCAAACTGGATCTAACTTTGTCATGCAAAGTCTGTAGCTCTCAGTAGGCAATCAGGCATCATCAGCTCTGCCTTTTCCATGTGCTGCTCTGGAGGAAAACTGATTATCATAAATATGTTGTTTGCAAGAGTTTTTCTGACTTTTTGATTTTTCACAATGCCCTAACACCATACATGTTTTTCTTGTTACCCCTAATGCAAGTTGGAAGTTGTAACATTAATGCTAAATATTTAAGCATTACAAATTTTTACTTTCCTTTACTTATGTCTGAACTGATTGAGGCAAGAGTCACATGGAAAGAAATGTGGTAAAGGTTTATTTAGATTGTGGTTGTAGTGTAAGTGTACAAGAAAATGGAATTTGAGCTCCATGTGCGTTCATGAAAAGGTATTTCTTGATGGCTCAGAGATTAATTTTGAAACCTTACTATTGCCTGGATGCAGTTTCCTGTGGGTGAGCTATAGCTACTCTTTGGAAAGTCTCTTATACCGCAGAAGATAAAAAGGAACTTAGTCATCACAGTTACTAGGCTTGGCTGTAAATACTGGTGTACATTGGTATTGTAATGGGAGAAGGGAGTGAGAAAAAGATCTTTAGTCATCTGTATTTTTATACTTAAAAATATTACATGCAGAAATTATTGGAATGCATTTTCACTCATTTTGTGTGCAATGAATATTTTGGTTGCTTTATGCATACAGAATTATGCCTGCAAATGCCTGTTTAATGACCTGCAGCTAATGAAAATTGAAGCAATGAAGATGTCATCCCTGATCCTTTCAAGCTTCCATCACAGAAACGTCTTTAAACCCTATAGCGCCTCTCTGGAGGAACTTGTTAGTGATTTCTCTGAGTCCAAATAAGAAGCAGCAATAAGCCTGTTTCTCATGGGTATGCTTTCTTTATCATCACTTTTACTGAACTATTGTATCATACATTGCCATGAACACTGAGTTTGATCCTTGCATCTCAGGAGGTTGTTTACACATTGGTGTAAAATACTACACCTTCCAAACGACAGTGTTTTACTCCCATTTCATTTGAGCAGGGGCAAATGTTAAGACAACATACAGCAGGAAGCGTTGGGCTCAGTAATTTCAGAGAGCTTAAGAAGGCAAATATTTGGGAATTCTGTGGGCATTGCCTACAATACTTATCTGGGAGGTGAGCACCTCATAGTCTTTAATATATTTACCTCCACAACACCCCTGAGAGACAGGGGAGTGCTATTATCCCTGGTTTATGCTTGAAGAACTAAAAGGCTAAGACCTAGGCTAGAAAGAGATTTTGTCCCATCAGCCAGGGAAAATACTGTTTTTTGAGAAAACCTCCTGCTTTCTTTACCCCTACATGGGGAAAAAATATGTTTATGGGCACGTACGTATTAATGAGGTGATCTGCTTAACATTACCAGTGTTGTTTGAACAGAGATAGAATGTAACTGCAGACCTGGCTAACGCTGTCACCCCTGAGCCATTTTCATTCTTCCTCTGGGCTTTCTTATCCTGAAATATAAAAGCTCTCATGTTCTCAGGTCACATTTTGCCTTTGAAATTTTTTCTTATAGTGACCACGACTAACTATCAAAGGACAAATTTCAATTTATGAATGAGTTCAAAGTGCTCCCTCAGTAGTTTATATCTGTTCCTGTAAGTGCGGAGGCACTACTGCATTCCTTTTTGCTAGTACTATGGCCTTGCTCATTATTTTGTAGAGAGGTCAATTTATAGGAGACATAATAAAAATTCTGTGAACCCAGGAACTGCCTAAAACAAATTAAAAATGGGGTCTGAAAGGATGTTTGATACAGACTTGAGAGCTGGAGTAAGAAGTGAAGGCAGCAGGGGGAAACTTATTCAAGAAATAAAGCTGAAATCTTAACAGACACAGCAAGATAGAGGCATGTAGTGAATTCAGCAATTACATCTGCTCAATGGAGATACGAAAATTCAGATACCAAGCGTGTTTTGAGAGGCCTTTCAGTGTGGGAATACAGAAATAGAGATAGTGAGGCTGTTTGTCTCAGAAACATAATTGCCACTAAACTGCAAGTACTATAACAATCCATGAGGCTGGCAGCATCAGCTGCTAGAAATAACTGGATAGTTTTCTACCTTCATTCAATGTCAGTATCCAGCAGAATGGAAGGAAGCCTGATTCTCTCATATTGCCATAGAGAAAACAACCACAAACATGAAACGGTCATGGATGGGCAGCAGTAGGGAGTTTGCAGAGTATAGCATTTTTCACTAGCAAGCTGAGAATCCAGAGGTGCTCTCTGCTGGGAAATGCTGCTCAGCAGCTTCACCGGTTCCCTGCTATAAAGGAATGGGTGCTGCACATTGCCTAGATCTGGTCTTGCACAGGAAAACACTATCCCACAGACAATGTGGGAGTTTAACGTGACAGCAAGAATGGCATGCTCTTCTAATGAAACCAACATAGCATCAAAGATTTAAGTTGTACTGACTCTGTGGAACTGAAAAACAATAAATAAGGTTTTTATTGGGAATAAAAACATTTTTGATTTGGCTGTGATAAAGCACAAAACAAAAGGAAAGCATGAAGATGAAAGCAAAAACAGGAGGATAGATTAAGCAGCATTAAACTGGCACAAGGTATGTTGGGCCAAGAGTTTTTGTGTAGGGCAGACCCTTGTTTTTCAACAGTTCTCATATCCTTCACAAATGTTACTAGTAACCTAGGATGTTTTCATCCTGAGGCTTTTCAGGCTTGTTTGCTGTCTGCTTTGTTTGTGTTTGATGCTCTCTTCTATTAAAACTGTGGAGGAAAGAAAGTTCATGCTGCTGGCTGCTTTTCTGTAACCTCAGAAAGGGCTTATGAACACAGTTTTGTGCAATTATTTATGTTTCATGAAGTAGAAAATTTGAAAGCAAGTATTATTTGAATCTATGTTTATGAAATGGGTAATTTTCTAGCACATGAAGGGACACTCTGGCTTCCTGTACCCAGTGGATGAAAAGCTGATCGAGTGAGGCCAGGCTCCTACTCCTTCCCTTGCCACAGGCTTCCTGCAGGCCTATGAGCCAGATCCCGCCTCAGATTATCTCTGCGTTGACACCAACACTTTGAAAATTCTTTTTAAGATGGAGCTTTATAGGTTTCAATAACTTCTTGTTTAGAAACTTCTCTTCGGGATTCAGTCCCACCCCAAACATGATGTAGCAGAGCCTTTAAAGTATTTGAGGGATATTTAAATGTCACAAATATGAATAACTAAAGAGTTAAAAAAAGAAAGAAAAAAAAACGGGCCAAGACCTGGAACAACATCAGGAGCACCCTGAGTTTTAAGAGGATGTCTCTTAAACCCACAGAAAACAAATACGAAAACCTTACTGTTCGATGAATGTTTAAGACAGACTTGCTGATGTTCTAGCAAGTGGCAGATGCTAACACCCCAACATATTTAAAGATATGTTTCCTTGTTCATTTTGTTGCATGACAAAAATGATATCCTAAAGAACAATAGGGCTCTGAAGGAATAAGTTTACTGCCCACATGTTCTTTAGCTTCTTTTGGGATTGTATTAGTTCACTGCCCCTGAACAATGTGCAACGACAGTGATCTGTGGGAGATGCATGGAGACAAAGCTCCTGGCCAGTAAAGGGTTATGTAAAAAATCTTTCAAGCAATAAATGTATTGGAGTAAATGTCCTGGCAGCATTTCAGCATCCTGAAATACGTCTGTTTCCCTGGCAATTTCAACCTCAATGTCTAGTTTAAGTTTGATGTGGCATTTTTCTTTCCTGAAGAACTTAGATTAGAACAATCAGGGCATCTCAGCTGAGTGTCATTGGAGATTGTGAGACTTCGCACAGGACCAAGACTAAATCAATATATTTTCCTGATGTGGGATCGCTACCTGTCTTTACTGTCTACAGATTCTGTGTTTTTGAGTATCACAGAACAGGGTGCCAGAAAAGATAAGACTGATTTGAGTCTACAGGCGTAAGTAAGATTCTTCTTTATCCATGAGGTTTAACAGTTGAAATAAGGTAGGAGATATCTCTAAGTTCTTCTCCTCCACAGATGAGACAGAATGGACAGGTCTTGACACTGCATGTTGACTAGTGCAGAGGAAGAGACAGTTCACGCAAACAGGACTAACAGTTCTTGATACAATAATAAAGGAGTGGCTAAGGCAGATGCATACTGCACTAGCAAGATAAGAGGGTGAATTGTCTTCTTTATTCAGTCACTAACCTTACTTCACCCCACTTAACTCATTGCTAAGACAGTATTTAGTTATCAGGGGAAATAAGTATACCCAGGGGATGATTTATCTCACCTAAGAACTAAGCTGCCATATAGAGGTATCTCTTCCTCTTTGTTCCCCATAAAAGCAGTTTCCAATGAGTACGATTCTCCTTTAGGTTTTTCAGCTGGGAGGCTAAGCATTGGCAAGATAAATCCTTCTTTCAGTAAATTAATTATTTACTTCATATTTACTTACTTCCTTCTTTCGCTTTGTACTTTCACCACGAACATAAAAACTACTCAGTCTTTTGATTTTCACAGTAGTATTCCACAAAGCCCAACAGAGAAGACATTTGATTTTCTACACTCTAATTTCTTCCCTAAACAAATGACATTTGATGCAGATTTTACACCAGGAAAACACTGTCAGTACATGTGCAGCACTGAATTAATCCGCACTCCAGTTTCACTTCAGTGGTCCAGTGTGAAAATTATCCGTATGTGCGAGTTCTGACTGGTTTTGATCTAGAATGAACAAATTAGCTCCCTTGGCTGGCAAATGCAGTGACAAAATGGAGCAGCGTGCTCCTGATCCCATAGCCTAGGGATCAAATGGATGCAAGCCAGTCGATACTGTTTAGTCTAACATCCAGAATGCTTTATATGACACGGAAAACAGAGATGGCACAGGCATAATCAGGCTGGCCCAGACTCTTTCTTGATTCTGGATTTTGGAGTCATGTGTGAGGAAGAGTTGTTGTTCTCTCTATTTACATGAAGGGAGGGAGGGAGGGAAGAAAAGCAATCATTGAAAAACATGTTGGATGAGAAAATGTCGTGAAGTCAGGTGTTTCATACTTACCTGATGCATCTTATTAAATCACCTTGTTATTTTCTTGCATTGTTGCCAGAAGCAGATTTATTTGGATAAAGGAAAACCCGAGGTACTATTATCAGGCAAATCCCTCCTGTGTTTACTTTCTAAAATAAAAGATTAAATCCCTGCAACATTTAAACTTTAATGATTTCAGGTCTATTCTAGCCAGGGGTGATTTTTTCTCCCAAATCCTTGTGCCATCGCATTAATGACTACTTGCACCAAGGGGCAATCAGGGTAATCCCCCATCTCTAGCAATGTCAGCTCTGCCGCGATTGCTATGTAATTAATCAGAAACTGCTGTTAGAATGAGGACATTGTAATCTGATGCATGATGAAACTTATTAATGGTGTCCTGCATAATTTATGGGATCTAATCATTCTAACATAGGTATAAGTATAACATGTAAACAGTTTTCTTTCATTAAATCTGTGAACTAACCTGCCATGAGAAATTAAGAGCTGGGATCTTTACTTTTGCCAACTATAGTTGAATTGGTCTATTTTAGCAGAGATATAGGAATAGTTGATGTCCTGTAAAATCCTAAAAGCAGCCACCACTATGAGGAATATTTGCAAACATTCCATTATATGATATTTGCATTCCTGTTGTGCTTTATCTGACTGAGGCTTGAAATCCCACTGGGACAAGCACTGTATAAACATTGGCAAAGAACAACTTCTACCCCAAGTAGCTGTCAGTTTATAAGGACAAAAGGGAGTCAGGAAAAGGAGACTTAATTTTATTCCTCATTCTTGTAAGTGGTGTTTTGAAGAACTGAGAAATTAATGACCAGATGCACAAAAGTATTTAAACTGGTACCCTTTCCCATTGATTATTTCTATTAAATTCCTCAACTGCTTGGAGATACACACATATTTAAGTACTTGACCAAACCAGAAGATATACGACTTGGACCACAATAAACAGATAAACTGGGGTCTAAATTGGCAGTTTTTTAACACCAAAGAATTTATTTTATGAATAAAGTAACCATTATAAGTGGTTTCAAAGTTAGGTTTTTAAAACATCAAAGTTAGATATAAATACATGCAGCTACAAGCACCCCCTGTCCAGTTTGTTAATGGAAAGGAGTGCTCCAAACCAAGATAATGTATGCCAAATTTCAGCTTTATTTTAACTTTTATAGTTGTCGTTATGAACACCTGAATACAGTGATTTATAATGGCTCCTCTGACAGGCTGTTATAACTTCAATGACACTAACAATACTACTATAATTAGTGACTTTTGTATTGTGTTAACAAATGCCAGAGTGTGCTACCAGTCTTCCAGATGACTTACCCAGGTTTTAATTAGTGTCTATCTTTCTTTTCTTTGTGGAGACATACACTTACTAAAACGACTCAATGCTTTGCGCCGTGTACAGGTCAAAATATCCACCTGTCAAGTGGGTTTAGAGCTGCATGGAAGGAGGAAACTACTTGCGACATTTTATTAATGGAACAGATTGCATATTTCTCCAAATAGAAATGGGAGGAATTGTGTGACAGATGGATCAAAACCTTACTGTTCTTGAAAACCAACAGATGAGACAGACTTCTCTCACAGCACTAGCTGGATAGCAAGATGCTGATTAACTAGACCTGAATGAATCTGCTGCCCTTTGGCTCTGACCGTTCACAAGAGACTTACATATCAGATGATTTTTCTGTATCATATTTTATGTCTTAGCAACATGGATGTGGTGTGTGAGTGTGTACATGTTTGCATATATAAACATGCATACACATCAATATAGGCATACACATTAAACTACCTTTGTAAAATCGTTCCTGTTTATACTTTAATTTTCACAACAAATTGGTTCATAATCTAAGTTTAAATTGCCTCTAATAAATATTGGAGTATGTACATTGTCAATACATCTACATATGAATTATAGTCTCCAAATTAGTATGAAGTGCTACCTATTAAAAATTTAGAGCCTTCATTGCAAGGCTACTGACTTAACCTTACTAAAAGAGAATTTACCAGTTCTCGAAACACCTGTCATGGCATGGTAGCCGTTGTACAACACATGGAGAGGTGCACTCACTTAGAGTGGCAATGGAATACTAGGATTCATTCAAACAAATTGTTAGCTAGACATAAATCATTACGGTCTCCATCCCACTAAGAGTTATGCAGTACTTCACCTAATGGATGTATTTACAAAGTCATTGGAATGCCACTCTTCACTATTGTCTCTTTGAGTGCAGGTAACACTACCTAATTGAACACATCTCACAGATTTCAAAGACACTCTTTGTAGGGCCTAAATCTAAAGAATGCTTTTATTTTATTTGCACTTTTTTGTGTAAAATATATATGCTACGTGTGAGGAACTGTCACTTAGTCATGAAAGAGCACATCAAGAATTTTGCTGTAACTAAAATGGGAGAAACTCAGAGAAGCTGTTGATGCAATAATATACATCATTGAAGAAGCAATGCCATCAACAAGATCTTGAGTGGAAGAGGGTTAGCCACATAACACTGAAGCCTCCAGGAGGATTGTGGTAGACAAACCTAAGTGCGAGGACTGATCCCCTGGCGTGTTCCTAGGAAGAGCAATAGAAGTGATAAAAACACTGAAACAGTTCACATGCTCTGTACTGGAAGATGAATTACATGCATAACATGTATTTTTAGCATAGTTAAGGGCTTGACACTTTGTAAAAATTCAATGGCTTGTTACACAGAAGTCATAATAGTTACTCCTGGTCCTAAAATCTCCACATCTGGCATTTATTCCCAAAGAACTGTTCTTGCGGGATGTGTGTTTCTATTTCTGTAATGGAGACAAGATGGTGAAAGAGAGCGGTTCATTGCCAACCTGAGGGTTCAGAAGGTAATTTACATAATGCAAGTCAGTACCACAAAGGCTTTAACAGTTTCACTCTTCAGCTGTTCATAAGAGTGTTCCATTTATTAGGTCTTTTTTTTTAAGAGCAGGAGGAAATGTGGTAGAGGATTTCTCAGCCTTTGGCTTCCCAGGAAATACTAACATGCTTAAAGAATTGTTAAGGACATGACATTGTTAAGGTACTGTAAGTTGTTCCTGTGACTCATGAAATACTGCATTATCTTCGGTACTACTTGGGGGTTTGCAGAATATTGCAAGGCAACATCCATTTCTGGGGTCATGAATTACATCTCAAACTATCTTTGTGTTAAGTTGTACCGCAGTGATATAGCATTTGATGGTAACCAGTTGCAAGGCAATTCTTTTGACAAAAAAAATTAACTCCATAGAAAAATGCAGATACATTAACAGGCGCTAGTGCAGCAGTAACTCCTTACCGCACTCTAAATTGTATGAAGCAGTTTATGACCTCTAGGCTTTTTCCTCCCCTTTTAACACTGTAATGCTTAATAAAAGTTATACTCAAACTGTTACATTGGCTTAGAAAATAAGAAATTAATTATGAACACCCCATTTAATGCTGGAAGAGTACAATGTCCACAGTTTCTTTAAAACATCAGTGAGGTAATTTCACTACTGCCAATTGAACATTTATACAGAACACATCTAAATGTGCTCAGTCAATGAATCCCCGGAGTGTTTCTGCTTCATTAACTGTTTACATGGTGACCTCAGTAGGAAGGTTTTAGCCTGATAAAATGTGTGCTTCACATACTGCCTCAGGCAAAGGCGGAATAGGTCTCTCTGATTTTTCATGACGTACTCAGAATTTGGAAGTATCACATCAGCTTGCCTAATGCTGCCACGTTAGACACCACTTCATGTCTTGTTGTCTTAACCTCTCAACATCTTCTGTAATGCCATAACAGATGCTAACAAGGTATCTCGTCTCCACTACCCTCCATCTTTCATCAGCCACAGACAGACATTTTCGTTGGTGTTTCATGGTCATATTTCAAGTATTCCTAATCCCAGACTTTGCATTTGAATGGGCTAACTACTTTGCTGTCTTTTAATGGTGCCGTTATTTGCCTCATGAATCACAATGTCAAGGAAGCCCATGATATTTAAATTTTATGACACTGTCTTCCAAAGTAACAACTTGCTAACTAGGCACAAAGTAAAAAGGAACAATTTACCTTACATGAACCGCACTTTGCTTCACAGAAGTAAGTCTCAGGAGAACACTGACTGTCCAAATTATTACCTTGTGTATCCCACCATGGAGTTTTGCAGAGCAAATAACACTTACCCATCTTATCTTCATATACAACAACATGGATAGATAAATGGTATAAATAAAAATTTCATGACTACAGTTAGTGTTTGACGGAAGCATCCTAGTTACCGGGTAACTCAAAGTAACTAAGCAGTCCTTCACAATATTGCAGTGGCTTTATTCCTCAATCAAAAGGCTAACATATCTTTCTGTTGATGAGATAAAACATTGGAGCTTTCATTGTACCAGCAGACAATAATGGCATAATAATTAAACATATGTGGTTGGCAAATGCTCTTTTTTTTCCCTTTTCCATTCATATTTCATCTACTAACTACTAAAGTGAAAAGTGAATTTTCTTGTATATAGATTATACCTTACATATAGGATTATAAAAGAATGTATAATTCTCAGAGGGTCTATTCTTAAGGAAAGATGGATTATGCTGAATATCAGAAAGGAAATCTTGCTTTTTGCAGGTTCTATTGAATATGCATAATTTTCTGAAGAAGAACTAAAGACCTTCACTCAAGGTTTTACTTCATTCTAAGTTGCCCGCTGCATACTATATATTTTATCTGTTGCCCCTGAGACACTCTTTCAACAGAAGCAGAGAAGTTATGGATTGTAACTAGAGAAGAAGACTTAGTGTAGTCCTCCATAAGTATACCATTGCTCCCTAGAGAATAGTTGCTAATGATGTATGTTGCCTGCTAACACAAGTCTTGAATAAAGGCCTTCTGTTGCTTTTTTAGATGCAACTTTGATAGTCATCAGGAGGAAGATGTACAGCAAAGTTAAACATCAGCTCTGTAGCCATTTACACAACGTTAATTATGCAGTGCCTTACACAACTACATGCTTCTGGACCAGACATCACTTTAGTGATCTTACTGTAAGTCCACAGTCACTTCAATGCATTCATTGAAGGTAAAACAAAAAAACCAAACAAGTAACCTAACACTGTTTTTTGTATTCTCTCTTGCAAGTGAGTCTGTATTCCCTGTCAAGGACCGTATTTCTTTGGAAATCTGTGAGTCTGACAATTTCTAATACAATGGCACCCTGAAGTAGTTCAAGAACTATGGTTTTTACAGCTGTTAAATGAAGATTTCACAATCCAAAAGAACAGACGGAAGATGTGAAGAAATGTTGGACCAGCCCTTTTGATGGTGGAAACTGGCATAGCTCGATTTATATTGGTGCTGTAACATCAACTATTACTGGCTGAGGAACTAGCCATAAAATAATTAAACTCAGGATTTATTATAGGAGTATCTTCTTCAACAGGTCTTTTTCTGCCTCCCACTTTCTCTCTCTCTTCTTATTTTTAAGAGGAAAATCTATGGAGAGAAGGAATCTATGTTCTAGAAATTAGCTTTAGAAGTCAATAATATTCAAAAAAGACCCTTTCAATAGATGGTTATTCCCCATTCTAGATCTCAAAATTTGGACAGAATCGCAGTGAGTGTCTTAAGAACTTTTAGATTTTCGTGACTAAAGTTTTGAATTATGTTGTTTATTCAAAATGTTTTAGCACAGAAAAAATATAAAGACAGTTTTACACCCCTTAGCCTCTACCTTAGACATAAAGAAGACTTTAACTTTTCAGAGGTCCTCTACAGACAATGTAAGAGTATAAAATAGTGTGCTTTTGACTTGTATGAAAACACTATAAAAATAATCTTGCAATTCCTAAAAATAGCTAGTTTGGTATAATATTGCTTATTATTTTGTATGGTCATGTTATGTGAGTACATGCACAAAATACCATCTTACTGAAAGCAGAGAGGTAGATTCTTAGTTACAGAGATTCAGCTGACCAAAAAAATCAGGAAAATTAAAATGTCTTGATTTTAAGGAAACAAAAATATGAAAATGTACTCAACTAATCAGAATATTTCCTTCTGCCTAAAAATATTTTCCTTTCCATTTAAATTACAAAAGATTTTTCAAACAGTAAATTGAAGTATAGTTCTCCTTGATTTTTTCAAATGTTTTATTTTTTTATTTCTGTTTCCCATAAATCTAAAATGTTTCCTAAAAGTAGCCTAAATTCATTGATTCAAAATACCAGCAATAGCCATTTCCTTAAAAAAAAAAAGGAAAAAAATCAGTTTGCAGGAATATGTTGCCAAGCTTCTGAGGCTGCATCACGTTGGTCACAGTTGTGATCTTACAGATGGCACTTTCCATCTATCCTCTGATAAAGTGCAAATGAAGAGTGTTTCATTTAGGTCTGCCATGTAGATGAAAAGTCAGAAAATAAACTTTCCTTTTATTTCCCTTGAACTGTTAAAAGACATATCTTTACTGGAAGGGAGAGGAGAGGAGGGGAGGGGAGTGGAGGGAAGGGGAGGGGAGTGGAGGGGAGGGG
>VZSC01000594.1:25995-40195 GCA_013398225.1 Steatornis caripensis
GGGTCCTCCTTCTTGCCCTTTTTGAAGATTGGAGTGACATTGGCTTTCCTCCAATCCTCAGGCACCTCTCCTGTTCTCCACGACTTCTCAAAGATGATAGATTATGTTTGGGGACTGAAGGAATAGGTGTAGCAGGAACCGCAAGCAACATTCACATGGCAGATACGGCCTGGCTGTCACCCAGACAGACTAAAACCATAGTCTTTTGAGTTTGTCCTGAAGTGAAGACTGAGCTAGTGAAACAGAAGAGGATGAGGTGGATGTTTTGTCACACCTTTTTCACAGCATCTCAAGGGTTAGCACACTCTCCAGTAGCATAGGAGACTCCAGTTCAATTCATTTTTTCTTACCAAATCATACCAGCATAGGACTGAAGAGGACATTGGTCACCAAGTCTCTCTCACTTTTATTGCAGGCAAGTGAATCACCCTTCATAAACATGTGAATCATTATTGTTTTGGTTTATGAGCATTCAAAGCCCCATCCTGCCTAGCCTCAAATGCACTCTTGACTTTTACATAATTCATGGTCATAAGAACAAAAAGAGTCTCTACTGGTATAATTTTCCTTGCTGTAGGAAACATGTATGTCTTAAGATTGCTTAGTGACCAGACTCTTAAATATACTTGATAGAGATATATGATAGGGATATACTTGATAGATATATATATATATATGATACAGAGTGGCCTAGCAATTACCTCCGCCAGCTCCCTCAGCATGCGTGGATGCATCCCATCAGGACCTATCTATTTGTGGGTGTTCAGTTTGCCTAGCTGCTCTCTAACCCAATCCTCATTGACCGAGGGCAAGTCTTCATTTTTCCGTACTTCCTCTCTTATCTCCAGAGTCTGGGAGTCCTGAGGGCCAGTCCTAGCAGTGAACACTGAAGCAAAGAAGGTATTCAGTAACTCTGCCTTCTCTGTGTCCAGTGTCACCAGGTCACCCGCCTCGTTCAGCAGCGGGCCCACATTTTCCCTAGTCTTCCTTTTGCTCCCAATGTACCTATAGAAGCCTTTCCTGTTGTCCTTCACCTCCCTTGCCAGGTTTAATTCCAGGCAGGCCTTAGCCTTCCGTGTTGCATCCCTGCATGTTCTGACAACAGTCCTGTATTCCTCCCAAGTAGCCAGTCCTTTTTTCCACATCCTGTAAACTTCCTTCTTCCCTTTGAGTTTTTTTGCGACCTCCTTGTTCATCCACGGAGGTCTCCTGCCTCCTTTGTTCGACTTCTTCCTCATCGGGATGCACTGATCCTGAGCTTGGAGGAAGCGGTTCTTGAATATTAACCAGCTCTCTATGGCCCCCCTGCCTTCTAGAGCGCTAACCCAAGGGATTCCTCCCAGTAGGTCTTTGAAGAGGGCAAAGTTAGCTTTCTTGAAGTCCAGGGTTCTAATCTTACTTGTAGCCCTGCTTCTTCCACGCTGGATCCTGAACTCCACCATCTCATGGTCACTGCAGCCAAGGCTGCCCCCAACCTTCACATCTCCAACCAGTCCTTCTCTGTTTGTTAGTATCAGGTCCAGGGTCGCTCCTCTCCTCGTCGGCTCCTCCACCACCTGCGTTAAAAAGTTGTCATCAATGCTCTGCAGGAACCTCCTGGACTGTACATGCCTGGCCGTGTTGTTTTTCCAGCAAATATCAGGGTGGTTGAAGTCCCCCATGAGCACCAGGGCCTGTGACTGTGAGGCAACTTCCAGCTGTCTGTAGAAGGCCTCGTCAAGTTCCTCTTCCTGATCAGGTGGCCTATAGTAAACACCCACAACAGTGTCACCTGTATTGGCCTGCCCTCTAATTCTTACCCATAGGCTCTCGACTCGTTCTTCATCCACCCCTAGGCAGAGCTCGATACATTCCAGTTGCTCTCTGACATAAAGAGCAACTCCACCACCCCGTCTTGCTGGCCTGTCCTTCCTAAAAAGTACATAGCCGTCCATGACTGCATTCCAGTCATGCGAGCTGTCCCACCACGTCTCCGTGATCGCAATGAGATCGTGGCCCCGTGACCACGCACAGATCTCAAGCTCCTCCTGTTTATTCCCCATACTGCGTGCATCATGTCAGTCAGATTTTTCCAGTACTTCCATGCATACAGAACAACAAACAAAAAAAGAACATAATCAAATCATCAAAATCTCATGGCATTTTAAATTAATTTTAAATTATTATGATGATTTTTTTTAGGTCATTATAAAAGCAGGGATGCATTACTATAGTAAACTCGTTTTTCTATTGTAGTTTGTTCCTCTTCCCTACACTTGCAAAATAATGTTAAAAGCACCTTCCTGTTCCCATCATCTGTCTTCTTTTCTTAGACATACATCGCTTTGAGACAAGGACTATGTCTCATTCTAGACTTGTGCTGTATCTGATACACACCTCCGTCCTCAGGCTGGTTTTGACCGCTACTGTCTATAGTGATATTATAACACTGGAAATAACAACAATAAAAAATATTTTTTTCATTCTTTTTTATAAGCAAATGATAACACTTCCAATGTTATCTGCGTAGTTTTATGTGTCAAAAAGATACATAAAACAGATTACAAATGATAAACTGTTTTTTTAGATGAAATTTGTAGACCATAAGTATATACTTACTACCCCATGCATGGAACTTGCACAGAATTGTAATTTATGCAAAAAGGTAAGTCTTGTGTATTTGTTCCAAACAGTGGGGGAAAAAGAAGTAAATTTTGAGATCATATCCCTGCCATTTAAATATTTATTCTTCACATAAACAAACACAGATGTTAATAAAAGATCCAATCTTGTGAGAATTGGCAGATATGAGGTGCTTTTGATTCTATCTTAGTCCAACTGCACTGAAATGTACCAATAGTGATGCAATTATGTGTACCAGTAGCTTTTGCATCATTAATTTATTTTCTAAACCAATAAGGTTTTATGGGTCCCTACAGTGATTATCTTATGGACTGACATACAAGGCAAGAGCATTTTGTATCTAGATATTGAAACTATTAATTGCCTCGATGCTATCAAAGTCATGATCTAGCCCAGCAGAAGTGCTTGAGTATAATGTCTCAGTACTCTCCAGAGACTTGGAAGCTTATTTTAAATGTGGATTAGCATATCATATTTTCAGAGGTCAGTGAAGTTATGAGTATCAGGGAAAAAAAGATTTAAATGTGTAATCAAGAACAAGAAGGTTAAATGCAGAAGCACAGTCAATAAAAAAGATTATATATAAAATTTTATAGTAATATTAATTGTCCTTGATTTTCTTCAATTTTTTTCTCCTCAGGTAATGTTCTGAAAACAGGACAGTTTCAACAGGGTATCTGACAGAGCACCAATACAGCCTCTGTTGCTTTGACTGGAGAAAAAATTTGAGAAGTGTAGAAATGGAAGGTTTCCATTGTATCTTCAGAAGACAAAAATTTGCCTATGGTCTTCTGCTCCTCATTCATCTCTAATTAACCAAGGAGATGTGGAGATACATTCCCACATCCTTTCCTGTGGATGAAACCCATGAGCTACAGCTGTTTCCCTCCATTCCCAAAGCCTATGCCTTGGATGTTTTCACACAACTCAGTTGTTTCCTCTCTGTTAATCATTTGCTCTATGAAGCTGATAGGAGTAATTATAAAAATACAGCCTGAAGTGTCCACTTTCATAGCAAGAAAATGGACTAAAGTTTACCCCAGTTTCTTTGATAGCTGTCTGAATATAACCTTAAGAAACAAAGTTTAATTTATACAACAAAAAGCTGTTATTGCCTGTATCATTTTTATAGCTAATCTACAAAATTCCTTGTGACCAGACAAATCTATCAGCAGATTTTAAAATCATTGCTTGATTATCCTCTTGCAGTCTACATTGAGATTGTATCTTACAGATACTTATTTAGGATTTGGTGGACCATGATCCTACACTTCTGTAGGCGATATAGCTACAGAACAGATATGGCTCTTGCCCAAAGAGACTGTGTAAAAGGAATCCCTGTTTCCATCCCTTCCTAGCAGGACCTTTATATTCATATGCTGAACACACATGTAGGAATAGCTCCCAAAGCAATTATTCCTGAAAATATAAGAATGACAATTATGTCATTTACATCACCTGGTGTCAGGAATTATATATAAAGCTAAGAAGTTATTGGTCTTTTGGGGGTTTAGACCTCCTTATAGCTAAGAAAGACAAGCAGGTACCACCAGAGTAGTTAGCTGCTACTCCAACGCCAGCTAGCTGGCGAAGTAGCAACTCCTGCCATCTTAAGTCAAAGGTCTAACAAGTGAGAGGAAGTTCTGTTTGGAGATATGTCTATCAAATAACCAACACTTGGAAAGACTTAAATTAGAAATGAGATTCGTCTAAATGAATAGGGGTGTCTGATGCAGATGTCTGTCAGCTTAGGCTCCCTTCATTGTTAAAGGAGAGTTACTTGTCACAGTCAATGGAGTTTAGAAATATCACTTGCAATAGTGTGGGGAGAGGTCAATTAACTCCAGACGCCGATATTGCAATCTGCTGTATCGATGAATGAAGACAGATAAATTAACATGTGTCCTCCTGATACAAAAAGAAATTTTTTTTAAACATTACATGTCCTCCCAAACACTGACGCATTGGTCCTGGTTGTAGGGCCTGTTGTTCCCTCATCAACGATAAAGATCAGCTAAGGTTTTCCTTTGTAATTTCCAAAATTTTCCACATGTCTCTTTCTGCTTTCCCCAAAGGCTGTTGTTCCCATCTATCATAGTCCTGTTGTACTGCAGCTACTTAACACCCTTGATTAACAGGGCCATACAGAGAAGGAAACATTTTGAGGGCTAGGTCTGGCCAAGAGCAAGAAGCACAGCTGTGGAACACGACTCATTGCAAAACCTATTTTCTTGTCTGTCCCTCAACAAACCCTTTACACAGATTCCTATAGTTATCTCCTACAGTTTCACTAATGCCTACATGTATCAGCCAACCCAATATGCACTGGCAAATCTATTTACTTAACCAATGGTCACATAAAAAACCAAACAAATAAAATA
This sequence comes from Steatornis caripensis, assembly GCA_013398225.1. NCBI lineage: Eukaryota > Metazoa > Chordata > Aves > Caprimulgiformes > Steatornithidae > Steatornis > Steatornis caripensis. Next base: position 30,999 of record VZSC01000594.1, read on the forward strand.
ATTTAAAAATCAGTTTATAGATGTTCAAGAAGCACTCAGAAAATTTCTTGTGGGCTATAGAGATAAATTGCTAAGATAAGTGAGAGATGCAGAGAAATTCAAAACCAGACCCCTCATATTCTCAAAATTCTTTATCCACCATCAAGTGAGAAGTGTGACTTAAGTCATGCGGAGTCATACATTGCCAAGAGGAAAATAAAATTAAATTACCCGAATACTTTCTTCAATTGCAATGCAAAAATTGCAAGGTTGCATAAGCACTTCATTCTTCATTTCAATATGTATATTTGAGAGAAGAAAGAAAATGGCAGCTGGTGTTTTGAGGATGTAATCTATACATTCTTCTGTTTTAGATTTTCAGCAGAATCACCAGAAATGGCTGCAGCCTGTCTCTTCCAGAAGCCATTTTAAACAGTAAATAATAATAGCATTATTTAGCATGGCATTCCAGAACCTATTGATTTGCTTCCATAGGAGGTTTGATCCTCCGCAGACTTGTACGAACAGGATGGAACCTGACCAATCTGCACTCTGAGGCTTGATTCAGTATCTTTATCCAGGTCGAGCAGTGCCTTACAGATGACAACTGAGTTGAGAAAGGACAGGAAAACCAGTTGTTTCAACTCCACAGAGTTCACAGGTATTCTGCAAAGGCTCAAAATCTTTTCCTCCCCTGCTATTTTGTCGCCTCTCTCAAATTTTTTATGCCTTGAATGACATCACGTTCTGGGAGAGAGAACCCCTGTTGTTTGAATTTAAAGTAGACCAAAGTGAATATCTCTCTTTTTTGTTACTAGTTAGATTTGAAGTCTTTTGTAGGATAGGAAGGCACCTTTTTCTTCTGTGTTTGCAGAGTGCCTTTCACAACGCCATGCTAGCTTTCAGTGGTGAGGTAAGGCAGGAACGACAAGGGGCAATACAACTTCTTCTCACATTTAAATACATGATTACCTGTCCACCTGGTTCACTGAACCAATTTTAAGTGATAAACCACGTTACTCCATCCTCTTAAACAGCTGCCTGTGCTGAGTAAAATTTCTTCCTATTAAACTCCATTGGTTTCGATGGGTGTTTGGCAGGGATAAGCCTAGCCCTGTTTGTCTCACCCATGCCTTAGACAAGCAAGTAGAATTAGGGAATTGAATTAATTGTCTTTGCCTCAATTTGCAAACTGCACAGTAACATGCACATTTAATTCTATCCTTTGCATATTATTTTCTGAGCAAGGACACAATTGGCTAGAGATTTGACATCTTTGTGACAGTGAGTCTGAGGCAGCACTGAAAAGAAAAGGGGAAGGAGCAGGGTCACAGAGAGGACAAAAGGAAAAAATAGCTGTCTAAATCATATATCATTAAAGTGATGCTCATTGAATTACCTCTCTCAGGGCCTGTCAAAACATGTGGTGCCCTTGCAATATGATGTGAATTAAATGCCTTCTGGCCCCTGAAATATTGTTTTCAAGGCCAAATGTGTACTTTCACAGTTTCCCTCCAGTAACTACTAAGAAAATTTAAAACATGCTGATTGACCCCTAAGATTAGCAAAACCAACTCAGAAATACAGCAATGTGTGGTGACTGGCTTTAAAGGGAAAGACAGGACATGTGCCTATTTGCAGGCCTTTGGTGATGATCACCGATAACCCTGTTCACTGGGAAATTGGTCAACACAGGTTAAAGTTGTATCTGGGAGAGAAAATGTAAGTAGAATCAACTCACTGAATCTCTCCGGTAATTATAGTCTTATTTTGTCCTCTGTGAGCAAGAAAAGGGTGGGAGATCCCATATAGATGTCAAGTGGTCCACCTGCTTGAGGATGCAAGGCTCTTTGAGGTCTATAGCCTCCACCTTAGCAGACAGCCCATTGCAACAACTTTGTGAAATCTACCTTCCTCCCAGCAGCTCAGAACATTGAGGTACCAGAGGAACAGGCTTCTCCGCTCCCAGTGGAGTTTTGGGTTCTGGCTAATTCCTGACAGTGAGGAGTTTTGCCTGTGTTCACTGCTGCTGTTATATGGTGCTGTTGCTTGGTTGTTGACGAAAGCATGCAAGACCTACTATGTATAAGTAGAAAAATTTGGTAACTACCTGAAAGGTTTTTGTAATTTTCGAATCGGTCAACTGTGTCCATCAAGAGGCACATGATTTCTCAGCTGCTCTGTGCAGCCTTGAGGATTTGTCCAGAAATTGGTACCTGCAGGACAGAGACAAATACAGTTAATACATGAAGAGGTGACATCTTACATACAGTGATATACTGTCAAAGAATATGACATTATGGAGAAAAATTGTACCATTATTCATCTTAGATATGAATATTTGTGGGGGGAGGGGTGCGATCTCAATGCCAAATTCAGGTACTCAAAATTCATAATAATTTCCTTCCAAAATTGTCACATTTAACACATTTACGGTAACAAGAATTGAGTTCTTTCTCTCTCTATCTCTCTTTCTTTTCCCTCCCCTTACTATTTTTTTTTTTGAGCCTGTAGGGTACATTTGGTTTATGCATGTAAGCTTTTCTCTGAGATGATATTAACTAGACTTTTATTTTATCTGCTTCTCTCTCTGCTTTTTAGTGAAAGCTGCAGCAGACAGATAATCTGTTTCCTTTCTCGAGACCATAGTTTTGAAGAAAATAAAAATATTGTGATGCCTGCAAGAGAAATGCTAAAACCAAACCCACATTTATTCATGTCAATTGTAATAGCTTAAAAATTTCTAGAATATGCATAATTTTTCATCCAAGAATCATGGGATGAAAATCCATGTGTCACCATTAGGTATAGAAGCCTCCTAAGATCTCCGTGAATTAGGTATTACCATCTTTGATTTCTTAAGGAATCTTACATAAACTCAAGAATATGGAGATGACCTGAGTCTCCTGAGAGAATAAAGCAGATCAGCGATAGATAAAGACGTAGTGCTCAAAACGCTTTGATCTTAATGCTGTTCTCCATCTAAATCCCCCATGAATATCAACAAGAATCCCCTGCATGTGTCAAATATAAATTTATTTTTCAGTGAGTTATTTTTTCTGGCACCACAGGCCTACAGAAAACCACAGTAGGTTTTTGGTTGTGTGTTGGTGTGTTTTTTTTTTTCATTTAGCTTAAAGCAATACACTGCATTTAAAGAAAGGAGGGATGATAGTGACATCTTTTGTATTGTGCGAATCTTGCAAAAGTCGTATCCGGGAAATGAAGAGAAGAACAAGGTCAGGACACTTGATGCTCATGAGTGAAAACTTTATACCGCACTGTCAGTACAACACATGGAGAGGCCTCCACAAGAGAAGAGAATTGTGAGAGTTATTTTCTTACCCTTTCATAAAATCTCTCTGGTGGTTGACAGCATCTTTTGCTCAGAAAGATTTTTTTTCAATACATTGCTCTTGATTAGCAATTACTAACAGTGAATAAGACCACACTCAGTATTTAAGAACGGCACCTATAAGCAACCTTCTTATTCATGAACAGTTGTGCTTATTTTTATGGTTCAGTAAATACTCTGTGTATGATTCTTTTATATATTCCTATTTCAATAATCTCAGTTTTATAGTAATCTTGTAATGGAAAATGCATTTTCTTCATGAAGAGGCTGTGAACTCAGCACAGGAATCCCTCAGGTGAATTCGTTACTATGTACACCTAGAAAAACCCTGGATAGTGAGCAGAGTTATCAGATCATACTAGGAACCTAGTTGCTGTGTTTCAACAGTTTTATAGGAGTAGTCCCTGGACCCTGTATACCTTTATATTAATATTGCCTTTTCGCTTTTGTATCAGTCTGTACAGCTGTCTTGGGAAGAGCAAGGGGGAAAATTTGTTGGTATCCAGGTAATCAGCACAGCCAGTCCACAACACCTGCAGTTTTGCTAAGTGGAAAGCATGACAGCTAGTCCAGATCCTTCTCCTAGGTCATAGACAAAGTTAGTAGTAAATTGGGGAAGGAAGAGTCTGAATAGGCTCTGTGACATAGGCTGTTATTCTGGTTACTGAACCTCACTGCCTCCAAAACAAAAAATATTGCTCAGTGTTTGAATGCTTCTTGACTTGTGTTCCTTGGTAGGAAACAGATTTTGGAGTGCTGGCCTCATGCACAAGGGCTGACTATTTCCCATAATAAGTATAGGAGCAAATTATCTCACATATTTTCATCCAGAAAGCATGAGGAATGTTCTTAACTTGGTATCTCACCTCTTTTGTCTTCACATTGTGATCAAGTGGACAGAGTGTTTGATTTTTTTATCTTCTGTAACCCTTTATTATTTATTGATAATTTCAAGGTGCTGAGCAGTTCTGTGAAATGCTAAACACCTTGACATTTCAGAGATTGCCAAATAAAGGTGTGTGGCACCTTTCAAGACTATGACTTATAAGAGCAATTCTGTTGAAAAGGAAAAGAAGTATTGTCCTATTAATTACAAGTTTAATTAAAACACAACCAACATCAAAAGAACAGGTCAAGAAGAAGCTCAATGTACAGTACATTTGACATGTATAAACGACAAATATGCATTTTTATTAGTTTGAAGGTTAACATGCTGATTAGATTACAGCAGTTCATCATTTAATTGTGTCTGTGTCTGCTTTGATATATAACAGGGATGAAATAAAAGGAAAAATAATAAAATAACTGTTGAGAATGAACAGTTAAAAAGATAAACTAGACAGAGAGTTCATTTTTACAGACACGGTAGGCCCATTTCATCACAGAAAAAACTTATCTTTTTTGAGGTGCAAGTAAAATAGTAAGGCAAGTTGGCTTAAGAGGCACAGAGATGCAGATTTGGGCTGACAATGTTTATGATGACCACAGCTTTCTTGTTTTCCCCCTTTACCCTAATATAATTGCTTTTGACTGGGCAAATCATGTTGTTCTCATTGCAATGTCACTGCAATTTGTGATTCTATAAGGCACTTGAGTACATTTTTTTTCTGTTTTATATGCTTTGCATTTCATTTTAGTGCCACCCAAGGAACTGACATACCTAGAGCTGTACAGGTTATTTTTTATTAAATACCATACGGTATCATCTCTTTTTTTCTGCTGTTTCTTGATTACAACCAACATGTCGTTTAGATTTTATTACAGAATCACTTTCCTACTTCAATTAGAGCCTTAAGGTTAATTTCTGTTTATACTTCGCACTAAATGTCAAGTTTAATGCAGGTTTTACAGGGGAAAACCCATCCAAGAGGGGTAAATGGGAAGCTTTATGCATACCGCCAAGCAAAAATTTGATCCTGAAATGGAAGAAATGACACAGACTGCATGAAGTCCATCAGGACATTTGTAGCAATTCCAAGTGGAGTATGTTCAGATGTCATGACAGTAGTAGAACACCTCACCATAAAAAGTATGCTATATACAAACTGTAGATGACTACTGCTCTGGTAGCAGCCAGTCTACATGGAATTCACTCACCGTACGGAAACTAATATTTTTATTGAAGCCTCCCTTTCTCATGGCCCAGTTCATTGCAAGCCAAGGGAGTATCTTAAGGAAACCCCTTAGACAATCACATTAAGTTAAAGGCCTCTATTACTGCAAATGGTTTGGGTAATTATTATTTCTCCTACTTACTGACATAAAAGTTTGATCATTTCCCAGATTAAGGTACTTTAAAGGCTCAAGGATCTAAAGAAGGAAAAAAAATCACAATGTTTACAATAAGATTGCTCATTAATGTCTTTGTAGTGAATTATTTATTCTATAAACTATGAGAGAGCTGGGTCTGTTCAGCCTGGAAAAGAGAAGGCTGAGAGGAGATCTGATCAATGCTCACAAATATCTAAAGGGTGGATGTCAAGAGGACGGGGTCAGACTCTTCTCAGTGGTGCCCAGCGACAGGACAAGGGGCAATGGGCACAAACTGGAACACAGGAAGTTCCACCTGAACATGAGGAGGAACTTCTTTACTGTGAGGGTGACAGAGCACTGGAACAGGCTGCCCAGAGAGGTTGTGGAGTCTCCTTCTCTGGAGATATTCAAAACCCGCCTGGATGCATTCCTGTGCAACCTGCTCTAGGCTAACCTGCTTTAGCAGGAGGGTTGGACTAGATGATCTCTAGAGGTCCCTTCCAACCCCTACCATTCTATGATTCTATGATTGCAGTATATAAATAAGAAAACACTGACGTTACAGTGATTTTCTGAGCACAAAAGCTTTGCCGCATCCAAAACCTTACAGATTTGTGAAATTAGTTGCATAACACCTCATGACAGCACGTATCTTATCTCATCGAAAGAAACAGTGTTAAATGGAAACCTCAAAATAGCTTCTTTTCTATAGATAGGTCTGGCTAGAAAATCTATATTTTTTTCATGTAAGACGAATCCAATTTTTTAATCCAGATTTTTTTAAAATTTATAACAGGCTGATTTTTCCTGCAGAAATCTTTTTTCTTTCATTTTTCAGGAAAAAGAAAAGAATAAGAAAAACCTCAATTTTGAACAATTTTCATGTAAGGTATTCAGTGAGTTCTACTTATGCGGGCAAAAATGTAGCAATAGGTGTTGTATTCATGCTTTACATTTTTAATATTTTCACTCTCTTCTGGGGAATGATTTATAGGGAAATTTTCTCAATGACTGTGAGAGGAACAGAAATTTACCTTTGCCTTTTAGAAAGCACATGAGAAGCTAATATGCAGGACAGTCACTATGGGGATGAAGTGTCAGCATGTAAGATTAAAACATATAAAGAAAAAAATAATTACTGCAGGCCTTATAAGCTATTAATGTGCACCTTTATTCATATCCCATTCAAAGTTAATGTTTCTGTAATAAAAAAGAGTGTACACACACACACATACAACCCGACGTAAATATATATACACGGAGATACAAAATAATAATTCATGTAGGTAACCCAATGGGAAATCAGCAGAGATGTTCAGATCTAACTGACAAGCAGTAGTTGCAAATCTTCAGTTCTGATATATACCTAAGGGGCAACATTTTAGGAAAAAAAACGAGCAAGAAGATATTACATTAATATTAACAATTTTTTTTTTTCCAAAAGGGAAATATTATCGAGTGCTTTGATTCCTAGGCTGCCTCTTTTTTTTTTTTTTTTTTTCATTTCTCTGAAACTTGGAAACAAAATTATCCTGGCTTAAACAGTTGCTCCCATTTCATATATTTCTGTTAAACTACATGAAAAAAATAAGACATGGTGAGTAATGAGGTTAACAAAGCCATACTTCTCAGATGATGTGAGATGAACAAGGCTCAATGCCAAACATTTTTAATCAAGTCAATGCAGTCTATTCATGTTCATGTACCATAAAATCTGCTTTTACAAGGATAACTGTAACATTTGCATTAGAAAGGAACAAATGAAATCTTAAAATCTTTGTTTGCCTCTGTCCTGAGTACTTCTATAGTGATATATGAGATGAGAATGCATATTTTAACTTTATATAAATCTTCGTTTCGTTGCTGATGAAATTTTATAATGGATTACATATTCTCTGCAGAGTCAGGAGGCCAAGATCTGTTTCCTTGTGCAGTAACACCCTACTCAAGGGCACTATTTCAATTTCTCAGGCCAAGAACTAAATTTCAAACATTTTATTATGTTGTCCAAATTCATAGGTTTTCTCTCTTGACTTTACGTTTAATAAGTCAAAAGCAATAAGCAATGGCTAAATGCATGGTTTCATGACAGATCTGTTACTTCTCATCATTTTGGAAACCTCTTCCTCACCAGGAAAGCCAAGATACCTGAGGCACCACTGGATGGTCTGATGAAAACTAGGTGGAAGACTTACTTCAAATGATGTGAATAAGAAGAATACCTACTTTTTCCTTCCCTCCTCTCTCTTTCTGTCTTTCTCTCTAACCTCAAGTCAGGAAGAAAACCTCTGAAATAGTAAAAGTAGTTATGAAATGAGAGTGAAAAATATATAATTGTTTCAGGTGGATTAAAGCATTTATAATATTCTATATTAATAAAATGTTATTTTTCCAGTCTGTGTTAAATTGCATTATATTTAAATTTCAGAGAAAAAATCAAGTACAGAAAATTAAATTTAAAAGAAAAAAGAAGAAATAAATAATTGCTCACACTGGAAAGTGTCAGAACGTAACCTTTGTTTGTAAATAGTTTTGATTTCAGTCCCTGCAAGCAAACAGAAAAACATTTGTTTTTCTTTTTTAAAATGCCATAGAACTCAATTGTAAGTCTCCCATTCTCCTCGTTCCTTCTTTGGGTACCTTAAAACTTTAGATAAGGAGATATTTCATCTGCATCACAAAATTGAAATGACTGTGCTGTTGATGAGCACATTAACTCTGAAGTCTAGAAGACATATTGGTAAACTTGGTAATGAAGCTTTAAAATAAAAGTAGCCAAGATGTTCCTGAATGCAAAAATTTCATAAAAGATATCTTTAAAGAACATTAACATAACTATTACCAAAAAATCAGAGGGAGATCATCTGTATATGCAAAAAGAGATTGAAGATATGTGAAGTGCATTTAACACGAGATCACAGATTTTGGAATTGAAGAGCTCANGTCTCCCATTCTCCTCGTTCCTTCTTTGGGTACCTTAAAACTTTAGATAAGGAGATATTTCATCTGCATCACAAAATTGAAATGACTGTGCTGTTGATGAGCACATTAACTCTGAAGTCTAGAAGACATATTGGTAAACTTGGTAATGAAGCTTTAAAATAAAAGTAGCCAAGATGTTCCTGAATGCAAAAATTTCATAAAAGATATCTTTAAAGAACATTAACATAACTATTACCAAAAAATCAGAGGGAGATCATCTGTATATGCAAAAAGAGATTGAAGATATGTGAAGTGCATTTAACACGAGATCACAGATTTTGGAATTGAAGAGCTCAGCAGGTGATATAGTCCTCTTCCCTGACATAGCACATGTCAGTTACTCTCACTGAGAAAGTTGCATACCACCAAGAAACTTAGCCTATGATCTTCAGACCTTAGGTCTTGGTTGTTGATGTTCTGTGGACTATTCCTTTTTCTCTTGATGTGTAGAGTCCAAAGTTGCATTACATCTTTTTGGTTCAAACTCTAGCACTGTAGAGTCTAGCACTATCAGAGTAATTACTTATACTACAGATGTAGTATGCCACATTCACAGCATCAGGAAATTTTTATTATCATAGAATCATAGAATGACAGAATCATAGAACGGTAGGGGTTGGAAGGGACC
>VZSC01000596.1:0-10634 GCA_013398225.1 Steatornis caripensis
GCGTTCCCTGCAGCTCTGCAAACCAGACAGCAAACGCTCCCGCCACCGACCCCGCGACTTTGCAGACAAGCGCCCAACAGCCCGCAGCAATTCCTCCCAATTAAACCTCGCTGCCCAGACCCAGTCGGTCCGGTCGGCCAGGTGAGCCAGCGACAGCCTGAGCACTCTCTAACCCTCCCGCCTCCGACTCTAAAAGATAAACTAATTAATTAAGATCAACCCAAACTAAACAGTTGGCTCCACTGTGCTGCGTGGAGCAGCTCGCAGCAAACTCTAATTGCGGTGCTGGCGCCCATCTGTGGGAAAGGGACTCATCCTGCTCCCTATCTGCATTGCTCCAACCCGTGCTTTCAGTTGCCTTAGGGTTAGCTTTAGGTTAGGCTTAGCTTTAGGAATCAGCCTGCCCAGGGTTCCAGCCCAGCCAGCACCTCCCCACAGAGCTGGCCCTGACCCTGGGCACCCGCTGCAAGAGCCATGTTTGGAGGAGACGCATGTCCAGGAAAACCTCCCTACAACAGGCAGAGAAGTGCCCGGTTGCAGCTGCCCTCGCAGGGCAGGGCAGGGCAGGGCTGGGGCCACCGCTGCCTCCCTGACTCACCCACCCCTGATTCAGCTGCCAACTCACAGGCAAGCCCTAAAAAGCCCATTTTTTACCCCACCACGTACTTCACACCAGGACGCCCGCACAGCCCCACGCGTAACGGAAGGCAGCCCAGAGGCAGGCTCCTGGCAGCTCGCACGCGGGTGTCCCCGAGGGCTCACGCTGCGGGAGGCGATCATCACAAGAGCTGCCTTTTGGGAACAACGTCCCCTCCTGACCAGGCTGGGGTGGTCCACGGCCCGCCGCTCGCCCACTGGCACCTTGGCTGGGTTGAGAGAACGCTGGTGAACACTGTGGGGAGGACAGGGAGGACATCAGCGTCCCGGAAGGAGAAGGTGTCTGGGCACTGCCGTGACGGCAATCCATCGACAGAGGCGTTTAGTGGAAACACTTTATTTTTTTTCGAGAGCAGGGAGAACTGATGCAGCAAAGGCACGTACCCTCATTTTATCTCCGAAGCACTCACAAGAAATTAAGAGATCAATTGGGAGTCTTTTACAGAGCTGGTATTAATTTCCTTCCAGCTGTAAAAAGGAAACGAGAGACAAAAAACATTAAATGGACTTGCCTAAGTCCCCAAGTGAACGGTGTGAGAGCTGGCACGAGAACTCCGCAGCTCCCAGTTTCCAGTCCTATGTTTAGATAATGCTTCTCCTTCAAATCAGAAGAAAAGCCAAGGACACTCTGCAAGAAAAGCAGATATTAAGACAAACCTAACTGCTCTTAAAGACTGAGAAACCCACAGCGCCCTGGACTGTCACCCAACAGCTTCAGCATTTTAAACAGTGAGGAAAACACAGAGCCAACGGGAGATGCTGCTGGAGCAAGCAGCGATGGCTCGGGAAGCTTCAAGGCTTGGTTCTATCGCATCTTGAAGAAACCTCTTCCAGACCCAGCCGCGAGCGGAGCAGCTCTCCTCCACCTCTCTCCAGCTCCCGAGCTGCCCCACGACGCGGTGCTGCAAAACCCAACGTTCTCCTGCAGACGAGCTTTGAGAAACCGTTCAGGGGTTCGGCGCTACGTGCCAAGCTGGCTATTAAAAATCTTCTGGTGACTTCAGGGTACTCCGGTAACCCTGATCCCCGCCGACTCGGTGACTACATTCCCCTAACGGCATGGTACAAGGCCGCTGCCAAACCACAGGCTGAGATTAACAAACCTGTTGAAAGCCTTCAGGCTCCACACTCGGTTTTTCTAAGGCGGGACTGTGTGAATCTTTACCAGCTTGCGGCATTAACCCAGCAGGAGCCAGGGAGGCAGGTACGGAGGCGCACGGGGACAAGCTGCCATGCAAATTTCTGCTGCTGTTGCTCCAAGTCTCATTTTCACTCTTCTCCGCCATCTCTGGACGGGTGCGTCTCACAGCCAAGCCAGCAAGGGTTGGGCTGGGCTCTGCCTGGCACAGCTCATTTACCCAGAAAACTGAGTTTTCTGTAGGGCGACAGGATCCTCATCCAGGTTTATATCCTTCAAAAGTATCAGAACAGCAACAGCAGCTGGGTTTGAGCATTTTGAGGAGGCCCAATAAAAGAAGGTTTGGAAAAACTGCTTGTGCTCCAGGGAATAGGGCCGGGAGCTAAACATAACCGCTCACCAGCCACGCTCTTCCCAGATTGCTTCAGCTGCTGCAAGACGCGCTGGATGCCACGAATAGCTGGGCTAGGAGGGGTCAGCACAGCGCGCCTGCCTCAAGCTGGGGGATTTCTGCAATAAAACCATCTGAATTACTTTCTGCATGGTGCAGAGCTAAGCTTCACGGTGTTAAATGCAGATACTGAATTGTTCTGGAGCAGAAGGTGATGCGAAGAGATGGCACCTGGTCCGCCAAAGTAAGGTTACGGTTGCTCTCCCAGCTCCCTACCCTCAACCACGTGGCGCAGCATTTAATACACGGCTCCTGCTGGCCCTCAAAGCCTCGGGAAGAGTTAAAGCTGAGCCAGCCCGAGGTGACCACGGACAAACTCGTGAGGCAGAGCGATGCCAATCGCCCTTCCCAGGAAGGGCAGATTTCCTACCAGGAACATGGGCAGGAAAGACAAACAAAAGCTTTTGAGGAAATAACCTGTTGGTCTCCACTCTGACGGGAGGGAGGAGGTAATTGCAATTATCACTGATTACTACCGGGCTTTGCAAACTCAGACAACGCAACACCACTCGCAGCACACGCCAGCGGCAAGTCGAGAGCCAATGCCAGCCCCCAGTAAACTTTGCCTCTTCTCCAGTTTTCAGCAGGAGCTGCCAGCACGTGGAGACCCCACCAGCTGAGCCCACCCTGGCGAGACCCAGGGGCTGGAGAGCCGTCCCCGTCACACACCATTTCAGCCTTCCAGCATCCCCCGCCTCGCCGGGATGCAGGCGATGCTGTTTCACACCCAGCCACGCTAACAGAAGTGCTCCCAGGAGCAGATGCTCTCTCCTCTACGTGGCACTTCACAGACACGAGAGGAGCCCATACGTTGCAAAACGCAGCCCCCAGGGACCGAGGCTGCCGTGGGAAAAGCGTTCCCAAGGGAAACTGAGGAACTAGCACGGCTGGATACACCAGCTCTTCTCTTTAAAGGCCTGTGTATGCTTAAGTCTCCGCGTGTGGCATTTGTGCTGTTAAAATCTCCAGCACCAGGGTGGGAAGCTGCCTTCTCTCCAAATGCATCATTAAGATTTCGCATGTCGTGACTCCGAAATGCAGAATAATTCCAGGCACTGAAAAAACCCCACAGCAAAAGGGAGTCTGCTTCTGCAAATGTGCGTCTTGCAGGCTTCACAGAGGGAGGGGAATTATTTCCCTACCAGCACCTTCTATTAAGCGGAATTGAAGAGCTGTCCCTCGAGGCTGATTGTATTGCGACTTTCTGGAGACAAAGACCATTGATGCTATGACGTTTATGAGTCACTCCTGGGCAACCTAAGGAAACGCACTTGTTCTCTTCCGATTACAGAAAGTACTTTGTATTCTCCGACTTTCCGCTCAGGGATCACAAAGCATCACCCCGACTTCAAACGAGCCTTTGGTCAGTGCTGTCCCTATCAAACCCACCACGCGGGTGGGTACGGCTCTCTTGGGAAGGAACCCCAAGCCATGGGGTGACGTGCCCCCGAAGGTGACACACCACCAAATCTGTTCTCACTACTCCACTCCAAGCAATGATCAATCTTTGCTCTCGCTTTTTTGGACAAACACGCAGCAACGTGTGTGTGCATGCCCGTCTGTAATTTCATTTCTTCCTGCCCAAGCAGAAACACATGCGTTCTTCTGCCCGAGGAAGAGCAGAAGAACAAAACACGACAAGATATAACCGTCCCTCAATTAACACACAACTCGAAGAAACTGGAAAATCAGAGAGATAAGCAAGACATCAAACGCCATGTGGAATAGATGGTGATCATACAGCTGGCCTAAGGCAGTACACCGGCCGGCACTGGGAAGTGAGAGGACCAAGCATCGACACTTGGTCCGAGTCAAACCATCACCACAACTTCCCTGCTCCTCTGCGGTTCCCTTTGAAGCCGGGCAGCCCCGATTTCAAAACACTGAGGCTACGATCAAACCTACACCAGCAGCTTTGAGCCCCGATGGGTGAGAAGAAACCGCTGACGACCCAGGCAGCCCAGCGAAGGCAGCGCAGGGGAGAGGTATAACCCAGCTCTGTCTCCGCTCGGCAAGGTTGTGTTTTCACTGAGTATTCCAGATGGATTTCGGTTTTTATTTGAACAAATTAAGCCTTGGGGATCCAGAAGACAGAAAAAAAAAAAAAAGAAAGAAATCAAATGTTTACAAGGCAGCTGCAGTAACTCATCCTCGTTATTGCTTGCTTTTAAAGTTTCCCCTCTGGGTACCCACAGCTCCAACGATGCTCTCGTCAAGGACCGACTCCAGCACGACCCTGGGAGAGCCTCTACAGCCCCCATCACCTCTGCAGTCTACAACCAAAACCCAGGACTTGCAGGAGGGGAAAAGGGAAAGGATTATGTTAATGAAAGACTCTTTTGCAAGCCTAACGAGCTGTCTGTCCCTCTTCCGGCTCCGGTCCCTCGGTGCCACAGGTTAATACGCCGTAACCCAAGGAAGAACCCTCTCCCCTTCACCACCACCCGGTTTCCCCTTCTCCCACGTGTAATTCTCAAACCCCAGAGGACTCTATTTAGCCATGCTAATTGCGGGCAAAGCACTCGTTCTCCACCCCACTAATTCCCAAAGGAACTCCAGCACCTCTGGGTACTGTGGATAAGCCGCGGTTGGGTGCCTGGGCTATTTGGGATGGAGGACATGAACCAAACAGGCTGAATATCAGCACGTTCTGCTCCCACCCCTGCTCAGGAGAGGAACAACTCCACGGCACGTCTGTGAAAGCCAGGCCAGCACCCATCTGGGCTCTGGCCATGGCAGGATTCGGCGAGTCAACACCCACATCCCAAATTCCACCCGCAGACTGTGCAGGAAGCCAGCCCGTCCCTGACCCCGGCACGAGGTGTCCAAGCCTTTGTTAATAAACGGGATGGAACAACAGCTTTGGCTCCCAAGTGGCCTCAAGGTCCAGAAAGCAGAACCAGGCACTGCCGCAGGCGACAGGGTCCCGGTGGGGGCAAAGCCACGGCTGCAAACCGAGCGTGATTCTGCTTTAATGGACATTAGGGCTCTCCGGGGAGGTNCAACAGCTTTGGCTCCCGAGTGGCCTCAAGGTCCAGAAAGCAGAACCAGGCACTGCCGCAGGCGACAGGGTCCCGGCGGGGGCAAAGCCACGGCTGCAAACCGAGCGTGATTCTGCTTTAATGGACATTAGGGCTCTCCGGGGAGGTATGGGCTGTGATTACAGACGGTTTCAGCTTTTCCCATTCCATCACCATCCCGTATTTCACAGCAGGAATCTTTGATTCTTCCAACCCTAGTTAATCTAATGGTTTTCTCAGGTACGTGAAGGGAACAGTTTGGATGGTTTTTTTGCTCAGACACCAAAAACAGGCAGACCAGGGAGGAAAAAAAATGCCGTGGCTGTCTTCTCTGAGATGGCAAAGCAGAAAGAAAGGGAAACCACAGCACGTGTCTGGATCATTCCCGGACAAGGAAGCAGGAATGCAACAAGTCCGCATTAGAAGAGGCTGTTTAAATTCATTACATTGCAATTTACACTTTCGTGGCACCAGCTGCATCAGTATTTCAAAATACTTTCCTGACAGTTATTCATCAAGCCTCAGCTCCCCTACAGAACAGCCACCAGCTCGCCGATACAAACGGGGAAACGGCTGGGGTGATCGCAGACCACACGCCGCCGCCTTGGTATCTGCAGCCCACATGTGGANGCTGCATCAGTATTTCAAAATCCTTTCCTGACAGTTATTCATCAAGCCTCAGCTCCCCTACAGAACAGCCACCAGCTCGCCGATACAAACGGGGAAACGGCTGGGGTGATCGCAGACCACACGCCGCCGCCTTGGTATCTGCAGCCCACATGTGGAGTAAGCCAGGGCTGCCGCTTGCTAGCGGAGCAGGTTTTAAGACAAACATTACCCTCCGGCTCAGCGAGGGAATCCGCATCAACCAGTCCCACGGATCCAGCTGAAACAGCCCACGAAACCTCCGGCAGCCCTTCCCACCAGCCAAGCTTTGCCGACGGCGGGCCCCAGCGAAGCCTGCCCAGCACAGCCCTGCCCGGTACCCAAGAGAAGCCAACCTTGCAGTGGCAGAAGGGGAACAGAGATAACCTCCGGCTCGCTCATCTCGTACGTCAGACACACGTGTTTTGCAACATGAAGGCTGGGGTGGTGCACGTCTTCGAACGTTTCTTTGCTGTCCCCTTTCCGAGCCTTGCAGGCGGCACCGGCAGTGGTGTCCCCAGGCCGGTGGCTTTGCTCTGGGGTGTTTCTGACACGTCTGGTCTCAAGATCCAGTTCCTGCATCCTGTGCCACCACCACAACAGGTTTCCTACCCTGCTTATCACCCCTCGCCCAAGCAAACCCTCGAGTCCCTTGACTCACAGGTCTCTGTGAGATCTCTGGGGTGGCCCCTCCAGAAGCCCCGGGTTCAGGGGAGGGATGTGGGCCGCTAAAAGCATTTGAAAAGCACCCAAGTGTTTTAGCACCCAAATCTCACTGCCAGCCAGCAGCCACTAGCCTCTAAAGATGCTTCTCTGGCCATTTTGAAATTCATCCCTGCTCCTTCGAGTGCAGGAGCCATCCCGCCATGCCCAGAGTCTCCGTGAGGCTCCCCAACCCCACGTGCATCCGTCATGTTTTGCTCTTCTTTTCCCAGCTCCTATCACCAGCTCGCAGGCACTGGGAACTTCCTTAATCTTGTTCCTCCCCAGACACCAGCAGCGATGGGGACAGTCAGATTTGGCCAAAGGCAACCGCTGCCGCGGGACCGGCACTGAACACCAGAGCCTGACGCCGGGATGCCCCGTGCAGGGTAAACCGGGCTGAGGGGTGTCACCAAACAACCCCCGAAGCAGCAGCATGTCCCCAAATAACACCTCACTGCCCGCGGCTCCGGGCTCCCTTCCTGCTCGCTTGGCACAGACTCTCCCCCCGACTTGTTTTACACCAGCCCGACAATCACGCGGTGGTGATTTTTCTGCAAGTACCGGATCGGCGCTGGCTGCCATCAAACAATCGGGAGGGAGGGGGAACACCCCAGACAACAGCCTCGACCCAGACACATGAAAAACCTGAGTGCCGCGCAGGGGGAAGAAGAGACAGAGCTATGACTAAGTGATTGCTACAGGCTCCAACCCCAACCCGAGTGCCGCATCAGGCAGCGAGCTAGCGTCTAGCGCGCATCAGCGAGCAAAAGCAGGGTACGAGAGCTCAGCCGCGAAGCAGTGCCTTGCAGGGACCCTCCGCAGGCGTCTCTGGCACGGACGTGTAGGAAATCGAGTCCCCGCTATGTGCTTGAGCTGTGAGATGGAAGGGCCAGCATGCTCCAAGGAGGCTGGGAAGCCCTCAGATGCTGAAGAGGCGTTTGGTGCAGACAGCCGGGCCCCGCAGACAGACAGCAGGGCATGCCTCGATCGAAGGCACCTCCTAATGCAGGATGGAAATATGACTGCTGTGCTCTTCTGCTTTCAAAGGCAGGGCCCGAGATGTGCTTTGGAAACACAGGTAACCCCAACTCTTCTCCAACGTGGGTAAGAGCTGGTGGCTGGCAATAAAGCTCTGACCACCGGGCCTGAGCCCACGTTCCCACAGCCAGCAAAGGGACTGCTAACCACAATCTGTTATTTACACTCCTGACTCGCTCCTTCCCTTTCCCCTGAAATGGAGAGATATTTACCGTGGAACCTGAATTCCCCTGAACGTCTCCTGGAGCCACATGAGCCAAAAGGTCGGTCCTCGGGGTCAGGAAACCAGGTTCTTGCGCGGAGAAACCCCCCAGCCCTTCCCTCCCACTCCTCGGGCACAGCACGAGGGAAACCCTTACAATATCCTTGCAAAACCTTGGAGCCGGGCGCAGAGTGCTTCTGCTTTGGATGTTTTGCAAAGGTCTGACCTTCTGCAGCGATGCAACAGGTTGAGACAAAGCTGGTTGCAACCCTCAGCAGCGAAGGCTTCTCCACTTTTACTGGCAAAGTCAAGCCATCGCCAGATGTGGTCTGCACTGGCGCGGCTTTGGAAAGGCACGGGTGTAGCTATCCCCCACCGCCCCCCCTTCTCCTACACAGTCTTAAAATACCGCGTGCGTATTAAGTAAAGCAGCCAGCACGAGCCTTCCCCTTCTCTACTGGGATTAGCAGAGCAGAAACAGCCCACGCCTGCAGGACACGCCGGGGTGACAAGTCCCTCTGTCCCAGAAAGCCACTCCCTGTCAGGCGGTGAATCCTCCAGGAACCAACCTCTGAGTCCTTTTTCAAGAACTGCACCAAGAGGGGAAGGGCTCAGCTCACACCTTCAACTCCCCAAACAAACTCACAGTCAGAGCTGCTGGAGAGAGGATAAATCACCTGGAAGGGACAACCCTGGGACGCGTTTAAGCCTGAACAGCTAGCTGAAGCGTCAAGAGCGACGAAGGGAAACTGAGTAACAGGACAAGGGTCAGGTTGCATCTCCTGGCTCAGAGCAGAGCCCTGCAAGCACTCCGGAGCTCCTCTACACGGCCGCTACGCCAGCGATGACACCCAGAAAACACTCACAGGGTTGAAGACTCTCGGTTTTGCAGAAAAACACGGCTCGACCATCAGCCCCGACCCAGCAAAGGGGCATCCTGAGCTGGAGGAGAACGCGGTGAAGGGAAGTCAGGAGGTGCCAAGCTGGCATGCGCAGCCCATGCTGCGCGGATTCCCTCTCTTGAAGAAAAGGTGTTTGTCCCCTGCACCTCAGGGTTTTGCGGGGTTACCCCGATGCATCAGTAAGTGCAGACTAAAGGGACAAGGGGCAGAGAGGACACGCTGCAGATTCCTGCTCTGCTCATCGTCCCCCCTTCCCCTCTACGTGGAAACTGGATGCTCCAAACCCCATCCGGTTTAGGGAGCCTGGAGGTGTGTGTGCCTCATGCTGCCGTCAGAGACCGTACCGCACAGGCATGCGGCGGCGCCCGGTTGTGTAAGAGCTACCCCTTGGTGAAAAAAGAACATATTCTGCTGCTCCTGCACAGCCTCCTCTGATCCAGGGCAGGACTGATGGGCTGGTATTCAAGAGCAGCAAGATACTTTTGCAGGTCACGAGTGGGGGGAGCCTGAATATTCAGCTGTACCAGCGACCTGGGAACTACACGCCGAGACAACGGCAACAAGCAACGTTATCCCCTCGCTCTGATGCAGCTTCAAAACGCTGGCGAGGAGGCCAAGGATGCCCCAGGACTGCTCTGCTGTCGAAGCCCCTGTTAGAGGTGTAGACATGATTTCAGCATAATCAGCATCCCCCGAGCTCTGCAGATCACCTGCCATCTCCAAAGGACCCTTGCCAACCTTGCACGGCAGCTCCTCCTAAAATACACCCCTCAAACACGCGGTCTTGCATAACATTTTTAACACCTAAGAACCGACGGGGCTCAGCTCGCCGCCAGAAATAACTTTTCCTGCAGTGCAAACGCGCCCTAACTTCAGGCAAGGGCTGCAGAAAGAGCTTCGCGCAGCAACCCAGCGCAGCACCGATGACGGAGGGCGCCGTGGGAGGGGGGCGGCCGGCGGGCAGCGATGCCCCCGTGCCCCCACCACCACGTACGTCCCCGAGGAGCCGCTTTCCGCGGCCCATTCTGGTGCTTTCCAGCGGCGGTTTCTCAAAGCAGGGACGCAGGCCAGCACTGTTAGCCCCTCCTTTTTCCACCAGCTTCCGCACAGATACTTCTGATTTCATCACTCTTTGCTCTCCGAGGCAGGAGGATGGAAAACACAGTGCAATAGCCCCAAACAGCTAGCAGAGGTCGCTTAACGTGCGCTGGGAAAGGAGATTTCGCGGCTGTGTTGCCTATGGCGAGGTGCTTTCTAGCTAAACGTGCCTTAAATCATTTTGGGCAAAGCCGGGAAGGGATAGATCCCATGGATCTCACCTGGTTCCACTCTGCCCCGACCGCTTGTCTCTCAGACAGGCAGAAAGCCTCCAGGTCTGAAGCGTTTGCACTCCTGCGCCTACATGTAAATAAAATACCCAGGAGGGATTGTGAAAATGGGGCTTTACCCGCCCATGCACGCTCACAGCAGGCTGGGAAGGGGATGAGGTATTTTTGGGAAAAGCCGGGCAGGGAGTATGTGTGCTCCTGGGGGTCTCTCGGACCCCTCCGGGCCCCGACAGGGCACAGCTTCCAACAGGCACCAGCTCAAAAAAGCTCCCAAAGCAAGATTTCAATCGGCGAAGTGGAGCGCTCCGTAAGGAGCACTGCCGTTAGCGTTATTAAATCGCTGATGGTAATTGAGGAGCAAAATGAAGGAACCGCAGAGCTCCCCTCCCTCCCGTCGCCCGCTCTAAGGCAGGAACAGGCAAACATTTCACTTGCCCTCTTGGCTTTATCCCCAGCGATGGGACCGGGGCCAGCTTGACCTCGGCATCGCCGGAGGCCAGGTCCAGCACGCCAGTGCCGGCGGCCGCAGAGCGGTTACACCACGTCAC
>VZSC01000596.1:22455-50088 GCA_013398225.1 Steatornis caripensis
GTGATTCTGTGATTCTGTGATTCTGTGATTCTGTGATTCTGTGATTCTGTGATTCTGTGATTCTGTGATTCTGTGATTCTGTGATTCTGTGACTCTATACCGATTTACACGCCTTTAGTGGTAACAAACAGACTCTCTGAAGGGGCTTCACAACTGGAAACCTTTATGAGTCTAAGAAATTGGAGGTGCAGTTTATTCTTCTCTGATTATTTATATATTTTAAAGCTTAGGGGATTTTATGCTTTATGCCAGGGTCAGTTTCTAATGTAATTGAAGGCTGTTGATCTAGGTGTACAGTGGTGTGGTCAATATAGTCTTTAGTGTTAAGAGCAGTTAATGCTTGTTTCATAGTAGGAGCTCTACACGTATTAACTCAAGAACTAGGTAACTATCATATTCAGGGTGAGTGTGAGTCTGGGATTGTGACCAGTTGTGGCTAATGGACAAACTCTGACCTGGAAGGATAGTTTGGGACTTCTTAATTCTTTGTCTGTGATTCCACCATAATTTAAGGTTGCCAGAGCCTTTGCAGCTGTGGAATACCCGTTGAGCAACAAAAAATAGCATCGTGAAAGCAAGAAAGGCTCTTAGAGTCTTCTTGGCCAAGTACGTACACATATTCTGGTAGGCCTTTAAGCATTTTACAACATTCAGTTGCCAAACCAAGACCTGTCTAGGCAAGAGAGACACCTTAGGCTTGTGCATTCCCATTTGACTGTTTTTTCCCAAGTCTGTCCTTTTGGGTTGGTTTTTTTTTTTTTAATGGTCAAATGCTGAAAAGCATGCGTCAACATCTCGGGTATACTAGTCACTGAACGATTTGCTGGCATGGCCTCCGATGCTGGTATTAGTAGGTTTAAAGTCAGTTTTGCCTCAGATGTTTTGTTTTAAACTCTGGCTTATTCTGCTTTGTCAACCAAAGGGCTGATTTCATGGATGATTTTCTTGACCTGTACCTTTTAAGAAATAAAGCTGTGTTGATCTGTTGTTGACATCTGCTGAACGATGATCTGTTGAGAACACCTCTGAGTTACTGCAGCTCACAACATGTCCAGAGAGTTGGGAAGCTCCACAACACATCTGTAATCCTGAAAACACTGAGATAGCAAGCTCCTGTGTATTGCTGCATTTCCCTGGCCAGTGTGTATTTCAGAGTTCCAGAAGGTGTCAAATGCTGTGGCAGAGGAGACTTTGTTGGAGAGCAAGAGAATTTGAGTCTCTCTTAAGGAGTGGTAGGTTGGCGGCGGGGGTGGTTGGACGTTTGTTCCCTCTGAGCATCCTGCTGATACAGTCTAAGAGTGGATTTATAGTGTATTAGTGGGTTTGCAGTAACTTACTTAGCAGTAAACTGGCTCCTTGGTATGGGTTCTTTCTGTCTGTAGAGTATGTTTTTCTCTCTTGCCATGTGTGTCCTTCAGGTTGTTTGGGGAACTTTCTTGCTAAATAGACGTCGAATAAAAAGGAGCTGTTTAGAAATTAGCCGTGACTAGAGGTAGGAAATCTGACAAAAATCCTTCCAGACGTCTTAAGAGAGCAGTGGGGCATTTGTCAGTCAGGAGGTGACTGCCTGCTTGGCACTGGCATGGTATTAGGCCCCTTTGGGGTCTTGAGTTTGAAAGAAAATTGCTCTTAAAGAGGAAGATGAGCAGTGCCTGCCTGGCAGGGAAGAGGAAGGGTTAGCCAGATGCCACTTGGAGAGGGGGGACTGCGGACAGAGTCTGGGAACGTTGTAGGGAAGCTCTAAGAGGAGTGGAAAGCTGCAGATGAGACTGAGCTGCTGAGAGCTGGAATATTGTCCCTCGTGTCTCTTTACGGTGTATTTTGGGTTAGTGGATCATTCAGTTCTCTGGAAAAAGTTAATTGTCATCAGTCGCTGGTCACAGGTTCCAGCAGAAGAGCGCTGTGTGAGTTTGAGTGGCTGGTGTGTTAGGCTGTGCAGCTGTGTGGAGGAGGAGGAGGAGAACAGGCGCGTTGGGATGTAATCTTAGAGGTGAGAAGGTCTTGGGTTTTGTACAGTGAGTACCAGGGTCCCTCGGCTGAGGGGTGAGTAGCTGAGGAGTTGCAGAGCGATGGCGGGTCTCTCTACGCTATTGCAGCCGTGGATGGAGGAAACATTCACATGTCCTGGAGGGTTTAAGGACGCTAGTCTGTGGGGATCCAGCTTAGGAGAAGGGCAGGTGGAGGCTTGTTAGCCGGAAAGGGCGTCTGGAGAAACTGGAGGAGAGAGATCACAGATACCATGCATCCCTGCACGTTTAGTCTATCCAAACTTGAAGCTGCTTTTTGAGTTAGCAGTCCTCTCGCTTGCAGAGCTTAGCAGAAAAGAGTGTGTGGAAACCACGTCCTCGTGGCCGTCTCCAACTGTGTAGCTTACTTAGCCCAGCTGGCACGTGTATGTAGAGCTGGCCTTGGGCGTGAGTAGCGATGGGTCTGTCCTGGTTTCCCGTGTTTACCTCTGAGCTGCAGAGTCAACATGATCCACCTGCCCTGGTGCCCAGGCGCTTTGCTGCAGGTGCGTGCTTCCTCTCCTTCCCATGCTTGTGAGCTGTTCATAAGGGCAGTTGTTGTTGTCCCCTTACAGACGCTGTCTCTATGAACAGGCAAAACAATACCTACGCTAAGCTCGTGTGGAAAGCCAGAGGATAGGTATCAAAATCTGATAGCTTAATCATCCTGCTACGAGAATTAGTGTGAAATATTGATGATCAAATGCAGTCACAGTGCTGCCTCTTGCTATTAAGCCTGAGAGTGAAGCAACTAGTACTTAACATGAGAGTGAGTGAGGTTAAAGATGCTTAAAACCTGAGGCATCTTCCTGGGCATACAGGCTAGCTTTCCTGGTGCTGCTTCAGGAGTAAAAGGAATGTGGATTAAATACATACACGATGGACAAATACATACACGCTAGCTTGGCTTCGGGCTGGCCAGTGGATTCTAGAGGAGCCCCAATTTATGCACTAAAATGAATGATGGGGTCCAAAAAAATCTGAGCTGATTGCTCCAATGTCTGGGAGTGTGATTTGGGCTGCTTCTGCCGTGGTGAACTCGAGACGTGGCAGAGGACATTGGCTTACTGGACACATCTGCTGCAGAAACTAGACTTGGGCTGTGGTGAGTTTGGGCTACCATGCTTCCATCGGGGACTTGAATCGCTCCTGGTGATGGTAAAGCCTCATTAGCCCTCACTGGACATGGACTGGGAGCAGGCTTGCTGTGCAAAGTCCTCCCATTGTCTTGACTCGCCCTGGGCATTGTATCAGTTTTGTTCTCATCGTACACACAAAATAGGACTGGAATACAACCGTGAGGGCTGCTCGTCTTCTGCCGTCCGCAGGAGGGACGCTCGTCTTCGGAGACCTACAAACAGACCTTTTCTCTGTGTGCTGTATTGGAGAGATCCAATGGCTACCCTAAAAATCCTGCTTAGGCGCCCAGTGCAAGAAAATCCCATCCTCAGTTTGTTGGTATGGCTTTTCTTGCTATCTGTAGGTCTAACGAGGTTTCTGTGTTCACCGCAGAGCTGCAAAGAGGAGCCAGCTGTGTTAGAAAAGCGATCTGAACTTCCACTTTGGACAAACTCGGCTTTCTGTGAGGAAACATGAGTTCCTAGTACTTCCTACCCATGGGGAAACGCCTGTGTATGCACGCTGACGGTGTTTTTGAAAGTGAAGTGAAGCTGAATCCCGGGGCTGTGGGGATCCTGAGGTGCAGGGGCCTCGTGATTTTGCTGTGCTGCACGGCCCTGAAGTCGCTCATGGTGGAAGCCCTCGCTTTGCAGCAACGTGGCAGAGGAACTGGTAGAGAATCAGGCAGGGTTTGTCAAAACTTCTGCCTGACCTCAGCGGAGTTATTTGTTGCCATGTTTCTGTGAAATGTTCTTGTTTCAATGAATCAGCATTTCCTCATTCAAAAGAGGACTCCTTTTGAAAATTTTGGCTTGTTCTGCTTGTGAGTGCTTTTAAAGAGAATGTAAAACTCTTGGGTTACATAGGACAAAATGGTGTTTAAAATTTATTTATTTATTTTTAAAGAGGAATGTAGAAATCTCAAAATGGGACAGCACAGGGCCTGTGCTGTGTGAATGAGGTGAATTGCATCATTTCTGAGAGACTAGCAGGGCCTTTGCTAGGCAGCCTGTCTGGAGCAGGGTTGTGACAATCACTCTGCAATTTGAATGTTTTCTAGCAGGTGTAGCTAATTTTATGGGATTTAAATTATTTACGTTGGTGCCTTAAATATGAAACTGCATTAAGAGTGTGGAACACTCTTAATTTCTCTGAGTTCTCTAAATACAACTTTCAATAATCATCCCTTTTCTATTGCGAATGTAATTGGGTGTTCAGGGGAAGGTGTCACCCGATGGTTGGCTGTTGTGATTTCTAAGAATCACTTACGCTCTTTTGTTTGGGGGTTTGTTGGGTTTTTTTTGGCTGGTAATCAAATGTAGTAAATGAAAGAGAGGAGGTGGCCAAAAATATCGACGCCTTGTTTATTCACAATATGATAAGTCTGGTTGGTTGTAGAGTTTGGGGAAAGGGATGGATGTGAGTGGATGTGTAACGGTGGGAGGCAAGCTGTGAAACAGGAGGCTACCCTGGACTTGCAGGGTCTTTCCTGGCACAGAAACACGGCCTTTGTAGGCTGATGTAGTCCTGGAGTTCTACTCGTTTGGAATTTCTCTGCAAACTGGGGATGGCCTCTTAAGGCAAGTGTTCTTCAGTCTTACATTGTTCCGTCCCATCCTTGAGTTTCTTCAAGGAGCCTTTATACAAAACTTTTCAGTTCTTAGGCAATGCTATTTTTAGGGGGAAAAATGACTTAATATTGTATGTGAGTGGCCTAATATGTTTGTATGCCTGCCTTTGTTCCCTCCCTGTTCTGTCCTGCAGGTAATTAAATGCCCTTAGTGTGGATCTTTGCTCTGTTGGCATGCTTGGATGCACAGCAGCTCTTCCGATAGCTTCTTTTTGTCTGCCCCATTGCAAGAAGATGGCAAAAGCAAACATTACTAGAGACATTATCCACAGACAGATCAAGGTATGTGTTAGCCAAGTGTTTGCTTGTGTTGGGTGGGGGGCAGATGGTGAATCGGTGTTCGTGCTGGATTGGGAAATACGCACGTTGTTGCCTTTACTTCTGAAAAGATCTCTGCTACTTACGTATTAATAAGAAGCTTAAGAGAACAAACACGTAGGGCCTATCACTGTCCTTAATGAAGAGCTGGGATGAAGTATGGCATAACAGGAATATAGCTCTTCTCCCTGGCAGGAGCGCACCATGGTAGTTTGACATCCGCGGGTCTGTTCCTTTTGAGTACAACGTTGACAAGAGAAATCTGGCTACTTGTGTTTGGGCACCATAAAAGACCCTTAGCTAGCTTCCCTCGTGAGTTTTCTGTCTGCTTCTTTAGTGTTCTCTTCGTGTGATCTTGCCATCAAAGGTATTTTCTGACTGTAGTAAAGCTAATGATCTCTGTCTCGGTCTTTTCTGTCTCTCTTTCAAGACTGATGTGTTGCTTCCTTTGTGCAGGGAAAAACTTCTACAGTGGTCAGATCAGTCATCTGATGGCTGCATTTGTGAAATATCCCTTAACGGGAAAGGACTAGCTACAACAGACACAATAGACAATTATTACTTGGACTCAGAGGCCTTAAATCATTTGCAGCTTTGCTGGTAATCAGCATTCACGGAAGTGGCCTGTTAGTGGCCAGAATGAGGAACTAGGAGCTTGAAGGCTCGCTCCGCTTTGCAGTTTAGTACCGAACTTTGTATTATAAGCTTGTAATTTAATCCGTGCGCAAAGATTTATTTTGCTGCCCTAACAAGAAAGGGATGGTTCTGTGGTTGTAGCGTTAGCCTGGGTCTTTTTCACGCTGTCTGCTCTGGTAGACTTTCATGTGTGACCTTGGGAAGGTTGCTAAGTCTGACAGTTCCTTTTAGGAAAAACAGTATCCTCCTGCACAGACCTTGCAAAGCCACTGAGTTTGCAATAGCAAGGCAGTTATAACTGCAGCACCTTGCACTGGGCCCAGCAGCGTTTTGGGAATGCTATCTGTAAAAATACATCAAGGGGTTTGAAGTTTGTGATGGAAGTTACTACAAAAAGCCTGCTTTGTTTTGTTTTTCCTCCAATCCCCTTATATCTCTCTCCATTTGTTTTCCAATAGCTTTTGTTGTGTGGAGTTCAGTACTTAACATTGGTCTGCAGAGCAGTAACGTAGTACACTAGTTCTTTGTGTCTGCTCTGTGACTACTACTAGCGTGTTCCTAGTACCATCAGTGTCATTTCTGACATTAGTGTTCTCATCTATAAATGGTGATAATGAAGGCTTAAGTTGTCTTTGCCCGACAATAGCGTGGTACGGGACATGACCGAGGCTGGATCAGGTCCTAGGAAGTAGTCTCCATGGGCATTAGATGTTCCATCCAAAATATGACTTGCATTCCCTTTTCTTCATGCCTGCCTCTGCAGTTGGCCTTCTTTCGTTGAAGCCATCTGCTAATGCATCTGTGAACCCTGTGAGATCACAGGGGAAACAACTGTCCTGCTTTTCTTCACCTTCATTTGTACTGACGCAGTTCTGTGGCAGCTGTTCTCTTCCCTGTAGAACAGGCTGTGCTGTGGTACTGCAGCTACATGCTCCTACTGCATTTCTGATTAAATAAGCCATCTCTAAAGGATGCTGTCCAGTTACGTTCCCCAGTACTTTGCCCCATGGTGGTGGTGCTTCATGACAGGTTCTGTGTCATGGCAGACTTTTCCTGAGCAGCTGGGGTCTGGTACTGCAGTCCTCAGGAGTGAGTTGCTTCTGAAATCCTCGTCAAGGGATAACGACAGGCATCCCCAAGCTCTTCTGCATCTTCTGTTTCTGACCCAAAGTAGACAACTTATTCTGTCTTAGCGTGAGCCTCTCAAACCTTGTGTTGGCTACCCAGCTGGAGCCTGGCAATTATGTAAACATCATTTTAAACCAGTTCAGGGGCAAGGATTACAAACTGCCTACCTGGAGATGATGCAAATGATGTCCTGTCCTTCTCCAGGACAGGTACCTGATGCTATGAACACCCCAATACCTGGCGAGGTCCCTGCTTGATTTTTAAAGTTCTTGAGTCTTCTCTTAAAGGGAAAAACGAGTGTTTTGTTTGCTGTAGTCAGTGTGACGCTTGTTTGCTTTGTGCAGGAGAGGGGTGCGCTGGGCTTCGAACGACACTATCACGTCACCGATCCATTCATTCGACGCCTGGGCCTAGAAGCAGAACTGCAGGTCAGTGGGGCGGTGTTTAAAGAGCAAACTGAGCTGCCTGTACAGCTTACTGCAGAAAGGACGGCGTGCGGGAGTGTATGGAATTCTCTCTCTTGTACGGGATTGATCCTGATTACTTAGGCCCCTAAACTGCATTAGAGCCAGGAATAGCTCCACGAGGTCTTGTGTGAGCTTCCTGCATCGCCTAACGCACCTACAAGAGAGCCTGTGACGGGTGTGTATCAGCTAGTCCGGACAGCGGCGCCTGAAGAAGGCAACTGCCAGCTGTTGGAGCTGTTCAGCTCTAATGCTGAAGAGTATAATGTGTTGCCTAAATAATAGGTTGTTGTATTGCAGTCTGACACAGCTTAAAAAGATTTTAAGATTATCTTGGTTTGGGGGAGGAAAGGATTAGTTTGTTCCCCTTCTCAACCGCGTCTCCCATACCAAACACTACTCAATGCTCCCCTAGTCTTTCCTGGTACAGTTTTAAATTTTGATGAAGATGTATGATATAGTCACCCAGCAGCAGGGTGCTTCCAAAAGAGTTTGCAAAAGTGCATTTTCCCTGCCTTCCCAGAGAACCTGTATACGTAATTTGTCAGCCTAGCCAAGGGCTTTTGAAGCAAGGTCACCTTTCCATGTGTGCAGCAGGATTTCATCTGTAGCCTCTGAGACTAAACTGCCATTTTGTTCAACACTACCTTTTAAAAATGTGTTTCTTTTTGCCTTTCTACGCCAACTACTGTAGCATGTCTGTCTTTTCTGGAGGTGCTTATCTGCCGTGTGGATGGTTTGTTTATTTTTTTGCAGGGTTAGAATAAAAACACCTGCTTGTGTTGGAACAAGTTGTTAACGTGTGGGGGGCTCGCTCTGTCCTTGTCTTAGAACAGCTCTGTTTGATAAGTCTGAAGTTTGTATAGTACCCTCTTACTTTTTTTTTTTTATTTCTTGTCAGGGCCACTCTGGGTGTGTCAACTGTCTAGAATGGAATGAAAAAGGAGAGTAAGTATGGGGCTTGATTCAGGGGATCGACAAGCCCATAGCCCCAGATTCTCCCTCAAGTAGGACATAGGTCGTCTTATCATAAGCAGCTGCTTCCCATTCCTAGTAAACTGGAGCTCAAGCTCAAAGTTTTGAACTGCGGTAGAGCTGACGCTTCAAAAGAAGCTTTATTTTGTTAAATATATCTGGATATTATTAGAAATGCCCCTTTAGTGAGTTCAGAAGGGAAATGGTCAGACGAAGAATTGGAGATTGAAGGCTGCTTCTCTTCTCTTAAGTGGTATTATGGATTATAATGGATCTTTAGGATTTGCCCAGCTGGTAGTGACGTTTCCCCGCCCCCTTCCCCATGCTGTTAAAAGGTTCTCCTGGAGGACAAATGTGTAAGGGAGGGAGGTAGAGCATTTACCCCTCTACAATTTTAGAAGGAAACTAACCGTAAGAGCATTTCCGTTAACCAAGTGGAATGAAGAGAGTATCTGCATGAGGAATGACTGTATGGAAGGAAGATCATGTATTTCTTGACATGCCTCTTAGATCCAAAGTCTGCTGTCTGATGCTCTTCCAAATCATTTACCAGTGAAAATTTCATGTACTTGAAAGAAATCTGGCTACAAGGAAATAAGTTTAAAAGAGCTGATAGTTACAGATGTCAAATTCTTTGCTTCAGATGAAGATAGATGTACAAGGCAAACAGCGCCTTGCGATACCGCTGCCACACCCCACCCTTAAAAAGCAGTCTGCGAATTGCTACGTGAGCCCTGCCTTGGGGCTGCTTGGGCACATCCGAAGTCCCGGAATTAATGCCTTGGCCTGGGTTTGAGGCCGATGTCGAGCTGTTAATGCAGCCAGGCTGATAGGAAAATGGAAGCCCTGCATTTTGCCATTGACCAAATGATCCTGTTGTTTTCCCCTGTGCCATCTGAATCTGTGGTGAGCTGATTCAATGAGCGAAACCAACAAAAAACACCCACTTTATTTTCTGTGGAGTTGATAGTTGGCTGGTTTAGCTCCCTGAACTGGCTGAATGAATTGATGCATGGGGAACAACAAGCACACATAGCTGAGAAAAGAGAGAGGAAGTGGGCTTCTTAGAGCTGAATTAACTTAATGGCTGTCTGTGGTCAAACCACTCTTAAGAAATTGGTCACAGCTTAGAACAGAAGAATACATGATGCGTGTTTCTCTTCTGTTTCTTTTAGCTTGTTGGCCTCCGGCTCTGATGACCAGCATACCATTGTCTGGGATCCTCTGCACCACAAGAAACTCCTTTCTATGCACACAGGACATACTGCAAACATCTTTTCTGTCAAGGTATATGGTTAGGAGGAATGAATGGCTGATAAAATCAGCAACCTAAGCAGCAAGAGAATAGATCCTTGCTGGGAAACATTTTCCTGCCAGCGATCCCCACCCCGCCCCCCCAAATTTAATATTTTGAATATTAGGAAAAATAGCATTAAATCTAATAGCTGCACTTCTTAGTTTATGCAGCGCCTAGGCTTATCTCATTCTCTCTGTAAATTCAGAGGAAATGGTTGTAGCAAATTGGGATGTGTGATGCGGGGACTATTTTGTGTGCTGCTGTAGCTGGTGACTCTTGAGTGTGCACACTGGCGTACGTGTAATGTAGGTAATACCATGGGTCGTCCTGTGTCCCTAAAGCAAGCTGCTCTGTGACCTGCCAGGACAGCTCAGCGATGTCTGTGTGAACAGCCTCGGTGCTTCTCACGTTTGAATGTCAAACCTGTCTCCCACAGTTCTTGCCGCATTCAGGGGATCGGATCCTCATCACAGGAGCTGCAGATTCCAAGGTGCATGTCCATGACTTGACTGTAAAGGAGACCATCCACATGTTTGGAGACCACACCAACAGAGTTAAGCGGATTGCCACGGCTCCTATGTGGCCTAACACCTTCTGGAGTGCAGCAGAAGATGGGCTAATCAGGTACAGAACTGTAGTTGTTCTGCCCCAAAATTAATTGCATTAGGATCCATTGCGGTACATACTATGCACAGATCTGGAAAGAGGCTATCTCTATACTAAAGAGCTTAAACTAATCTCTCCCTTTCCTGAAACTGGAAGGATTCATCTTGAAACGTAGAGTCCTCTGACAGATACTCTCCCCAGCTCCTCTGTTTTCCTCCACTGAAAAGGGAGGCCAAGAAAGGAACAGCTGTGTCAAATGGAAGGCAGATACAACACTGAGCGACGTTTCCCTCCAGAGTCATTGAGACGCTTAAATGAGCAATGTTGCTACAAGAGTCCATTCTGCTTTTCATACGAGCTACTGATTGTGAGGTCACGACTTGGAGTTTAATTTGGGACTTGAATAATTTTGTGCACGTTGTAGAGCTGGTTTTAGTAGTTATCCTGATGTTGAGGCCTAGTGTATATTGAACTGAGGTGCTTGCACTAACCTGTGGCACAAGTGACTGTTAATGGTGTTCGTGTCATCTCTTCATGCAAAAGCCAGACAATTTAGTGTAGGTTGCTACTGAGCAGTATAAATGTGCTGCTTTGAGTGGTCTTCAGTTTGGTCACCATGGAAAGCTGATCTCTCTCTTACTGCTGCCTGTGTTACCTAGTTGCACGGATTGCCTGACTCTCTTCCCTTTGCAGACAGTATGATCTGCGAGAGAACAGCAAACGTTCAGAAGTCCTGATAGACCTCACAGAGTACTGCGGGCAGCTGGTGGAGGCCAAATGCCTGACGGTCAACCCCCAAGATAACAACTACTTGGCAGTAGGGGCGAGTGGACCCTTTGTGCGGCTCTATGACATACGCATGATCCACAACCACAGGTAATGGCAACTAGCTTTTCTGGGCAGACATGAGCGGTACAGAAATCTCCTCAAGGCTTTGCTGGGAAGAGGGAGTCGCAATGATCTGGCACTCAACCTGTCTCGCTGTGAAGTTTTACCCAGCCTTTTCACTCACCCACGGTCTTTTCGATCTGTGTGAGTACACTGGGGTGGTGCGAGGCAGGCTTATGAATGCACAGCTGTATAGGCACGAGGCCTTCCCCTCGTGCGTGAACAAGAAGTGTCAGTGTAGATCAGGCTTCAGGCAGTTGAATGCTGTAGTTATAAGACTGTTCTTCTTTCTGGCTAGAAAAAGCATGAAGCAGAGCCCTTCAGCTGGAGTACACACGTTCTGCGACCGACAGAAGCCCCTCCCGGATGGTGCAGCACAGTACTACGTGGCAGGTATTGGGACCTGTGCTGGGGGTGACTGATGGGACTTTTAAGTTAATGCCTGAAGAAGTAGAGTTCTGCCCATCGCACAAGAAACCACTGCTTGGAAGAGCTCTTGTCTGATACAGGGATGTTCCATGGAATTGCAGTTCATTTCACTTCCATGCGGTGAATTCTTGCTTATGTTACCTGCCCACTTTCCCTGATGTGGCAGTGCTTGTGTGTTGGTGAGCTGGCCTTACGTCTTCTTGTCTGGCGTAAATGTCTTTTTGTCACTTTTGTTGGCAAGTCAAGGATTGGATAGCCTGGGCGCCATAGGCTTTCTTCTGGAACTGGTCCTGGCAAGGCATCTGTTTTTGGCACAGAAGAGAAGCGTCTTGTCTTCATCCTGCAGATGAAGAATCAGCGATGCAGTATCTGGGCAATCTAGATGACATTATTCTCCAGTGCTCATTGTTTACTATCTTTTCTCCCCCAAAATGTTTGGGTTTTTTAAAGCATCTTGGACCAGCATGTTCAGCAGACCAGTTTTGACAGTCTTGCTTCTGATGAGTCCCACTAGAGGATTTCGTAGGTCCCCTGAATTGGTCATGCAACACATCTGCTGTCTGAAGCGAAAGAACCTGTGTGTGAGCTGAATATTTAGGAGCCTTGGTTTGGTTGCGCTAAGGGCTTTATTAAGGAAACCTGATTAGAGGGTTGAAGATGGAGGTATTTGTTAGCAGATGGCCACAAGTCACAGAAGCCAAATCCGTAGTGAATCCCTAACACAGAGATTTGCTGGGTTCTGCAGACTTCATTGTCAGCAAGCTAATTATAATCCAGTCTTCTCTTCATACGGAGATGGCCTTGCAGGATTGACACCTAGAACTTGTGAAAAGGCAGCTGTGCGCATCTGCATGTTTTGGTGGCTGATGGAAGGATTCAACAGCAGTAGGAAATGGAAAATCACTTAAGTGCATGCACTTCGTGACATTGCTCTCCTAACAACCTCTTGTAAAGGGGAGCAGCTGGGGTGGGACAAAGACAACGGTTACTAGTTACGTTAATATGTACAGACCTCTTCTCTCCACAGGGCACCTTCCAGTGAAGCTTCCAGACTACAACAACCGCCTGAGAGTTCTGGTGGCCACATACGTCACCTTCAGTCCCGATGGCACTGAGCTCTTAGTCAACATGGGAGGGGAGCAGGTAAGAAGACAGCTGAAGTGTGGCGGAAAGCTTCACATTCAGTTGTGTTTGGGTCACCACATGCTGTTGTGCATTCTTGAAAAGGGGTGTAGCAACTTCTGGGTAGATAATATGATTGGTTTTAAACAGCTTTCTTATTCATTCAGACTAAATGCTTGGTATTAGGGATTGATTTATTATGCTGCCACTGATAAAACTTGAACCATGTTCTGTTCTGGTTTTCCAATTCACATTTCACTCGCTGGAAGAGGGGGGAAAAAAAAAAACCCAGAGTTCTGGAACTGACCTTTGCTGACCTAGGAAAGATTTCATAACTCATTCTTGAAACATCAGACTGTGTCTGTAATAGAATCTAGTGAATAAAGAGCTTACAGAGGCAAAGGCCTTCACCTGGAATATTGATTGCTTTAGTGGTGGGTGATATTCATGGATCTTTCATAAAGCCTATCAGTGAAATGAGAAAATCCTCCTGACGGCATTAATCAGCGTGGATTAAGCAGGAACTTCACTTGTGGCCAGGTTTGTCTGTGGCTGTCCACTACAGATCTCTTTCTCACCCATGCACTCGTTCCCTTTAAGGTGCTAATTTAGATGAGTTGTAGGTTCGATCTGAGCTGTCAGTTCCTATCCTGGTACAATTTTAAATTAGGGCTTCGCAGGGCTGCTTTCAAAGTTTCTCAGGAAATCCCATTTTCATCTTAGAAAGGCTTTTGCCTTGATTTAGCGTACTGCCTCTTTTCTGTCAAAATGCTTGATTTCTTCGTGATCACCGTGTTAATTAAACAGTTAAAATATCTTATTGCAGTTGAAGCTTTTTGAGCAGGTTGGTTTGTGGTCAGGTCACCTTTTAAGTTCTGTAGGTGTGGAGAGAGCTTTCTTAACCTCTTGAGTAAGACAAGGCTCCTGTTTCTCAGCGTTCTTCTTTCCGAACCCAGTGCTGGGGTGGAACACGCCACTGGTATGGCTGTCGTCCTGTGTGTACCCATCTATAAACAAGATTCCCAGTTAGAAAACTGGAAGTAGCAAAACACAAACGTGGAACCATATAGCCACCTAGCCCTGTTTTGTTTCTGTGACTTGATGTTTTACTGACTTTTTCTGTCTCATTCTCTGTCTTCGTTCCTCAGGTCTATTTGTTTGATCTAACATACAAGCAGCGACCATACACTTTTCTCCTCCCAAAGAAGTGCCACACTTCAGGGGGTAAGTATGATGCTATCATGAAAGTGAGTGGAAGGTAGAGTGAAACCACATACTATGCAACTTTTTTTTTTTTTAGAATGCAGCCCATTTCTGGGCAGGAACTAAGAAAATGAAGTAGGGCATGGCTATTGCTTGGCTGTTTCTGCAGTGCAGCTCATACCCTGAGTTCTAAAACCCTTCTACAGAGTGACAAAACGTGTGTCTTGAGGGGAGTGGGGAGCTGTTGAGAGGTGTATGCCTGTGTGAGCTAAGGAGAATGCTTAAAGCTGTGCACAAAGGGTAAAGTAGACTTTGTAGAGTGGTTGAGGTCCTGGTATCCTGCCTTCAACTAAGGGGGCAAACTTTGTGGACAGGCAGGGAAATGGCATATTGTTTTTAATTTTTAAAATTTATTAGTAAAGTGTAGAATACGTCTGTTATCCCCTTATACACCCGTTAGGAAGGAGGCAGAACAATCTCTTCCCTAGTCTAAGAATCTGGTCTGGCACTTATTTCCCTCCTGGTGGTGAGACAGTTGAATCAAAAAGTCATTTATTTGATGAGTAAGTAAATGCAAAAGCCTTTTTATTCCTGGCTCTGTTTCTTACAGGGCCTGTTCGTACACAGATATTGCAGGCAGTATGCAGTGACTGGCTACAACGCTATTGCCCGGGCAGAGGCTGACTCTTATCAGGGAGTGTTCCCTGCTCAACCCCTTCCCTGTTCTCAGAGCGCTCTGGCAGAGTTTGATCTGTGTATTCAGCTCGCCTTGGGCCTTAATCTAACGCTCACATCCTGGTAGCAAATCTATGCCCTGCCTACCTTTCTCTTCTGTCTTGCGTGCATGTGGGTGATCTGTACCGTGGTATCTGGTGAGGTCATGCTTTAAATGGCGGGACAGCGTTTCAACAGGCTCACTGGTTGTGGTTGCAGCAAACGCTCCACCCTGTTGGGCACAGAAAGTTCAGGTAAAGGCTGTGAAAAGGCGGTATCAGTACAAGGGCTGAACTTCATGTGCACGCGTGTCTCTCTGCACTGAAATCTCGGAGCAGCTCAGTATACTGGTTGGAGAGTGTCCCCAGTCTCCCAACCTGTGAAATGGCAGCAGGAGCACTCCCAGCTGCAACATAAATGCAATTTGTAAAAAATTTAAGCTGAATATTTTCTATAGAAATGGCAGATGATGTGGCTGTGTGACCTTCAGAGGATTACTTTGGCTGGTAATGGCTCCTTGAGCAATAGGGAAAGAAAAGAACAAAAGGAAGAAAGCTTCTGGAATTCGTTTACTGGATTCCTCCAGTGGTTCCGCTCATCCTCCATATTCTATTAGGTGTTCAATACCTTAGCTGTGTGGTTCTTTATCTGAGTGAATCTAAAATACAGAGTTACTAATGTTACTAAATACTTCTGCAGTTTTAAATGTCAGGCTTCTGGTGATCAATCAGGTACTCTGATTATGGCCTAGACTTAGTCTGAAGACAGTTCAGTTCAAGCTGCCCTCTGTGTGGGGGGCTTAGTTCTATGTGTATCTAGTTTTCTGTTCTAGAGTTGTATTGTGAAAGGTACTGCAGAGATTTTGCAGTAAATGTGAGATGGCAAATGAGATCCAGGTGGCTGGAGAAGCCAGGTGTCATCGAAGTTTTGTTTCTGCTCTGAACAGGGCTGTAGCATTGGCTTGGCTCTGCTGTAAAATAAAACCCTGAAGCTTCAGATATTAGCTTGTATAATCTACATTGGTATTTAGCATGGCTGTATATTTTTTTTATCCTAACTTTCAGAAGTGCAGAATGGGAAAACCTCTACCAATGGAGTGTCGAACGGCATCCATCTCCACAGCAACGGCTTCCGCTTGTCTGAAGGAAGAGCACATGTGAGGTAACGGGATGGCTCTACCTACATGAAATCCCTATGGCTTTGTTCTTGCCCTCTTCCTCTTGTGGGGTTTATATACACCTAAACAAGGCGTGAAGTGCAAATCCACTTGGCATATTGACTTGGTTGTCAAGCAGCCTCTGTCCTCGGAGCTGTATTTGCTTTTGATGCGTGGGCTACGAACGAGAGTCAAATCAGGCAAGAGGGTCCTGGAAGAAATGTTGTCCATGAGGGTTTATACCCTTTTATGATTAATTACTGCAGACAAAACTAAGAAATGACTTTTCTGGCCTGGAAGGGAGGTGTTCCTAGTTGTCCTGAGGAGTTGTTACTTCCTGGCTTTCAGGAACTGTGTCTTGGTAGATGGGAGAGCCTGTCAGGTCAAAAGAGCCTTGCTTCCCTTTGCCATTTTTTTGGGCATGTGCCTGCTGCAGACTGAACTGAAGCAGCCAAAATTGCTTTACGACAATGACACTGAAGTCATTACTCCTGCAGTCAGCATGTGAGCTAGCAACGATTGGAGAGCCGCCTTCTATTGTTCCTGCTGCTTGCTTTCTTTAAGAGCCAAGTGCCGTCGGGGCGAAGCAGAAGCACATCTTGCTGAGTGTTTTTCCTCCAGCTGATGAGACACGGTTAAAAGTCAAGACACAGTTTCTTAATACCATATATGGGTAGTCTAGGTTCCACCAAAGTCACTTTGTTGAACGTTTTCAGCTCGTTTCCTCTAGATGGCCCCTCCAGCACGGCAGCAGAGATGTGGCTGGAATTTTGGGTTGCTGAACATGGGCCTTGTGCAGCCCTGTGAACTGAGACACTTGGTTCCCTTCTGAATTTGCATGCTGTTATACATTGCTAAAAGAGGATTGGAAATGTTGTTTGTGTAGTCAAAGCAAAGATGTATTGGTGATGTCTGAGGGATTAGATGCTTAAAATACCCACTGTTCATTTTTGAGTATATGTCTGTATAGAAAGAAAAAAATGAAACAGTGAAATGATGGTCAAAAAGAAACCTTCCTCCTAAATTCAGGTGATTCAGGTTCAGGGTCTCTTTTGCCTTTTTCTGGAACTGTTGCTGTTAGCTAGTGCTTGCTGGGACTTGCTAGGCTAGGGCAAAACACTGCAGACAGTTAACTAGAGTTAACAGCATTAGCATGTGCGACTTACCTGTGCTCCTTTCTTCTTTACCTTCAGTCCCCAGGTGGAGTTACCTCCGTATCTGGAGAGAATCAAGCAGCAAGCCAACGAGGCCTTTGCTTGCCAGCTGTGGACTCAAGCCATCCAGCTATACAGCAAAGCAGTCCAGAAAGCCCCCAACAATGCCATGCTGTACGGAAACAGAGCTGCTGCCTACATGAAGCGCAAGTGGTAAGGAAGCAGAGAATATCAGAGTTCCGTGTCACAGGCAGTGTTGGTGCCTGATTTCTGAGTACCACAGATACCTTGCTGTCCACTGCGAAGCACCTGGCTTCCCTATTTGCGGAGCAGGGTTGGGGTTATTGGATCAAACTGTAAGTGGGTCACCTCTGTCATGGAACAAAGGGATTGCACAGCAGCATGTGTTGGAGAAATTACAGCCACAGATACTGCACAGGCAAGCACAGCTGGTAGTAGCTCATCAGTTTGCCTACTGGCATGCTGAGTAATGTTCTGTTCCTTTCCTGTTCAAAAAGAAACCAGAAATCCACTTCTGAGTAACAGCATTGTGAGTGTCTCCAAGGGTGTTTGTGTTTCTTTGGATAGTTCCGATCTGCATTAGAGTATGTCTCTAAATCTGCTGTCAACAGATGAGGTAATGGTTACTGTGCTTTATAACTTCGTATCTCATGACACAAGGTCGTTGTAGGACTGCCTGGAGTTGCTTTGGTTGCTGCTTTATCCAAGGCACTAGTACTGCAGATGGTCAGACGTGACCTGGTGGTTCCCATGTTACCCCAGCTAACCCACATTCCCCTTGACTGGAAACAAACCTCTCCAAGGGATCTGGGGAGGTGGCAACTGGTGCCTCGGAGTCTGGGGGAGGTTATTTCTCTCTTGATTGTTGCAAAATACACTGTTAGCCTCTGCAGTAGGTAATGTCTTCTCCGACCAATAGCCAGAGCTGCATCTGCAAGATACAGCCGAGTTATTTTAGTATCTGTCCCCTTGAGCAGAGTAAGACTGAGGAGCATGACTTGCCATTAACATATTTAAAATAGCTGTGGTCCTTCATCTACATTTGCTTTGTGAGGATATCCTTCTCCTCTCCCTGCTGAAATCCCCAGGATGAATTCTCCCATCTTCTTGCCAAGATAAAGAGCAGCCAGCAGTTGTTGTGACTGTTGGTAAGTGGCCTACTGGCTGTTTTGCAATAGCAGAGATTTGGGAGCTGCCTCAAAAAGACCTCAGTGTTCAGAGGGAGAAGAACAATAGGTTGGGATTAAGGAATGGAAGACAGAAGCTGAGTGCTGATCTCATGAATGACATTTTTCTTATAGGAATCGTTTCTCCCGAAGGATGTTGGCAGATCTGAACCTTTCTGTGTGTCAGCTAGTGCTTTCCTACGGTTTTTGGTAGCAGGGAGGTGTGAAAATATATGTACAATGGGTTTCTGTGGCATGCAGTGATTAGAATTTAAATGATACTGAGCTGCTGTCTTCTAAGGTGCAGAAAAGACGGGGCACTTTGCTGCTGGGAGCAGCTACTGGTGTATGGCAGAAGGTGGCTGGGATGTCTCTGAGAAGGAGGGTGAAGCAGTTGGACAGTGACCCATGCTGTGTCTCTGAGGCATTCTTCATGTTCGGAGCAGGAGCAGCCATAGGCTACCCTGGAGAACACCGCAGGTCTTGCTTTGGCCTCCTCCTCTGACTAACAGAGAGATCTAGAAAAAAAGGAAGGTCTGTAATTTCCTAAGCTTCTCTTGCTCTTCTCCCTTAAGATGGTACTCGTACTCTGCAGCACTTCTAAAGCTGTCCTTGTAAAATTTGCTCGTAAGAGCCAACTGCATCACTCTCCAGATTGCTTTTAGCAGTCTATGTTGACAGTACTTAGCTGATTTCTAGTTAGAGCATTTTTGCACAAGCTGAGTCAAACCTGTAACAACGGGAGAAGTCAGTGCCTGCTTTACGTCTCACCGTGTACATTTTCACACCAATCTGTTGGGCTGTCTGACACTGGTAGTTGAGGTTGAAGGGTTTTTGAGGGTTGCAAAGCAGCTAATAGCCCAATCAGCTCTGAAAATGTGAGACATCGTCTGTCATCATAACGGGTAACTTGCATTCCCTCTTTCCTTCAATAAAAGCGGCCTGATGCTGTGCATCCAGCCTCTTGGATTAACACAGACGCAGTGCTGCAAAGACAACCCTCCAGAACCATTTTCTTCTGCTCTGCTGCAGATCTCGTGGAGGAGGCACTCCACCTTCTGTACTGTGTTAGTAAGCTGTAATATGTGGCCAATATCCACCTAGATGGGAGGGAGCAGTAGGCTGAATGGTTTGCAGAACATGCTCATGGCACTGAATAAGCGCTGCTTAGCATGTAACCCCCAAAGGTTTGGAGCTCCCTTTAATGAGTGGAGACACAGGAGCACCTCTTGCCTAACAAAGGCTCCACATGATCTAAAATTGTCGCCCGGTGGAAAGCACAGGGCAATTCACCCCCTTCCCCTTTTGACTGTTTCAGACTTTGGTAGGTGCAGTGCACGCGGGTTACAGGTGTGAAACGTTCCTGTTGTTATTAGTCATCATCTGGGCACTTGGCACCCTCTTAAGACAGGTTGTGGTGCCTCCGAACAGCTTAGGCTCAATGCTGGTACACCAGGCGTGTCAGCCCTGGCTGACTTCTCAGCCTCTGTCGGTCTGAACTGAATACCAGCAGGCAAGGCTCGTCAGGTCTCTCCTGTTTCCAGAGCACAAGCGGAGGCATTCGTATTCCCACAGCCAGGGCGCTTAGGGAAATCAAGCGTCTCCAGTAACTGTAAACAGGATATAAATATCCATTATGATACCAGTCTGCTATAATGCTTGTTTCTGAAACTTAAAGGTTTTTCCTATAAAGGTGAAAAAAGACTGCTGCTTTAGATATTTGTCCATCAGGGCTATGGAGCGTGGTGGTTCTGTAGCTCCTTCTTGAGGGCTACAAGTGGCTGTGGCTGTGGGTAGGGAAACATGCTGCCACGCTGTGCGTCCACAAAGGGGCACGCGTGAGCTGCCGTGCTCCGAGAAGGCCCCTCTCGCCTTGCAGGAGAGGCCTTGTGTGTGCTTGGCCAGAGGGCTTGTGCATCCTCCATCTTCAAAGGACTTCCCTAAATGTGTTCTATCGGTGAGCTCTGCTCTGTCAGATTTAAAATGGCAGGTCAAGACTTGCTGGGCTTCCCTGTGTGGTCACGTTACAGGGCTGCCTGTATACATGAGGAGAAGCTGGGCTTGGTCAGATGGTGCCCCTGGGAAACAGCAAATGCTATTAGTACGTGAGCTTGTGGGGTGTCTGCTTGCCTGGAGAGAGCTGGAAATAACAAGCTTTGGAGTGAAACGAGGGCTGGGAAACAGCAGTGGAAAATGTTTGCTGTTTCTGCTTGGGCTGTCTAATCCACCTCTTCCTTTTCCTCAGGGATGGGGACCATTATGATGCTTTAAGAGACTGCTTGAAGGCCATATCCTTGAATCCATGCCACCTGAAGGCCCATTTCCGTCTTGCCCGCTGTCTCTTTGAACTCAAGTACGTGGCAGAAGCACTGGAGTGTCTGGATGACTTTAAAGGGAAGTTCCCAGAACAAGCACATAGCAGTGCCTGCGATGCCCTGGACAGAGACATCAATGCGGCCCTCTTCTCCAAGAGTGATAACGGTGAGCGCCGGTGTTCAGTGTGGTTCTTCCAGGTTATACTAAAATCTAATGATCACACAAGGAATTTTCTCCTTTAACTGCCCCTCTGAAGTAAAGCTCCACCTTCTGAGAGAGATTGATTGTTACTGTGTGCAAAAACTGGCCTGAGCCTGTTCTTTCCTTGTGCCTGGTTCTGGTTTGCTTTTGAGCGAGAGTATGATAAAAGGAGTCTGATGTATCCAGGAGATAATCTGGAAGGAAGCTTGTGCTTCTAAGCCCTGCTCCCTGCTAGAATTGTCCTTAACTCTTCCTCAAAGCTAGAGTGCTTTCTGTTTGCTGAGAACCTGTTCCTCCCCAAATTGTGATGAGGGCAATCTGTTGTCTTTCCAGCTGAAGACAAGAAAGGGGGTGGCCCCATCCGGCTACGAGCCACAGGCCGCAAGGATTCCATCTCAGAGGATGAGATGGTGCTGAGGGAGCGCAGCTACGACTACAAATTCCGATATTGTGGCCACTGTAACACTACTACAGACATCAAAGAAGCCAATTTCTTTGGCAGGTATGTTGGCAGAGCGTAATAGGGATGCAGGACAGGAGCGTGAGCAGCAGCAGAATGCTCTCTTCCGTCGGATAAAGCCTCATGCGTAGCCCCGTGTGACTGTTCATAAAATGACGCTGACACCGGTTTGCAGGGTTGAGAAAGATGACAGAAACCCTCCTCCTTGTGTGGCTGCATGAATAGCTGGTTCAGTAGCAGATCCACAGAGGACCCGGTTGGGCTAGCGTTTCAGAAAAGCCATTTGGGATTGAAAACATGAATCCTGGGGATGGAGGGAACCAACACAGAAGGCTTTATCTGGATCCATAAGCGTGAGGGGTGGCAGCCTGCTGGTTGTAGAAGCCAACTGACATTCTCATGTCTGCTAGAGACTAGCTTTGGCTCTGAGCTGTGATCTCCAGTCTCTGCTCCTCTCACCCTAGCAATGCACAGTACATAGTCAGTGGGTCGGATGACGGCTCCTTCTTCATCTGGGAGAAAGAAACCACCAACCTTGTTAGAGTGCTGCAGGGAGACGAGTCGATTGTGAATTGTCTCCAGCCTCACCCCAGTTACTGCTTCCTGGCTACCAGCGGCATTGACCCAGTTGTGCGACTGTGGAACCCTAGGCCAGAGGTAAGAGCCGCAGTAAAAGGCTGTCTTGTCGTGAGATGTAACGCACACCGGTTTTTCCTACTGGGATCTCTTGATAGTTGCAGCAGCAGCAACAGCCCCTCTTTGGTCCTAGCCCTGCCTTGCTGAGTTCTCTCCCTTCTTGTCTTGCAGAGTGAAACCCTGAACGGCCGCGTGGTAGTAGACATGGAAGGTGCTTCCCAAGCCAACCAGAGACGAATGAATGCAGACCCGCTGGAGGTGATGTTGCTGAACATGGGGTACCGGATTACAGGACTGACGAGTGGTGGGGCTGGAGGCTCAGATGATGAAGACAGCTCAGAGGGGCAAGTCCAGTGCCGGCCCAGCTAAAACAGAACTGCCTCTCCTTCCTCTAATTGTTTGGCTGAAAGGGAACCTAGTTTCCTTGGTCCTGAACTTTCTCTGATGAATGACTGCGCTGTTTCGCACTATGCACGGAGTAGGACAAGCTGGCAGGGGCAGGAGCGGCCGTCTCTCTAAACCATCGCCACCACCTCCTCCTTCTCCCGTCACGCTACTGAGCAGCATGGCAGTGCAGTCCGGGATTTGCCTTTAGTGGAATTTAGTCCCAAAAGGGGTCTTTGAGTTGTCTGTAAGCAGTGTAAGCTGGCCATTTTTTTTCCAGATCTGGTGGTACAGGGGGATGTTGCCTGCATTCATGCATTTGCAGAGGGGATGTTAAATTCCTGAATAAAATACAAACCTAGGGCAGGGGTTGTAGAATGAACTTACTGCAGTGATCTTGGTCTTGAAAGCTTGACTCTGCTCTTGTGCTACCAGCCTGTCTAGAGGCCCCTGGTTTAGGGTTATTGGCCATGAAACACTTGTTTTGTCCCATAACATCTTTCTTCTGGCTTCCTTCTCTCACACATTGGCGACAGATGTAGCTGTGTTGTATTAAGGACTGGATATTGCCTGTCTTCTCCCTGGGCATGTCTTAGTTGATGAATCAGTGAAGGCACTGAGTATGTGCAGCTCAACAGGGCAGGATGTGCTTGCCCAGTTTTGCTACTTTCTTCTACGGTCTATGAACCCGTGGAGAAAGGTGACGGCAATGGGAACAGCTTTGCTCAGAGGCCTAGGACTCACGTAGCTAAAGCTGCTGAGGAAAGGGGCTGGTAACAGCACTCTTCCAGAGCTTCTCTCTCTGTTGCCCCAGATCTTTGTAGCTGTATTCACCTTCTCCTCTCCACATCACCCATGCTGGAGCTGAGAACGTTGCCACCATGTGTATGTCGCAACTAAAGTTTCGAGCTTTTAGACAGCAGCATTTTTGTGCAGTCAGCTGCTCTATCTCGGCCAAGGTGGGCCTTCTCCGCCTCCTTGTTGGTGTAACATCTGATGATTTGTGGTCCTCTCAGGAACCCTCCTTCCTCTTCCCGCTCTCCGCAACACTGGCTCTGGCTGCACAGCCGGGAGCACACCCAGAAATGCAGCACTGTACTTCCGTTCGTCCCCTTCTCATGTAACATGCAGCCCTGTTTCTTCCCTCTTGCAGTCGCCAAACACTAAATATCAAATAGATCGTGCACAGCTGTGCTACAACCGAATCCGAAGAGGTTGTTTTTTCTAGGACTATCAACTAAGACCAAAGAGCCCCTGGAGATCTTATCTGCCCTGCGCTGTCTCATATCTCTTACTGCTGAAGGTCTGAACATGCCAGCCTTGGTCCCAGGGGTGCGAGATGTGTGTCTGGGAGTGCATGCGCATGTGTGTATGCTGCATCAGAGCTGTTCTTCCATGTGGTGCAATCCCTGGTCTTCCTGTTCCTGCTGTGGAAAGATGAGAGGCCTCCCTTTCCTTCTCTGGCTGCTTCTGGCTGCCAGGCGTTGATGAGAGAGACTGCGCAGTGCTGGCTGATCAAGGTAACTGTCTTCCTCTCCCTTCTAGAACAGTCTTTATGAGATGAGTGAGCCTTGTGCAGGAGGGAGAGAGGTCACAGAGTCTCGTAGCTGGCAACGTCTCTCCAAGGTCACTGTTCCCCGCATAGAGAGCTCCCCCGTGCCCCTCTTGCAATTGCAGCAGAGCTCGCTGGGACCTGATCTCTGCCCCTCAGACAAAGATACCCATCTGCGCTTTCACGTGTGGGTGAAACTGAGCCTTAGCAAACCCCGGTCCTGTGGAAGCATGCCCCTCGCTGCCCAGAAATGACTGGCTGCCCTTGTGCTCTGCCGAGCTGTGATGGCAGACTTGCCCTCCATCTCTTGCTGAAGCAGAGCTTTCCTGGGACAGATTGCCCCTTGGCTGCTGGGGGCACGTTTGCTCGTTTTCCTGCAGCACCAGTGGGGTAGGTGTGACTGCTCGCTCGGTTTGCCTGTTTGGTTGCGTACAAACTCCCCCACCCCAGGTGGACTCCGGCACTCAATGCTCTTCAAAACCCAGAGGCAACAGAAAATTCTTCTCCCTTGGGTGGCTTTTTGACGTGGTGTGGCCTTTTCTTTTTTTTGCTTAAGGCTTTCCTACTGGACGCATCCTCTTTTTTTTCCCCCCCTTCTCCTCCTGCTCAAACTTTTTTTTTCAGCTTCCGGCAGACAATGTCTGCAGACTTTGCTTTTTAAACTGAGAGACTGAGATGGAAAGCTCTGAAGAGAACAAACCTCGCCCTCCCCGTTCACCTTTTGCTGTGGCAGCTATTTTTTGTTGGTTTTACCCTTGTGAGACAG
The DNA here is from genome assembly GCA_013398225.1 of Steatornis caripensis. Lineage (NCBI taxonomy): Eukaryota > Metazoa > Chordata > Aves > Caprimulgiformes > Steatornithidae > Steatornis > Steatornis caripensis. Next base: position 46,803 of record VZSC01000596.1, read on the forward strand.
TGCAGCTCTTTTACTTGCCAGTTGCAGTGTGAAAGCTACAAGATTCCCTGCCTCTGCAGTGGATTGCTCTTTTAATGACTGCTTTGGTTAAAAAAAAAAGATAAATAATAATGGGAGAGAAGGGGAGTGAAAAATCTTTCTGCCTCTAGCCCCTTTTCCCCTTGTCCTGCGCAGATTACCTGCTTTGTCGCTTGTTAATGAGGAATTTGTATTTATTGGTGAAGGCAAAAACATGCCGGGGAAGTAGGGAGAAGATGTTGCTTTATTGACCTCTGCTGTTTACTTCAACCCCCTCTTTGGGAAAGCTGCTTCCTGCTCTTGCTGGTTAACTCTTTCTAGCCTGGGAAACACAGGGATGCCTCCTTTATTTTTGTATTCTAGCGATGGGCTCTCCATTAGGAGACTCTAGGATTCTCTTAGTGTTGCAATGACCATTGCTTCTTGCTTTTTTCAAGTACTAAAGGCAATCATCTCGTAAACTTTGCCCCTGCGGTTGTAGAGGTAACACATGAGCCTTACTGCCCTCTTTAGAAGGAGCAGCAAACTTGTTTCTATGGTCCCTGGAAGAGAAGGGGTTAAGCAGTTAATTCTTTGTTCTAGTTCTTTATTGGTGTTCTGGGGGATTGTTCTGGCTTTCTTCTACCTTTCTCTGTGGAGGTGGACAAGGGCGGCTGGAGGGATGCCTGGTTGGGCTGGATGTTGTCTGTTCAACAGCGCTGCTTCATGGAGATTAGAGGCCCCGGTAAACTTGAGCGGGAAGGGGGCTAGGGAGCCCGAAACATGGCGTATAAGCTGTGGTGGCTACTGAGTTGGTGCTGCTGTTGGTTTGTCCAGGTGTGGGAGCTCAGATCTGTCAGCGGAGTGAGGACCGGGGCTGTGTTTGGGAGCAAGAGTCCCCCTCCGGCTTGGTTTAGCGCTAAAGCTGCAAACGTTGGGGTGAGGATGAGAACGGCTGCCTGGGGCTGGCTAGGGAAGAGGGAAGCGATGCATATGGCTTACGGAAAGATGAGTGGTGCTGTAGTGGCGTTAGTTTCTCTGAATCGCGTTTTGTCAGGGTCAGGGGTAAAATTGATAAAATCCTCTTTGAGTCCCTGCTGAATCCAAGGGGGGGGGCGGAGTGGGGCACAACATAAAAAGCTGAGTAGGGAGAATTAGCCTATCTTTGCCTTTGAGCTCTTCTTAAACAGCCTCTTGCCCTGAGAAGCAGAGCCCTGGTGACTTAGGCTGTGGGGCAGACCCAGCGTCGCCTGCCTGAGTCGCCGTGTACTGACTGGTCTTCAGAGATGTTTCCGCTGTGAGAAAGAACGCACTTACTGCCTTAAAGTGTCTCATGCTCAGTGTGGTGTGTAGGACATTAACAGGCAGACCCAGAGATGATCTTTGCTAAAGGATATCACAACCTCATGTTGCTCGGGCTGCAGAACCTCCCAAATACTTTCCCACCCTCCAAGCTGAAGAGTGCCGGGCCTTAAGCAAGAGTTAGAAAACCAGTCTGCTATTTGCAGAATCCATCTGAACTCTTCTCTTAAAAATTCCCATTGGACACCTCTTGGCTGAAGGCCTTTTGAGGCCTCTTCGTTTTGAATCCTGTCTGATAGAAATTACTGCTTTAAAAGACAGCTCTGCTCTAACAAAGCAATGTACATCCACAGCTGGAATTGGCAATCAACTAATTAGGTCAGATCTTGGACTGGGTGGTTGGACAAAGAGGAAGCATGGAAGGGGAAGCCGAGCGATTGAATCGTGGGTGGAAATGGCTAGAAGGACCCAGAAAGTGAGTTCTATTTGTAATTTGGGTAAGGGAATTGGGTTGAGGAGGGAGAGAAGCGATACGCTCTGGGATGTGGTGAGAGGAACAATCGCAGCCCTACTGATGAGTTCACTTTTCTCTGATGTCACTGTTGGCAGTGCTGGGAACAAGCCTGCAAAGGGCTCAAGATGGCTCCTGTCTCTGAGCAAAATGGGAGCAGGATGTCAGAAAACCGCGCGCTGTTGTTGTGGTGAGGAATTCAGTGCTCTGTGTGTTCTGCTCCTCGTAGCTTGTTCAGGCCTTGCTGCTGCAGGAGATGAGACTGATCGGGAACCCCTCGGGGGCTGGCAAGGAGAGAAGGTGAGCCTATTTGTGTATTTCATAGCTGAGAAATCATCGTGACCTGCACTTGGCTCTGAGCTCTTCCACCTGCTGCCCCTTCTCCCTGAGAAACTGGTGGGTTTCTCTCTAAACAGAAAAGTTGCCATGTGGATTGACTGTGTCAATTGGAGAGGGAGAGAGAAGGAAATGCATCTTTCAAGTGACAGGGAAGCAGAAAAGACCTGAAGGTTAAATCTGAGGGGTGAGCTGGCTTAGGGGCATGCTTTTGGGGTGGGTGGCTGAGCCTGCGTATGTTCTTGCGCCTGTGAGTAGCACCATCACCAGTACAGATGAGAGTGACGTTTCTGGTTCACGCTGAGCGATTAGAGGCTGTCAGATTGCAGCAGGCACAGACCACAGGACAGGAACAACAAAAACGCAAAGCAACCCACCCCAGCATCACCTCCAGGGCGGGGGAAGGACGCCTTGGTGTCCTCCATCAGCCTCTGCCTCGGTGACATTTTAAAGAGACTCCTGCACGCGGTGTTGCCTGCTGCTGCCTCGGTTGTCAATGTCAGAAGGGGGAGGGGATCTCTTCCTTGAGTGGTTTGGTTCTGGCAGTCCCTGTAATGTTTGAGCTGTCACAACAGGGAAGGTTCCCAAGGAAGCCGCTTACTGAACAAGAGCTGGCCGGGTGCCTGCTTCTTTCAGGCTCAGAGATGAGCTGGGGTAGAAAGGGGAGGTAACCGAATCCCTTCCAGGCCGAGCTCCAGCTCCAGCCATGGTGGCGTGCGCTTGGCCGAACCCAAACCGGTGTGCGGTCTGGCCGCTCCTTCGCAGAGCGGACGGGCTCGCCTCTCGGAAGGGCTCTGCGTCTCCGGGGTGTGAGTGATGTGCTGGCAGCTGCAGTGAGCAGGCAAAGATCATTGTCCTGAGGACGTTTTGGGCTGACTAGAGGTAGAGCCTTGCTGACGACGGGAGAGAGGAGCGATCGGTGGCAAGGCGCTGGCAGAAGTGGGAGCGAAACCTTTTGTTTCTCGTCAAATGAGAGATTGCAAAAACAATGGTGGCAGTATTCCTGCTCTGCACATTGATCCAGTATTGTAGTCAGGCAAGATAGCTGCAATAAAAAGCCCAGCCTTTAATTTTATGCATGGAGAACTTCTTACCTGCTCTCCCCTCCCCAGTTTCCGCCCCCCCCCCCCCCCCCCCCCC
>VZSC01000596.1:53111-66424 GCA_013398225.1 Steatornis caripensis
CCGCGGGGGAGCCCGCCCGCTCGCGCTTCCTGGTTACCGGCCGTGCCCGGAAGCGGGCGCGGTCTCCAGGAAGCGACGCAAACGCGGCGGGGTAGGGGCCGGGCCCCGGCCATGGCGGAAGCGGAGGCCAAGATGAAGCAGTTCAATGGCGGCGGGGCCGGGCCGGACGCCGAGCGCGGCCGCTTCCCCTACTGCGTGGTGTGGACGCCCATCCCCGTCCTGACGTGAGTGCGGGCCCCGCGCTGCCGGCCGAGGCCTCGCCACCGCTGCCCGGGCTGGGGCACCCCGGGGGCCGGCTGCCCCAGGCCGCCGCGGAGCTGGCAGAGAGCGCGGCCCTCCTTGGGGCAGCCGCCCCGGGCTGCCTGGCCTGCTCCGGGGCGGGCAGGGTGCCCGGGCCGCTGCGGGGGTGCTCGGCCTGCTGGGGGGGGCCGTCGTGTCCTCGGGGTAGGGCTCTCCCCTCCCCGCAGCAAGGGCGTGTGCGGGGAAGGCTTTGCGGCGAGCGGGCTTGTCTCTGCGGGACAGGAGGGGATCCAGGGAAGCGTGGGAAGGCTTTCGTGGTTTTGGAGCGAAGGTTTGGCTGCGGGGATCGCGGACCACCTTACGCCTTGAGGAGAGCCCCCGCGCTTCGCTTCTCATGAGTTAGGCGTCGACTTGCCTGCCCGGCCTTGCCAGCCAAGCGTGAACAGGCTCCAAGGAGCACTTCTGAGGCTTACTCTGCTCGTGGGAAAATGAAAAGCTGTAAAGTGTGGCTTTGGGGGTAGTCTGGGAACACCAAGGGTTGTTTTTACGCCTTCCTCTCCCCCGACGGCTCAAATCAGGTGATAATGTTCACTGAGCCAGAGCGGCAGGTCAGGTAGAAGACGTGGCGTGGTCCCTGCCGGGATTGGGAATGGCACCGTAGGGCAAGGAGAAGCTGCAGCTTTCCTGTTGCTGTCTCGCGTACAGCTACAAACCACCTTTGGGTTTTGCCTCTCTTCTTGTTTGATTGTTTGAAACTTCTACCTTAGTCTTTTCCTGGAAGATTTTCCAAAGCTTTGAGCCTTCTTACCTCCCACTGGGACTGAAGAAGGGAGCTGCCCTGCTGCCGAAGTCACTGGGCATCCGTCTTTGCTGGTGGGTTCATTCCCCGATGAACAGTGGCATCCTCCCATTAATTTTGTTTTGCAGCAGAAATGTCCGTGTTGTTATTTGGCAAAATCTCTCGTTAGATTGCATAATAGCTCCATTTTCTCCCTCTGACGTTTCCTGTCGTCCTTGGATTTGGAGGCTTGAAAGCTAGTCAGTGCTGAGAGGAGAACAAAAAAGAGCAAGAAGTGCCTAGACCTTTGAAGGTGGCACCACTGTGACAGCGCTATGTTCAGCCGTACCTTCTGGCTGATAAAACATCGCACAGCTGGCCGAACTGGCTGGTTTGCATCGCGCCAGATAGGAACGTGCAGGAGGGTGAGTGATGCAAGCGCAGAGCGTCAAACTTTGCAGAGTGCTCTCTCTGCGTCGTAGGGTTATGCTACCGACAGGAGCCGCGTGCTATTTATAACCACACCTGCGCTTATCGGTGCGTACGGCTTGTCTTTCATCGTAACACCCGACTGCCTCAGTCCGTTTTCATTTTTTTGAGAGTTTTAGGATCTCTCTGGTTGAGCTGTGGCTTGTCAATCTGTTTCTGTTTAGTGTTGCTGTAACCTCTTCTGAAATATTGGTCACGGTGCGCGGTCCCTCGGGGAGAAATTGGAGAGAGGTCGGCAAACCTGCGATTGCCGGAGGATGTGGGAGAGAGCTGTAACTTGGCCTGAAGAATTTACTATGAGCAGTGATGATGGGAGGGGGTTGGGGTATAGATCCACTGCTCCCTGGGGCTGTAAATACCTAGCGGGAAGGAGAAGGTCTTTGGAACAACTGGGTCGTTTAGGGGAGGGAATGCTCTTTCCAGAGCCCCATTTTCTGTCTAGGGTGCTCAAGCCTAGTTTGCTGTGAGAAGCTGCAGTGTGGGTGGGAAGATGGGCAGGGTGACCTTATTTTCAGTTGTTGAAGTGGAAGGTCTGGTTTCACCTCAAGGCAGTTTCTCCTGCATCGAACCTTTTTTTACTTGGGTACACGAATGGGTTTGTTCTGGGAGACCGGGGCTCACCCTTCCCCAGCCAGGGACGTGTTTGGTGCGCGCTCCGGATAACTGCAGCTGACTCTTAAACCTGCTTGTCAGGAGAGCACAGCTTTGGGTATTCCGTGCTTGCTTTTCTTTTGCTTGTACCTCTTTTGCGTCCTTTGCCTGGCTTTGGCTCACCTGCTGTCGTTGCTTGGCTGCGTACAACACGTTAACTGTGCCTGTCTATCCCATGCAACGCGGTTGTATGGCCGCTCCGGCAGTCTCCAGGCAGCATGCTGCACGCACTCGGTGTGATTGGGGGGCAAATATCTCAGCCTGACGGTTCGCTTGTTGCCTTGGTAGATGGCTCTTCCCGATCATTGGCCACATGGGTATCTGCACGTCGACTGGAGTCATTCGGGACTTCGCGGGGCCGTACTTCGTCTCAGTAAGTAGACGACTGATCCAGGTGCTTAAGCAGAATCTGTGCTTGGTCTGCCTGTCGCCTTCGTTGATGACTTGTGAGCCATCGTCTGTCTTTTGCAGCTCAAAGTTCTGCAAAATAATGGCTTTAGATGTTTCTGAAGGTCGTCGGTCTTGGCTATTACTCTGTGGGCTGCTGTCCAGTGGAGTTTGTTTGGGGGATTTTATTGATAGTGGCTAGTTTGGTTTGGTGAGCAGAAGGGGAAAAAAAATGTTGTAGTCCAGGCTCTTTTGGACCCAAATTGTCTTAATTCTGAGTAAGAGAAGCTGCCTTCAAACTTCTTCAGCATGCCTCTTACTGTCATGCTGCTTAGCATCAGGTGTGTGCCAGTCTTCTAAACTGCTTTATAGTCTGGCGGATTTTGAAAGCAAGGGAGTTTTAAGCTGGAATAGTTAATGCTCTTTAGTAGATTGGGACACTTACAACTTTGAATTAACAAGGTATTAACGGGGTGGGGGTAACAAACCCCAAAACGGGGAACAAGGTACATGCACCATGTAGCCAGATGATGTCACCATGTATGGAGTATAAATATACTCGTGCCCAGAACAGGAGTGTGAAAACAATTGAAATCTAAATCCAGACACACAAATAAGATTGGTGTCTTGAGACTGCCGAGGCAGTGTGACAGGTTTATCACTAAGCGATCGCGGGCTGTGAGGCCTTCCAGCAAGAGACGTGGCATGAATATTGCGCGGGGTTATCCTCTTGAGATGTTTTTCCTTTTTTTGTAGGAAGACAACATGGCATTTGGGAAGCCAGTGAAGTAAGTGCTCTTGTTAGTTTTTATTAAACTAACCAACTGACCTGCAGATGTCCTTTAATTCATGGAGACAGACGTGCTATAATATTGCTTTTCTTGTTGTTCAGATGCCCTAATTCAAGCCGATGGCTACTGATGTCTCTGCTTTTCAAGAAACCACGTTAAATTAAATCTTTTTAGAAGCGTGACAGCAATGTAATGGTATTAATAACTGGAGCTGTGTGGAGCCTTTATTAAACAAAAAGAAAAGGCTAGAGCGTTTTAAGATAATGTTAACTACAAGCGCTCCAAGTACATATAAATACTGCCTGTGCCGTACTAATGAACTGTCATCACTCACATCCTGTTAATGATTTTCCGAGGGGAGGAGGAGAGGTGCCTGGGTTTTGTGTGTCTTGCCACATCAGGTTTACGTTTTGAGTGGCCCGAAGGTTTCGCATCACGGGATGTGAAAGCAGTTCAGAGTTTTGTCTCTGCCCCCGGGGTCTGCAGTTTCTCTCCCTGGGGTGCTGTTGGGCTGAGGGTGCTGAGCATTGGTTTCTGCTGCCCTCTGCAGCGTTGCTTGTCTTGAAGAGCTCAGCTCCATGGACTCCAGAGGTTGTGGATTTCTCTAGGTCCTTTAAGCATCTTCTTGCTGGGAAGAGCAAGAAGTCATAAAGATGCAGCAGAAAGGTGAAGGGATCTGTTCTCACCCTTCTAGGTACTGGAAACTGGATCCCAGCAAAGTATACTCCACGGGTCCCAATGCCTGGGACACGGCTGTGCACGATGCTTCGGAGGAGTACAAGCACCGAATGGTATGGCTCCAACGCTGATGTCCTGTCTGTGTGTGAAGGAATATCTCCCCAGCATTTGGGTGCTTGCTGTGGGAGTGGGACCTGTGGCTCTGCACCAACACCGGGTGTGGAACTGGGGAGCCTCAGGGACAGGATTTCTAATCTCGTACCCCTTTTTCTGTTCCAGCACAACCTTTGCTGTGATAACTGCCATTCTCACGTGGCTCTGGCCTTAAACTTGATGAGATATGACAACAGCACCTCCTGGAACATGGTGAAACTCTGCTTCTTCTCACTCCTGTATGGGAAATACGTAAGGTGAGGAGCAGCCTAGATCCAGCAGACGGGCTCTTGTGTTCTTCCTAGCCCTCCAAGGCTTCAGCCTGTCCCATAAAGAAGGGAGGAACATCTCTTACCCCATAGCATGTGCGTGTATGTCGCTGGTAGGTGCTACTGTCGCTGGTAGGTGCTACTGTCACTGCCTGCTGCCTCTTAGGAAAAGAACCGAGGGTGCTTGCTGGGTTGCACTGGATGCTGCTCCCGAAATACTGTATGCGGCAGCTAATTTAGGGAGCCTGGAATTTGGGAAATGCCAGCTAAAGCAAATCTCACTCTGTGTTGTCTTTTGGCTGGGTTAGGTCAGAACATAAGGTCACAGAATGGCTTGTCTCCAAGGATTACTGGTTTCTCTTCCCTCTCTTAAATCTTGTTTACATAAAAACTGGTCAGATTTCCGACTGACGTGGAGCTTCCAACTTGAGTGGAGAGGGAAACCCCGAACTTTCCTTACTAGAAAGGGCACTTAATCCATTTCAGCTCCCTGTGCCTGAAGAGGAGATTCTGTGACAACTGCCTTGCACAGAGCTTTGGAGTTGCCCCACTTCTGTTGAGTCTCCCCTGTTCTGGAAGAGCTTCTCTACCAGCTTTTAGGCAAGTGTAGTCCCCGCTGTCTTGATTAAATACACCAGCAGTTCTGGATAACGAGGCCTGCGGTAACAGGGTTTCATTTTTTGTGGTCTCCTGTCACCATTACTGTCTGTACAGATATGAAACGTGCTAGTCTCAGTTTTTAACCTGGACTGAATCTCCAGGATGTAATGTGTGGCAGTGCAGCAATGGATAAGAAAGTCAGAAGGGCATCGGTCTCCATCTGGTTTCTCCAGTTATTCTCACATCCTTCTCTGCCTTTGGTCTTTCTCTGCTGCTTTCTTACATTTAAACCCTCCCCCTTTTTTCCATCTTGCAGCATAGGGGGATTTGTGAAGACCTGGCTTCCCTTTGCCCTCTTCTTGGGGGCGATCGTGACCATTGTTCTGACGCTTCATTTACGGTGATGGCAGCTGTGAACTCCCCATTCCGTGGGCACACAAAGGAAGAAACTGTGACTGATCCAGCGAGATGGAGGCATGGGACTCTGGGAGGCGTTTTCCGGGGAAGGTGGTGACTCCGCTCCATTGTAACAGCTCATCTTTGTTTCGTGGAACTGGCTTCTTTTCCTTCTGTTTTTGTTCTGTCGATGGTGTCTCCCAGTGTCAGGGGTCCCGAAGCCTTCTGCTCTCTCCCTGAATGTGCTCCCTTTCTGCAGTCGGGTAGGTAGAAATGCGAGCGGGAAAAGAGAGGCATGGGAACCTTTGCTTTCAGTGTCAAGTAAAAAGCTGCAAGGCAAACCCTACCTCCCGGTTCAGGAGCACAAGCAGATGCACCTTGTAAGGTTCTCTCTGATTACCCGGTTTCTTCTTCTTGGCAGACTTCATCAGGTGCTTCCTCAGATTTCCTGAGTCTCCAAGAAGGAGTTGTTGTTTCCCTGTTGCGCCACTCTCCTGCAGCACGTTTCAAAGTGGAGGTGTGGGGTTCCTCCTGAGGGTGTCGAGTGCCGCGGCACTCGCTGACGGTCTCCCCAGCAGTGACAGAAAGGCGTTGACGGTGGGATGCTCCTCTGAGGAGATGCGCAGAGGAACGCTCTGTGGCAGGGCAAATTCATCTGGTCCTGCTCATGAGCCCAGAAAGGCAGGAAAGTCGATCGACTGCCTGGGGTATGGCTCGTGGCAGTCTGCACACTTTCAATAGCCTGTTGCAGAGTTGAGAGTCTACTGCTAAGTCCCTTTTAGCTTGTGCCAGAGAAAATATAGCTTCTCTGCTTCTCCTTGGGCTTTGAATATCTAAAATTGTTGTTAAACTTCTCACGAGACACTTACTTTCCGTTGATCCCTAGTACTCTGTGTGTCGCAGCGTACCTGAGCCCGCAGAGGTGGCAGCAGCAGCAGGTACATGTTTCTGGGACAAAAGGCTTGGCGTAGCATTTTGAAAGCATCTGTGAGAGCAGCGCTTGAGACCTGAGCTTAGTGGGGCCATTAGAGATTAAAAGAAAAGGTAGAAAAGGACTGGAAAGCATCTGTGTTCTGACTGGGCTTTGCAGCAGCAAACTGGGGCACTGGCGTTCTCGTGGCTGGTTCCAGGGTGGTGAACAAGGTCCATTTACTTCCTTGGCGTGGTTCGAAGAGCTCACCTGGGGTAAAAGTGCTTTGCAGGACTGGCTTTGATGTGAGAAATGCTGCTGTGGCAGCGTTGGGGAGGCTGATGGCCCTTTTGAGCCTCGTATCGGGCAGGACAGGCCGTAGCGGGGATAGGTTGTTCTTGAGTACTAGGCAGGCAGGGAATTTAGATGTGACCCAGAGCCTCGTCCGGGGTTGAGAGGTCCCGGTCTGTGTTTGCTGAGGCACAGGCCTGCAGGTGCTGCTTTCTGTGCGTCACTAAACCAGGTGGCTTTTTACAAAAAAGTGTGGCTGAGGGTTTTGTGCAGTTGAGCCGATCCCCTCTGACTGCAGAGGAAGGAGAGCAGCTTTTCCACTCACACCTTGAAAGGCCAGCTCTTTACTCCAGGCAGTGGCCTGATGGATTTCAACCTCAAGGAGTGCTCGTGGCCAGCCAGAAAGCTGCTCTCCACTGCCTGCCATCCCTGCGGCTTCCTCTGGCGGGGAAGCCCGGTCACCATCACACTGTTGGCCCTCAGACCTGTCCCCTTGTGCCTCCTTGTCTGCTTCCATCTCCCAACTCCTCCAGCCATGCGAGAGGCTTGGGGACTCCTCTCGGGCCTCTGGATTTCTGCATTTCCTCCTTTTCCTCAGTCGCTTTTACATAACCCCTGAAACCTCTCCCTTCTCCCTCGCATCCGGTTGTCTCTCTGTCGTCTGGTGCCAGCCTCTCTTGTGGGGGTGGAGGTGGTGTGCAGACCTCGGCCGCCCTTCCCTGTCTACCTGGACTGAAATAGTTGTCGGTGTCTGCTCTGTCCTGTCCTGTCCTGTCAAGCCTGTGTGGAGAGCGGGCTGGAGGGTGCTGGGCCTGGGGCTGATTAGAGTGCCAAGATCTTGATCAAAGAGAACCTTACGATGAAAGGATGGTGTCTTACCCTGTGTCGCTGCGGTCTCCACCCAGCGAGCCTGCTGGCTAACGTGCCCCAGGACAAGCCAGTGGAACAGGAGAGATCAGTCCTTTGCCTCTGTTTTTAATTTAAGTATGATTTCTCAGAGTGATCTTCCAAGGATGTGCTCGGAGTCCCTGGCCCCAGGGCTGAAGCCAACCTGTCTTACGCAGTAGCAATAATATAGAGACTCTTAGGCCTGTCTCACACGCTGATTCAGTGTTTTATCGATAAGCTATACTAGTGTTGCCAAAGCTGAGACTTTGAGTTGTCGGGAGAGGCCGGGAGCAGGGCTGCTGGCCACAGTTCCCGCACCTGGGACTTCTGAAAACACGTTGAGTGCCATTCCCCACCGTGGAAATCCTTGTCGATTGCTCCTAACGCTTTTTTACCCGACCTGTGTTTCAAACGGAGACTTCTTGTGAGCAGCAAACGAGCCTCACGGTCGGTTGGAGTGCTGACCGCCTGGCAAGGAAGGCAATGCTTCACCCAAGTCCTGCCTGAGCAGCCGACCCGCTTCCACCGACGGAGATGGAGGATGGCTCCAGGCTTCCAAAGGAAACACGGCTAACGGGAGAGCAAGGCCCAAAGCCGAGGTACCGCAGAGCAAGCCCGCACAGCCATGTGGGACACGCAGAGCTGGCTGTCCTCGCACGGTGAAGATGGTGCCCGCAGAGGTCGGATGCTGGGAGAGCGGGGTGGGCTGCTCGGATTTACTGTTTTCCTACGCTGTGGTAGCATCAGCCCGGCGCTGTGGGTGTGCAGGGACGCCCCGGCGTGGCGCAGCATGGCTTCCCAGCAGCGCTGCAGCCAGCGGCTGCGGTTGTGTGGGGAGTGGGCTGCTTCCTCTTGGCGTGGGAGGTGGCAGAAGGGGTGGGTGGGTGGGTAAGGAACGTCCTCTCCTTTCAGCTTCCTTCCTCTCACTACCGGCTTCTTCGCAGTGCCCCCTTCGACTAGCCGCGTTAAAGGTTCGCCCTGTCCTTCACCTTCCAGGTGCCTGTTTTACACTCCTCTCCTTTCCCCTTTGCACGTGCTCGTGCTGCAGAGCTCCGTGGCGTTGCCCTTGCTCTTTGGCGAGGGCGAGCCCTCCGTACCCTCATCCTTTGTTCTTTTGATCTCTGTGGGGCGCTGGATTACTTTGTAAATATTTAAACTCTTGCTTCTGTGGTTTCATAATCCTGACGGTAGGGGAAATAAACTTATTTCTGTGGATGGCTCCAAGTGCAGCGTCTCTTGTAAGTCAAGCCTCTTTCCTCCTCCAGCCGGCAGTGGGGTTGGTATCGCCCCTGCCCCAGGGCAGCGTGTGTGGCTGCCTGCAGGAGCCAGACCCTGAAGCTCCCGCTCCGTTTGCTTTATGAACTTCTCCTTTGCCCTGCTCCAAACCTCCCAGCCTTGTTTTCAGACCTGCTGTTGGGAAGGGGGGGTTTGGGGGCGAGAGGAACCTGATCAAAGCACAATCAAAACACAAATCAAAGTTTGTGGGCTTTAAGGCCTCATCTCTGAAAGCCGGGGGCCTGCCCCTGGCCTTCGTTTGGGAGGAGCGGGGGCTCTGTCTGCCCTTGCCCCAGGCTGCTCCCTCATCCTCTGCCCCATCAGCAGAGCCCTGCATGGCCCTGGGCAGGGGGGGACCCAGCGCTCCGCGGCGAAGGATGCATTTTTAGACGATAAGCCCCATCTTGCAGGCTGATCCCCTTCAGCTGTGAATGGCTTCCCTTTCCCTGAAGTCTCTGACGGCTCTTATTTTCTTGGAGGACAGAGGCAGCGGCCTCCCAGCTCCTTTCCTCTGCCAGCACAGAGCCCCCTCTGTCTTCCCTTTCCCTGCAAGCTGTTGGGGAGGGGATACGGGTGCTGGGGCCAGGGCCGCCAGGAGCTATGGCGAGCAGAGGGGGATGCGGGGAGCCGGCCTTGTTTTCCCCTCTCCCTGCAGGATACCGCTGCCTGAACTAGGAGCGAGGGAAGCTGGGCCTCCGAGTGCTGTAACGATTGCTAATGCGGCAGCTGATTTTCCGTTACATCTGATATCCAGAGGCCAAAGCTGCACCGTGGGGGAAGGAGATCAGCCTTAAAATTAGGTTGTGTACAAGACTCGGGGATTTAACGGCGCAGCCATCTTACAAAACACCACCTGGATCCTCTCCTGCTCAGCCCCTCGCTCCAAACCACGCTGCTCCTGCGGCTGCGTTAACTCCAGCCCTGGCTTCGGCTCCGGGGCTGCGAAACGGCGGTGGGCGGGGGTGGCAGGCGGCCTCCGAGGGGTTTATCCTGCACGCGTCTGTCGCTGGGGCATGAGGTGAGGATGCAAAACCCCCCAGGAGCGTGCTCTGCCCAGCGTGCCCGGCTCTGTACTGCTGTAACCGTCCGGCTGGGGCCCTGCTCACCTCCCAAGCGTGGCAGGGTTTTTCTAACACACTTCTGCTGCCCGCGGAGCTGCGGGGAATCCGGCTGGAGGTGCGTGGGAGCTGAGCCGCGCCGTTTAGGTCGTGGTATTTGGGGATTATATGGAAGCAGCCAGTCTGAGTGTGCCAAGATAGTCACCGTCAGGTGCCCGGGGTGCTCACAGCTCTCTGGCCCCTGGCAGGAGGCTGCACTGTGCAAGCCCTGCTCCTCTCATTTTTCTCTCTGGCCTCTCAGCGGGGCCAGCCCAGCCCGGCGAGGGACAGAGGCTGCTGGAAACCAAATGGCCTGAACCGAATCATCAAAGCGACCTCGCTGCCTCCTGCCCCTCTGCCCTCGCCTGGGACAGCTGAGCGTGACTGATCCATCCCGGCAGCCGCGGTGCGGGGGCTTCTGCAGCGCAGGGAGTGGGGCTGGGGGTCCCCGACCTCCCTGTGGGGTCGGACGAGCGGGCGCCCCGTTGCCGGCCGTGCCACTGCCGCGGGGCTGGCGTGGAGCCGCCTTTGAAGCGGGGTCACTTTGCTGCAGCTGGCTGGAGGGGAGGGGGCCCCAATTTCTCATCCTCTTGGAGGGGGGGTGTGTGTGTGTGCACATCAAAGGGCTCCCTGGGGAGCAATATCGAATTGCGCTTGAGCATTTGCACAGTTGTGGCTGGGCTGCCTGCAGCCATGGTGCCTCCGAGGCTGCGGCTCCCTCCTCATCCTCACCCCATCATCCACGTTGCTCTCCAGGCAGAGGAGGGGAAGGGGGTGCAAGACCCAAGACCGGGGCTCTTAACGCCCACGTCTTCCTGGACAGGCCTTGCACATCATCCCCGGCCAGAGCCAAAGGTGGAAACGCCACAAGGGCCCCGCTCTATTGCAGGGATTGAAAATTAATAATGAAGAGGGGGCTGCAAGCAAGCAGCCCCCCAGCCCGTGGGAGCTGGGCTCCGTCCCTGCGAGCGCAGCACATCAAAGGCGCTGGGAGCTGAGTCCCTGGGAGGGGGACGGGGCCAGAGGACCCCCGTGGCTGGCGGGGGGATGTGGTGGGGTAAAAGCAATGGCAGGAAGGGAAGGGGCTGGGGGGGGCTGGGGCTGGGGGAGGATGCTGGGTGTGTGTGTCTGTGGGGCAGCTTTGGGGTGTGACCCCCCCCTGGGTGGCAGAGACGGTTGTGTCCTGCAGCCGGTGCCTGCGGGAGGGTTGAGCATCTCCTGCATCTGCTGCCTGCGTGGGCTCTGGGCGTCAGGATGAAGCCCTGCCCTCCCCTCCAGGGTCCCCGGGGGAGGGACCCCTATCCCTCCCGTCCTTCTCCCCACCACCGTGCTCCTCTCAGCACCTCCTGGCCAGGGGGACGTGGGCTGGGGCGACCCCAGGACCCCCGTCCCTCCGGAGATGCCCTTGGCAGCTGGTGGCTGTGGAGCTCAGCTCCCGCAGGAGCCTTAAAAACCTCCCCTTCCCTCGGTGCCCCCCGGCCCTGCAGCCCACCCCGCGTGCCCTCGGCCCGTGCTCCCACAGGTGCTGCCCACCCAGCCAGGGTGCTGATGCTGCGGGTGCTGCCCCGCTCCCCCTGCCCGCAAACCACTGCCGATGCTCCAGGCACGCTCCCTGCCTCAGTTTCCCCCCGGGAGAGCCAGACTTGCCTGCACCTCCGAAAGAACGAGTCCTTCGAGGGGGAGCAGGGCTGGGGAGCAGGATGGGACTTGCTCCTCGCCCCCGCTCCCTCCCCGCTGCCCAAACGCCCAGCGCAGAAATGAGGCAGAACCTGTTCTGTGCTCCCACGGGGGTGCTGCCAGCACTCAGCACCCAGGGGACAGAAGAGGGATTTGCTCCCTGGGATGCTCCTTCGGGAGGTGACCAGAGCAGGGCTGCAGGCCATCGCGGCTGCCTGGCTCGCTCCAGGGTCTCTCCAAAGGCAATCATCCCTGAGGGCCAACTCAGCGCCTCGTGCTGGTGGCCAGGGTGTTGGTGGGTGTCACCGGGCTGACGCAGCCCCCGGCCACAGGCGCCCCGGGCCGAGGGAGGCGCCGAGGGAGGCTCTGCTCCGCGGGCACCGCACTGCGGCAGCGGCTGAGACCCAGCAAACTCACTACCCCTCTGGGTCACCAGGGAAGGGGTGGGGGCGTGCACCGCAGGATGTGACCCGCTGCTCCCCCGCGTCTCCGGCCACGGGGTTTGGCGCTGCGCCGTGCTGCGCCATGCTCACGGCTGCCCCGAGCTGCCTGCCTGTGGCCCCGAGGAGAGGCACTGCCCCGCTGAGCAAGCCCATCACCGGGCTCTCAGGTACCATCCAGCCAGGCCCCCGTCTGTCCATGCACCTCCAGAGATCCAGGAGCAGGGGACAAATCCTGCCACATCCTTTCCTCTCCCAGCTTCAGCCACTGAACATTTCTCGCTCTGGATGTTGCTGGTACAAAGGGTCCGGGATGCACAGAAAGGGCTCGGTGCCCACCCTGGGTGACCCGGAGCTGAGCCGCCAGCACCCCTGTGGGGACACGACAGTCCCCGAGCCGTTGCCCCCCGCCCCGCAGAGACCTGCCCGCGCTCGCTGCGTTGCCGGAGCATCCACAGCAGGGACCTCGTCCCTCTGGGGCCTTTCCCCGCTGGAGCTGAGCAGCGAGCGCCCTGCGAAGGGAGGAAGGGGAGGGCGACCGACAGACAGACAGAGCCGTTGCTAAAGTCTCATTTCCTTAGAAACCACGCTAAAAATAATCCCCTTTTCTTGCGGTCCTGGGCTCGTTGTGCACTCCCAGGCTGCTACCGCTGCACCCCGCTGCAATTTCTCCCCCAGCAACGCTGCCGTCTCGCCCTAAAGCCGGCTGGGTGACGGCTGGAGCCTGGCATGGAGCCTGACACCCCCCACCCCACCGCCAGCAGCCGCTCTCTCCCTGTGATCGAGGGAAACTGAGGCACAGACACCCTCTGTGCCACGGAACGATGCTCCCGCCCTGGGTGCTGGGGTTTACCACCGCCAGGTGTTGCTGGCCTGATCCTGCGTGGGGCTGAGCACCAGGTTTGTCCTGGGTGCTCAAGAGCCTTTGCCCTTTGGAGCAAGATGGGATTGTGCCGGGCAGGATGGGAGCTGTGGGGCTGTGGGTACCCAGGGGATAGGGGGTGTGGGGCTGGGGGTAGCCATGGGCTGGGGCTGAGGGTCTGGGGGTGCCCCATGAACTGGGGCTGTCCTGAGGGNGCCTTTGCCCTTTGGAGCAAGATGGGATTGTGCCGGGCAGGATGGGAGCTGTGGGGCTGTGGGTACCCAGGGGATAGGGGGTGTGGGGCTGGGGGTAGCCATGGGCTGGGGCTGAGGGTCTGGGGGTGCCCCATGAACTGGGGCTGTCCTGAGGGATGGGAGCCGTGGGGCTGGGGTCCCCCTGTGGGATGGGGGTCCTGCAAAGCCCCAGGGACCCCGCACCGGG
>VZSC01000602.1:0-28402 GCA_013398225.1 Steatornis caripensis
ATGCACCCGCAGTGCATGAGCTCAGCCCCCTCGGACGAAGGAAACCTGGTGAATGCTCTGCTGGCGTGAACCTCACGTGGCCCTGCCGCGAGCGGGAGTGCAGTCCCTGCAACCGGGACAGATCTGCTCCGAAGCGAAGTGTGGAGGACTGGCTGTGTGAGAGAGGTCACATGAACCTCATGCAGCTAGAAGAAGAAGAGAAAAACAAATATAGAACACGAGTGGTATGAGAAGGATTAGGCAAGACACCCAGAAATCATAACAGGAGGAAAGTATGCGGCCAGCACTCGCTTGGGGATGCACCCCCTCTCTTGTTGAGCCTATCAGGGAAAAGGACAAGTTGCCCTTGCCCTGATTGTGGAACTAGANCGTTCGCTCCTCAGCACCGTTGCAATCTCCACGTCTGCTCCTGTTGTGCTGCGCTCCCTGCTAGCGTAGAGGCGGAGCGTCGGTGGCTCGACAAGGAGACAGCCGTGTTGCTGTACGTTTTGCTAGCGGGTTTCACAGCCGATGGCCGCAGGCAAAAACAAGAAGAAAAAGAAAAGATTGAGACACAGGAACGTCCTGCTTTATTTGTAGTTCTGTGTCATCTCTGGCAGTGTTTCCTGACCATCCCGGCACGGTTTCTCGGGCTTGTTCGTATCAAACAGCCTCCCCTCTGCCTTTGTAACAGCTCAGCCTGGATCCTCAGCATCGTCCCTGGTGAATTCTGGTTTCATATTCTCCAGTTCTTCCCTGCTCCCTTGCCCTTTTCTCACAGTTTTATCCCCATCGCTTCCAGTCTGGTTTCCAGTTATTTTTCTGAAACACGGGGATAAACTGGATGTCAGTGTACGCGTGCGTTTGGGAGAGCAAGTTTTCAGAAATTATTAATTTAGCGGAATGAAGACAGATTTTCCCGTGTTGAGTGGAAGGTGAATCGCGGGCACCGGGACACTCTTGCTGTTCATGCAGTCTTGTTTCCAGAGAATAGTGATGCTGAAGTGTTTAAAAAAAATAATAAAATAAAATTTTAAAAAACCAACAAAAACCTGTAACAACCGTTTCGCACATGCAAAATAACACATTTTTCACTAACACTGAGGAAAGCTACGCTTTTCCGGAAATTAACGTGAATTTAGATTGGAGTACGTCGCTGACGATAGCACCCAAAGGATGAGTCTGAGAGCCGGCTCGATTCAGTTCCAGGACAAAAGGCAGTGCTCGTCCCCGGGCAGGCAGTGCTTCTGGCAAGGCCCTCCCTGAAGCAGGTTGCTCCAGAAAGCAGGTGCAGGGGGAGAGAAGCCAAGAGGCTTTTTTAAAACTCTGAGCCTGGATTTTCAGGCTGAAGAATCTTTAACTGACGTGACTTACTACCGGGTTTCCAGGGCTTTGCGTGTGTACAAAGTGTGCGCTCGTCTTTTAAAGGGCTCCGTCTCTTGCTTCAAAATACTTTTAAAAGCGAAAGGTTTAGAAACAAAAGAGTCTGGCTTTTGCCTTTTGTCCTACTGANTTAACTGACGTGACTTGCTACCGGGTTTCCAGGGCTTTGCGTGTGTACAAAGTGTGCGCTCGTCTTTTAAAGGGCTCCGTCTCTTGCTTCAAAATACTTTTAAAAGTGAAAGGTTTAGAAACAAAAGAGTCTGGCTTTTGCCTTTTGTCCTACTGAATTCTAAACATCTAACAGCTATCGTCGCTGCTGAGGGTTATTACACACCTCTAATACGTTTCCCTCTAATATGTTTGCAATTGTGCACGGTACAATTTTTGACCTCTGAGTCAAAGCTGCTCTCGCCCACGTCCGCCTGGCTGCTGCCTTTGCGTGCAGAAACTGCTCCCGGCGCTAATCCAGCTGTGCGAAGGACCTCGCCGTCAAACCACTTTTTCCCGACTTCATCATTCCAAGCCCAGTTAGCAGGTACTTCAAACAGCCTGGCAACACTGCCAGCCAGAACGACCTCTTTCACTCAAGCTGCTTTGTCACGGACAGCTTAAATTTTGTGATTATTTTTTCCGGGATCGTGGGGTTGGGTTTGCAACGCCTGGAGCCGCTGCTGCGTTGCGTCCCTCTCCAAGGGATCCCGTCGCACTTCCCCAGCAGCTTGGCAGCAGCCCTACAAGCAACGAAGGGGTTTCTCGCAGCGGAGCTGCCGCTTCCTCAGGGCGGTGTCCCACAGGGGATGAACCTTTGAGGCCGGACCCAGCGACGTGCTCACGGGCTGCAGGGTGCAGCGAGCTCCCGTCGCGGTCGAGACATGGTGTTCCATGTGGCAACGACACGCAGCCGCCTTTCCTGAATGGAGCCAGGTGTATTCCTGCATTATACCAAAAGCGAAGCTAGTTCCCTTTAGGTGTCTAAGAAGCAGAATGTAAAATAATTCAGTGATTTAACCTGATCAGCAGTGACAGTGATATGCCTCCCTTATGCCATCATTACTCATCTTGCATGCAACAGCTTCATTACGGCGCTAGCGCTGTGCCCCTCGTTCAGGTGAAGCATTACCGGACTGAGACGAAACATCTGTTCCTTGCAGCCAAGCTGAAAGTGTTTGGAGACGAGCCAGGAAACCTTCAGAGACAGACCAGGGCAGGGACAGGCGGCACTGATGGGCTAAGATTGACCGCGATCGAGCAGGTTTTACTTGTGCGGTGGAGTGGAGGCGATCAGCAGCGGAGTCCTGCACGTTGCTGTCGGCTCCTCTTCCACTCCGCTTAGCCCTGGCATCTGCGGGCGACGTCTGCCCCACCTTCGGGGGGAGGGAAGGACAGGGATGTGCTCTCGGCTGTCCGGAGCCACCAGAGAAACCTGCAGGTTGCCTCTGGGCTGCGTGTTGTACACGCTGGCACCAGCTGGTTTCGGAAGCAATGCCTTCAATAGTAATGCCTTTGATGCCAGCGTATTGCACTGACAAAGGTAACGTTAATTTAAGGCTCAGGTGCCTGTGGGGTTTACAAAGCTTTCACATGCTGCTCCTGGGTCAGGTGAAGAACACTCCTTCTTCTTCTGCCGTGATGTAAACACCTCGTTCTGTGTCGCTTGAGGAAGCCGCTCAGCTCAGGGTTAACAGCTCTGTGTTGCAGTGCTTTGCACGAGCCCAGCGCTTCGCATTTTGTATTGAACAGAGGTGCCTGCTTCTCCGAATGGGTACCTCTGGCTCAGACCTCCGGGAGTCAGGAAATCCTGCGGTGTGGTGGTCTGACGCCTTTCCCTGCTGGCACCAGCATCATGGCACCAGGGCTTTGGGCCGCTGCTCGCACCCGCTGGGGCCGAGCGCCTGAGCAGCTCGTTCAGTTGCAGAAATCCATGCTGTTCGTGCGGGGCAGCGTGAGCTCCCGCGCCGCTCTTGACGTGCAAAGCCCGTTGAGTGCTTGGACATCCTCAGTGCAGCAGCTTGCACTGCTGCCTCCTGCCCAGGCGCTTCCTCGGCTGCAAACGTGCTGCAAGGAGCTGGGCCGAGCACAGCTGAGCAAGACCTCCCTGGAAAACACCCCCCGAGCGCATTCCCTGGGGTGCGGGACGGCTCGGGGGGCGCTCCGGGGTCTTTCATCAGCACTGACACAAGAAAAATCATGTGCACGGGGCAGCTGAACATCGCCCTGGTGGGCGCGTGGTGATTGCGTAGGTGGAGTGGCCCATGCCTCAGCCCTCTGGGGACCTGACGTTTTGCGGTTAATATTTTACATGCATTTAATGGCCTGGCTCGTGGTCCTGAAGGGAAGTTTTTCGGTTGGTAAAGGCATCGTGTGTCATTAAATCAATGGCTCCCTGATTCCTAACACACAGCTGGCGCCTTCCCAAGAACTCAAGGAGAAACGGTGTGGAGCGCTACGCGGAGCAAACGAGGGGATTAATTAACAATTTAAAGACAGCAGTGCAAACACTAGCGCTCAATATAAACTGCTTGTTGTGATTCTTTCCTTTGCCTTTGGATGAACAAAAAAAAAAAAAGAAGTTCCAAAATCACGCCTCTCCCATACGAAAGGCAGTGTCTTTTGGGTTCTGGTTATGGGACTTCTGGCCTTTTTTTTTTTTTTTAACAACCCTTGTAAGTACAATTCTTGGGAGGTACGTGGAGCATTTGGGTCCAGTTAAGTGACGTTCAGTATCACGGTCCGTTGCTCTGGGGTCAAGTGACATTACACTGCCTGTGGTCAGGGGGTTTCTGAGGAAGGCTTCCCAGAAAAATGTCGTTTTTATCAGGACCGTTCTAGAAGTTTGAGCATCCCTTCAGGAACAGTTACAGGTATTCCTAGAAGTCCTCAGGTCTTCGTAAAGTCTTTAAACAGGCAGATAAAAAGATTTCTTAATAAAATACAGCTGTCAAGAGAAGAATATTCGAACTAAGATGGTCAAATAATTGGGTCGTTGTGGAGGAACTGAGAAATGAGAGTAAGATTACAATCTCAGTGAAATACAGAGGGTGAAACTAAAACCGTACAAAAGCATTGCACAGAAATAAGTATGATTTTCTTGATGATTTTATAACAAACGGAAAGTATTGCTCGCATTTCAGTGAAAGTAGATGGACTCATTAATAACTCATAAAATGCTATGAAAATTAGAATTTTAATACATGCTTAGTTTATTCCCTCAGACATTAGTTCATTTGTATTTGAGAAACACTGCGCTGTTGAGTGAGCAGTTTATGAATCGTAGAAGATATTTCGGCGAAACAAAATCTCGAAGGTTCAAAACCAAACCAAGCAACTGTAGATGTCACCCCCTTTCCCCGTCCTTTGCTGTAGCGTCCCTCATGGCTATCGTGGGAGGTGCTGGTCTTCTGAGCAGAGCGTTACAGCGTTGGGGCTTGCACAAATTTTTTAGAGAAAAGTAACAGATAAAGTGCAATGAGATGCTCCTATTTTTGCTGTGGGGACTTCCCCTCCGGGAAGGTGGCAGGCAGGCGGCAGAAACCCCAGGCTGGGCATGCCGGTGAGGGCAGCCGCTCCAGGGAGGTGACCGCAAGCAAACGGCAGAAGCCGCGTTTAATTCAGTGGTCCCTAACGTGACAGGGCCATTCTCCCAACAGACAGCGAGCTATTCAGATTACCTGCAGTTCCTTACAGTATTTGGTGTAACTTTAAATCCAGAATCCGTAATTAGTAGTAGAAATGGCTTCAGATCACTTTTCTGGGTGAATCCGATTGTTTAGACTTGGGATTGTTCTCAGCATCCCATGGCAACTCATCCCCAGGAAAGAGGGGTGCCTCCTTGCGCCCTTGATCCTGTATCTCCTCCCAGCCTCTGAGACCAGGAAGGACCTTGCGGATTACTTAGAGCATCTGGTGATACTCGGATGGCACCATGACGGCGGCGTCATTGGAGACCGCCTTCTGTTCTCTCACGTTGAGCCCAGTTGTCATCGTCGAGGCACTGTACGTAAGGATGAGGTGGGATCTCTGCGCCTCCTCTCTTTTGGGCGACAGCTCACTTGGCTCTGCGCCGTCTCTCGCGCGCACCGTCTTGAGTCCGTGATGAACCAGGACTGGCATCGGCTCAGCCTCGCGCTCTCTGCGCTCCCTGCCCTACGAGGGTCGTCGCTCTCTGCTGGAGGGCAAGGTCTCTCAAAGATTGGGTCATAAAAGCCGGTCCTGAGCACTGAACAGGTTTTACAGTTCGTGAACTGGGGCTGTGTTGTAGTTACTTAATAACCTAGTGAATAAGGGAAAAAAAAAAATCGCCCTTGGCTCAGATGAAGTCCTTGGAGGTTTTTGGAGCTACCCTGGACTTCTACCAGATTTTTCTTCGTACTGATTTACGTTTAACACCACGGGAGGAAAACGCTACCCTTGCAAAACTCAGCCCTTTGAGAACTGGTCCATATGGCAACGTGTACATGTGCTACACCTGATGCCAGAGACCATATGCATGGTAAGAAAACACAGTTTTAATTGTGCACTCTCCTGAGGAATAACAAGTGTGATGATTTATCAGGCATCGTATCGCATGGCGGTAGCAGAAAATAGGCATTCAAGGCTGGTTTCGTAGGCACTTCNACCTGATGCCAGATACCATATGCATGGTAAGAAAACACAGTTTTAATTGTGCACTCTCCTGAGGAATAACAAGTGTGATGATTTATCAGGCATCGTATCGCATGGCGGTAGCAGAAAATAGGCATTCAAGGCTGGTTTCGTAGGCACTTCCCTTCCCGGCTAGAGAACCTGGGCTTATAACCTAAGATACCCAGAGCAGATTACTTACGTATCATCGTGTGTCTCAGTAAGTCAAGCTAAGAGATCTTCTGAAAAACCCATCAGGAGCGGCCTTGGACGCGAAGCACTCTCATGTTTATGTTGCTTTTACTTCAGCTAACAGGTTTTTCCCATCTTTGAGCAGAGATCTTGGCTGACCTCAGGCCGATGGACGGGTGCTGATGAACCTTCGAGATACCGATTCTGATAAGCCTTTTGGCTCTGTGGCCAGAAAAGCCAGCCAGACACGGTCATGTATCGTGTATGTCCATCAAACGCACACGGTCCGCAGAAGGGCAGAGCAAGGAGTGGTTACCCTGGGCTGTAAGGCATCGCGGGAAAAAGAAACAGTGAGAAAACGCAGTTGTCTCCTCAAACTCATCTTTGTTCACCAGTGTCTTCATACACAATTTATTCTCCCTGCTGCTTACGAATATCCTTTTTTGAGCTGTATGTGCATGCAATGTAACGTAAATACGCTTACATATACTTACGCATGTATCTTTCGCACAACACATTGAAGTTCTCCCACGCAGCCGTGGGAAATCTCTAGAACTAAAAACAAGCTGAAGAAGATGAAACAGCGTGCAGACGAATAGGGAAGATGCAACACGGTATCTATGTATTCCCTAAGAAAAATGTTTATCTCTAATATTTACTAAAAGCTTTCTTATGTGAGCCGGATGCAAAATTTCTGGGGACGTAAGGGTTTAAAAATGACTTAATTTTAATATTTTCAAACGTGTATGCGAGTTGCATAAAATACATGGGCTCTGCAGCACTATGGAAATGCACGCGTGTTTCACAGCGTGAATTGGGTTAATAGCTCGGCGTAAGATCCCTATAAATGCAAGGGTCATGAAAAGCGCTGAGGGGCGTTTTTGGAAATCATCCTCACGGAAATTATTGTGGGAACTCCCCCCAAGGTTCCACCCGGCAGCGCTGACGCGTTTGAGCTGTAGCAAGGTGTCGTGCCGTCCTCTCGGTCCGCAGCGGCACCCCGAAGCCGGCTGCTGTCAGCACCTGAATTCGCGCTCGCTTTCCCTGCCGAGGTTGTTCCCGCTGATATTTCTCAGCCGGACGGATGCTCGCCGGAGCCGAGAACTGATGTTGCTTGCGCTGTAGCAGGATTGTGCCGAATACGGAAACCCGTCACTTCTGTCGGCGTGGAGCGGCGGCTGAGGCTGAGCGTTACCCCGCTCGGGTGGCAGCACGAGTGCCAGAAGCACAGCTACAGGCCGGGAATTCTTGCGAAAGCAAAAGCTGGGAGGGAAGAAACGAGGCGATCGCCTGGCATGCTGTGTTTGCACCCAGACAGAAGGTTAAAGCCGAGAATGTTTGGTTTTAGCTGAACTCTGAAACACAAAACACACTGATTTCATGGGATTCCAGGTACTTGAAGATATGTTTCTTCTTCTTTCCAAATCGATGCCGGGAATGGGGATAGGGTGTACCATACATTGTTCCCAGGGTTCAGTGTACAACGTTTTGGTGCGTACCGTATATCCAGGGAAGTACGGACACAGCCTCATCACTTAACAGTAGTTTTTAACTTGACGCACGGGAGAATTCTGCTTTTTATTTAATTTTCTTGGTATTAGAAACAAAGCAGAAGCCTTGCTGGAAGGTCTCTCCTCTGGGCAGGCAGCCCCCTGCAGGCAGGGGCTTTGCATCCTTCGCTGCCGTTCGAAGCAATAGGCCATAGAATTTTCCTAGGAATTTGTTCGACCTGGCCAAAGCGGAGCAGGACAGCAGCCGCCGTGTGAGCAGTAACAGCTGGTTTGTTTGTGGAAGGGTTTTTTCCGTAATTTATTCCTACGAACAACATGGAAGAGGAAAAAATTCATTCTCGTGCAGTTTCTCACATGCTATAAATTGTTTCATTGCATTTTATGACTGTTCAGTTGAATTCACAGTAATTCTCCAGTTTCAGCCTTACCTTTCTACTCCACGTAACCAGCGCTTACTTGGGCTGTTTCCCGTGACAGGCGTGGTATATCGTGCTTGTTAACGAGTGCCATCTTGCTACGGGATGCTCGGTTAGGGTTGATGTTTGAACCTTGCACACTTTTAACATTAATCCGTGAATGGATACGCAAATGAAGTTCGCTGCTGTGATGGACACGGACATAACTTAGCTCTCACATCCCAGTTCAGATTTTTGTCATCGCTCCCTAAGTTGCAAAGTTATTAACGGTCATTTAAAAGCTCGTCTGTCTGGGAAAACGCTTTCAGCAAGGCTTTTTAACCTCTAGGCCTACAGTTTCCAGCGTCTGGAGTCATGACTGCTGCGATGTGTTGTTATAAGATAAAAAGAATATTTAACGCTTTTTGGTTTGTTACGTGGAGAACGCCTCGCGAGGAACCTAAACTGATCGATTTGCTCCCCGCTGCTCAGAAGGCACAGAGCGAAGCGCCGCGGGTGGCGGTGTCCACCTGAAGGCTGCCGAAGCGCTCGCTGCAAGGCGGGAACCGCGGCAGGGAAAAGCTGGGAGAGGCCGGGATTCAGAAAACTACAAAGACGCCTGTGTGTGCTGTGACTCTGTGTCAAGCGGACATAAATCAGCTTTCGAATCACGTAAACGTTCTTGCTCTCCAAAATAGTTAATGGTTTCGGGTATAACATACCGAGGAGTTAAATGTTGCAGCTCGGTCTTCATATTGTTTTACGTCAGGTGGACCTCTGCCTGGTCTCAGTCGTGCTCGGGTTGTCCTTGTTTCTGCGTAACAAGGCAAACCCTGAGGGGTTTGAGTCCTTCGGGAGAGGAGAGCTGTTACTTAATTTTTGATTAACGCGGTGAAGCGTTTATTAGGGCACAACGTGTAAGCACAGAGCGGTGTGGCGGCAAAGCCCGGAAGGGCTCTTTCCCTGGGGGTAGGACGGGGGCTGGCCCACCCGCTTTGCACCCACAGCACCCCTTGGAGGTGATGGGCCGCTGGCCCCCTCCGGGTCACCTGTGGCTTTGGGAGCCCCCGGGGTGCGGGGCCTGAGCCCTCCAGGTGGTGGGGTTTATCACCCTTGTTTATAACCAGCTGGCTGATGCGTGGCTACAGGAGCAGAAGCTTTTTAAGAAGTGAGGGCAGCTGTGACGGGAAGCTGATGCTGGGGCCCTGGCAGCCAGGGTGGAGCTGCTGCTCCAGGGCCAGTTGTCCCCTTAGCGTGCCCGGATCGCTGGCTTTGCTTCCGATTGCTGTCGGGGGGGGGCACAGGGAGCAAAGCATGGGCCCCAATGGACGCTGAGACCCTTAGGGCAAGGTTTTGACCGAGGACTCTGCCTTGTGTTCCATGACGCCCATCAGGTACGGAGCTGCCTTGGCAAGCTGCTCTTGTGGATCCGGAGGCTGCTGAGCTCAACGGTGGGACGTGGTCAGGAGAGGACCCTCGGCCAGCTGGGGCGTGGGGGTCGCAGCCTGTCTTGGAGCTGGGGATTCTGAGCAAAAGCTGCAGCAGGTGCCCAGCTCCCCTTGGGTGCGCGTTATCTACGGCTCCGGGCAGAACCCTCGGCTGCCGTTCAGCTGTTGGTGAAGCTTCAGGTGTTTTGTGCTCAGCTTCCAGTAATTTCTTTCTCTGATTATTTCATTTCAGCAAAACCATTTGAGAGCGGGCAGTACCTGGACATCTACGGAATTACAAGAGACCAGGCTGGGGAATATGAATGCAGCGCAGAAAATGATGTCTCGGTCCCAGACGTGAGAAAAGTAAAAGTCACAGTATACTGTAAGTCGTGTTGTTTTTTAATCACCTAATCCGCCGGAGAAGAGGGACGCGGCTGAGAAGAGAAGCCTAATGCAGAGAGCGGCTGCTTGTGGTGAAAATGTGGAGTGTTTGGGTTTTGTGTTGCAGGAGCAAAGTGACCTGTGCTGGTTGGTGTGCAAGTGGGTCTCGCCAAAGGGAGGGAAAACGAGGTTAAGGTTCGAATCCCCCTTTTGTCTGCCGGGGACAGCAGGGCTTTGGAGCAGGTCCTGACACTCGGGTTTTGGAGTAATTTTTTGAGTAATTGTCCGAGTAACTTCTGAGCGTTGCTGTGGTTGTTGGGCTGAAGTGTTTCCGATTGGATTTGCCACAGTTGTGCAATAAATGTAAGGAGATATATAATAAAAGGAGATGAGAGACTTCTGGAAGTCCTGTTTGGGTGGTCAGATGGCGATCGATCTCCGTGGAAATTTGAAGTCTTCCCCGTCGAGGCAGCAAGTTGTTTTGTGCAGCTGCCCTGGCGTGAAGGCAAGGAGGGCCTTGCTGCTCTGCGGCAGGCGTCGCGGTGGGTGGTGGGCAACGCCAGGAACCGCCGAGGTAGCCCGTTACCTGCCCCCGCAGCCTGCCAGGTCTGACCTTCTGGGGCTTTCGTACTGAGGAGCTCTTTCTGGCTTGGGACTGAGTTTGGTCTAGCGCTTGGTATGACATGAAACCTTCTGAACAGTGTTCTTGTTCCCTCCAACATCTTAAAAAAAAGAAAAAAGAAAGAAAACAGGAATCGTTACTCTCATTCACTCCAACTATGAATTTTCTTAGGTTAAATACAACTACGCGTCTTGTAATTTGTATCCGTTTCTGGTTTGAAAACTGCTGTGGCACCTTTATTGGCCGCAGTTTTTAGAGGTCTCCGCACTGTGTCTCCCCCCAGATCTGGTCCCTGTCGATACGCTGTGGGTAGCAAAGCCCCTCGTCCCCCGGTCACTGCAGAGCTGGAGGTGGGAGCAGGGGAGGTGGGTTGCTGTCGGGGCCAGCCGTGCTAGCCACGTGGTTATGGGACGTTCCCATGTTCAAGAGCTGACTGGACTCTTCTCATTTACATGACGTTTGGGCGCTTGTAGTTCATGACGTCCTGGAGCGTGATGGAGCAACGCACTAATGCGTATTGGGCAGCTCTGGGGCGGGCGCTCGGTCCCGCAGACAGCTCTCTGCACCGCTCGGTGATGTCGGCTAGTGGCGCTGGCTGCGGGTCCTGCTTTCCTGCTGCCGCACTGAGGCTCTGGTGCGATGTGCTGCGGCCCCCAGGCCTGGCCTTACAAGGCCCAAGGACAGACTTAACTGTGGAGCAGCTCGAGGAGGCTCGTGTAGAGTCCGTCGCCGTGCTCACTGCTGCTTCGCCCTCGCTGATGCGTTTCCACCTTCATCAGCTTTGCTGAATTCGCGCGGGCAGGCAGTGCCCTAAAAACCTGGGGCTGTGCAGAAGGAAAAACCATAACGGCTGGCGTCCTGTGGAACAGGTGGCCGTTATTTTTTGCGCAGGGTGTTGTTGCTGGAAGATTGTCAACAAGAGAAGTTGTGCGGATGCTTGCGTAGGTGTGCCTGGGTGTCTTGGGGTGGCACCTTTCACGCAAGCTGCGCTCAAATGGTTGGTGTTGTTAGATAGGTAACTTGCAACGGGGAGCAGAAGGAACGGTGAGCTCAGTCTAGTTTTAGCAAAACAAATATTGCATCTGTGTTACTTCATATCGCGGGGGTTTTAATAAGGGTAAGCTGGCTGTGTCAGAAGCTTTCTGAGCATTCGCCGAAAGGGAAGATCGGTTAGCCTGTTTAGTGGTTGTGTTGGTGTTTGGGGGTGGATGGGTTAGTGTAAAAACAAAAAAAAATCAGAGGAGGTGGTAAACTCACGGACTCTCTCTTGCCTTCTGAGCCAGGATCTAGACTTGCATGGGTCCTGCTTCAGGTAAAGCATCAACTTAGCTGGCCAAAGCCAAAACTCAAGCTGAAATGCCACGTGCAGCTGATGTGCTAGCTGGCGTGTGCTCTGCCCCGCAGTTGGTGTCACTGCGGGAGCTGAGTCTCGCC
This sequence comes from Steatornis caripensis, assembly GCA_013398225.1. Lineage (NCBI taxonomy): Eukaryota > Metazoa > Chordata > Aves > Caprimulgiformes > Steatornithidae > Steatornis > Steatornis caripensis. The sequence goes on from VZSC01000602.1 coordinate 11,948, forward strand.
TCAGCTCACCGTTTTCTTAACGTGAGTTTTGAGTCTGTCAGGTGCCTTTGTGGGTGGGAAACATCAGCTCTGGCAGTGTTGGGAAGGTGGAGCTGAGCGGTGGTGGACTCCTGAATCAACCAACAAACTCAGTAAATACTTGATTAAAGCGGCCAAGCTGATCTTTGTCCCCATTCAGCTACCTGGGCTAAGCTGGAGGTGCCCTTGGCCGACGCGTGTGGCGTTATGTCAGATTCGGGCAAGCTTCCAAGCCCGCTCTGGGGACATGCAGAGTGGTTGTTTTTAATATTTCTTACTACTAAAGAAGAAATCGAATTGGGGGTTAAAAAAATAAAATTGAAGCAACATAAAACTGGGATCTGGCTACAGCATGAAACAGTTTGTATACGTGACTAATTTGTCGTCGTCAGCTAACTGCAAGCGCGCTCCTGTTTGGGTTTGTACGCTGTCCCCCAGCCCGTTCAGCGCAATGCAAAGCCACTCCGAACATCTGCTCCCTGCTGATGATGCACGTCTGTCCCGACCAGGCAGAAAAATGTCTCGTAGCGTTCGGCAGAGGGTCGCGCCGGAGGTGGGCGATGCTGGGAGAGCTCGCCATGCCGCCATCCGCCCCGGGGCTGCGTCGCTGTTGTTCGCGGCGAGGGCGATGTGCCGCAGCGCTGCCGTGGCTGATGCTGCAGGGGTGAGCTTGGCTTCCCAGCACCCCGGCATGGGTGGACCCGTCCAAAAAGGGGTGCTGTGCACGTGGCCCAACCAGCAGAATGATGCCCGTGTGCTGTCTGTTGGGGTGGCCTGGCAGGGCAGCTTCCCATCAGTAGAAGCTAAATATTTCTTTGGGGGTGGGGGGGGCACCGATGTTTGTCTACTAGTCACTGTTTGCAAGAAATGTCTATCAAATTTGTTTTAAATCTGGAAAGATTTTAACAGGAGAAATACAAAAGAAGGGAGGAAGCCTCCAGGTCCTTTTGTTACCTTGGGCTGGGCAGAGTTTCCTTAGTCAAGGGTTCTTCTGTCCTGTTTCTTCCTCTGAGAAAATACCCGTTCGTTTGTCTACCAAAGTACCGAAGAGCAAGGCTTTCCCCCTCCACCCCCACAAAAAAAAATCTCATTCCTTTACTTTCTCTGGTTTTGCAAACGCTTTTGAAATCTTCCCGCTAACGCCCTGCCGCGTGGGCTCAGCGCCAGCGCCACGACCTCTGCTGCTCCTCGCCCACCCTGGCGTTGCTCGGTGATTGTGCTTCTGGTACAGGGATGCCGTGCCCATCTGCCAGGTACCTCCACCGCGTGTTTAATTCCGCTCGAGATTCGGTTCCTCCGTGAGCGACTGTGAAGCCGGGACCAGCACGCCAAGCTCTCCTCCTTCAGCCTCACAGGGATCCTGTGACTTCACAAAATGTCTATCGCCTTTCCCACCTGTAGTGCTCCTGGTAGAAAATGCTCTTGGGAGTAACGTGTGTGGTTCGTGCTCCACCCCCTGCTCCCGCACCCTTGTGATCCGACGGGGTGCTCCATCACCATCGCTTCGTCCCAGAGACGGAGTAACCCCCGTTCCATCTCCATGTCCCCACACCGCGTCTCGTGCGGCGGCGCCTTGACGTGCGATCTCCAGCGCACAGAACGGTGACGGTACAGCACGGCATTCGCATGAACACGACTGCTCAACCGCTGCTTCTCACAATCTTCAATACTGTTTCCCTGTTATTAAAAGGAACGTTCTTTACTGCAGACCTGGTAGCTGTAGAATAAATCAAGGTTTTATTGTGACCAGTTAATAGAATGTATCAATGAGCCCTGAGCGGTTACGGTGGATATAAGCATAATTTTGAATATGGATATTCATCGCATACAGCGGTAGTTCAGTCACCCAAGCATGTATAAGAAAATAACTAGGTTTAAATTACTTTCTGAATTTCAAGTTTCTTGGCTGAGCAACTTCCAGCCATACATAAACAACCTTGCTATCTGCCTTACAGCACATAAATTATAACTCTAATGATTTTACAGGGTTTTTTCTTTATACGGCTTCATGTTGCATTATCTACATTTTCTACTTAATTTATGTCCATCCCCTGTAATTTCTCTTTTAAAAATCGTGGCCTGAGAATCTGCGGTGCATTTGTCTGCCTGAATTCGGAGCGGGGGGGGCGAGAAACTGAGGTTACTGGTTTATGAAGAAGGAATACTGTACCAAATCGAGTTAAAATAGATAAGATATAATCCAATTTAATTTCAGAAGTAAATCTTATTAGCATTTTCCATTACATTTCATAAAGCAAATACTGATTTATAGCTGATTATATTGAACCCCACTTTGAATGAACCAGCGTCTGGATTAGCAAGACTTCAGTATTTCATCTGAAAGCAAGGTACTGCAGCTCCGCTGACTGCCTTCTGATTTATTAGCGGCGTACTTAAAAATATTAAAGGCAGTTGCTAAATGTGAGAGTCTCCAGAAGGGTTGGGCCGTGCTGAGATGAAGAGCGAGATGTGTGCATCGTGAAACTGGCATTTATTTTAATTTATGTAAAATTTTCAGCTACCTAAATAAATAGCGAACATGGACTTTGAAAGTGGAGCTGTATTGCAGTATTCCTTTTTTTTTTTTAGGTAATATTCATGCAGGGTCTGCTTTTCTGTAATCCTGTCTTGAACAACTCTGTTAAAGCTGCATCTTGCAGACTTTACTGAATAAAGAGCCGGTGGCTTTGGAGCGGGGAAAAAGCCATTCAGTTGAAATTAAAAGACAATAATTTAATTTCAGCCTTTGTGAACCCCATCACGCTGCAAAGTGAAGGCCAGATTCATCAGTGCTTACCGGAGAGGTGAAAATTAAATTTCCTGTGCTGAGGAAGCCCGGCTGGCACTGGGAAGCACTGGTGCGGTCTGGTCCTGTCGGGCACGTTGGTCTGGCTGCCTTGGGGCAGCCCGGGGGGGGACACGTCTTCGTGGCTGAGCCAGGGCTCCCGAGTAGTTTTTCTGGCGCAAGTTTCGTCGAAGGAAATGATGCCCGGGACAGCCTGGGCTGAGCCTGCGGCAGTTCTCCTGCCTCCGGTGTGCCACGGCGTACAGAAGGGAAAGCTCATCTGCCAAACTTCGTAGAGAGTGAATACAAAGGTAACGGAGGGTGTTCTAGGTATTGAGCCACATCCGCTTGCGACAGCACCTCTTTGTACAGATGTTTTCCCTTGGATCTCGAAAATACTGAAAATGGAAGTGAACAGACCGTGCGAGAACGTGTAAAACCCGTATTGACTTTGTAAGTCGCGCCCCTGAATCGGTGTTGCCAGTAGGCGTTTGCTCGGTCCCTCCGTGAGGCATCTCCAGTGGCGGCAGCCCCGCGGGCAACGTGCTCTACTCGGTCCCAGCCCTCGCTGAACATTTTTCACAGTGTCTAATGGGAACCTTTCGTGCAGAATTACAGCCCCATTCCTCAGCCGTCCTCTGGGGAGCGGCGAACGCATCAGTCTCACCTTTCAGTCTCTCTGAAGGCAGCGGGATTGCGCTCGTCGTGTTAACCCCCTGATGTTCACCAGCCCGATTCGCCTCATCTTTATTCCCGCATCATGTTGTCGGGGACTGACTAAATGTTTCTTTTCCGTAGATCAGTTGGTGCTAGGGAAGGGCTTTCTCGAGTCAGGTATTTAAAACTCAGCCGGCGTGCCAGGTGAGGTGTTGGGTTGCGAAGGGTGTGGAAGGATTGCTTTTGAGGCCGGTGTGTGTTTCTGGCTAGGGCGTTTGCCTTCCCTGGGACAGCAGGATGCAGTGGGGGGGGTTACCCCCAGCAACCCCGGTCTCCCTCTGAAGAACGGCCGTCTCGCCGCGTTCATCTAGCTGATGAATCCTAAGGGTTGAACTCGTTCCTGCTTGGTCTTGCCTGGTTTTCAGGTCGCTTCTTCCATGTATGAGGGTTGTTTCAGGGTTCTCGTCTTTGATAGTGGTGTTACTGAAAACCCCACCAGGAGCAGGCTGAGCAGCCGGGGCAGCAGGCCCACGAGCACAGCCTTCCAGACGACGTGCGCCCGCGGGAAGGCAGTGTTTAGCCGAGCCCGGCCTGCTCGTTCGTGGGGGACGTGGTCAAACGCTTGCTGCGGTTAAGTTGTGCCATCCGCTGCCGTTTCCTGCAGGGACCGATGACCCGGCACAACCTACTCCTAGCAAACGTGCTGGCAATCGCTCATCTTCTTGTTATCTTCCAGGTGCTTTCACATCTTTGATGGCTCGAGCAGCATTTTTATGAGGATTGGAGATAAATGGACTGGCTTGTAATTCCCTGGCGCCTGTTGCGCTCTCCTTTTCTGAGAAGGGTTCGTGGAGGCTGCGTTAGGCACCTGCCCCCCACCTCAGAAATAACACCGTAGCTCTGCGTTTGCTTCATCCAGCTCTTGAATATGTTTCTGAAGTTTATTAGAGCAATTGGGCTTGTACTAGTTTGGTTTATTCAAGTACGTGCTGCGTTATTCTTTCCCTGTCTTAAACTGAAGTAGAAAACAACTAATTGTGGTCGTCGAATTGGTCCTGTTTGGAAGGGTTCTGCCTCCTTCAGTGTCTCTTTTTTATGCGTGCATTTCGTGTTCTTCAGTAAATCATCGAAGTTTGCTGGGGTTTTTTGTTGGTGGGGGTTTTTTTTTTCCTCCTTTCATCAAGTTTTGCTCTGCCCCTGGCCCCCGGGCCTGTGTGCTCAGAGCAGGCGCTGCGTGACCTGGGTTGCGGGGCTCCTGCTCAAGCCCGGAGCAGAGGGACCCTGGGCTGCTGCTCGCCCTCCCGGGCTCTGGCGTCCGAATTCTGGTGCTGGTGTTTGTCCGGAGCAGTGTCAGCCGTGCCACGTTGGGTTTCCAGGGAGCAGCGAGCCGGTTAGAAAAGGTCTCTGCTGTACAGATCTTGTGCCCCCTTCCTGCTCATGTCCTTCCCGCTGTGATGGTTTGACGGGATGTTTTCTGCTGTGGGGTTTTTTTATAGGAGGAATGTGTGAGTTTCTTGTATGAATTTTAAGTAACGTGTTTGTTTTTCGCTTGGACAGGTTAGGGTTTTTGCAGAACAGCTTATCTCATTAGCATTTCTTAGAAGTCTGCCTTACTGTTGCTATGGCGCTTTGCATAATTTTATTCATAATACTCTGATTTTACTTTGAAATCAGACATACTGTACAAGCCACTCTAACCTAATTATATCTGTAACCTTAAACCTACTGGGGAAAAACAATATAGGACTTCGGTGTTTGTAGAGGCTCCTAATACTGGGACACGTTGCTGTGACTTCGTTTCCCAGAAAGTGTCTCGCTGTAAACCGTTGCCGGCCTATTAAAAACATTTCCTTGGCAAGTTTTTTAGTTTGAATTTGACAAAGAAAATTTCCCTCAGCCAAGGTGAACGCGACATTAAGTAAAAAGTCAAGGCCCAAATATTGTCTGAGGGTCTTGGTTCTGCTTTGGTACCAAGTATAAATTACTCGGAACAATTTGCGGTTTCAATTTCCATGCTCTTCTAATGTAAGAGAGGGGAGGAGGGGGGTTTCTGTTTAAGCATAAATAAGTAACTCTGCTTCTATCCATTTGTAATAGCTACAGATGTGCAGCTTCGTATTTATATCCCTGACTAAATTGAGAACTTGAGGGTTATGGTCAGCATTGGCTTTAGGAGACCAGGAGTCGTTTTGTCGGAGAAACCCATGAGTCTACCTATTTTGATCCATACGTGCAACGTCTTTTTCTCTTTTTTCTTGAAACAACACGGACGATGTATGGAACAGTTGTACGTGTTCGTGTGGGTCTCTTTGTTTGCAATATTGTTTGTTAGCCAGCCTGAGAAGGAGCAGCCTTCTTGTCTGTTGGACCAGAAGGTTGCACTAGCGACTGCAGTCGGGGGTGCTGCATCTCGCAGCCTCAGGGGACCAGAAGCTGAACCACAATTGTTTCCTCTTGACGAGGACACTTCCGTCCAATCACAGAGGAAGTTTTTTCTTTTAAACCAGCTGAAACCAGCTCTCTGAAAGAGCAAAACTGTGGAGAAGCCGTTACTGCTTTTCTTTACGGCGTCATTTATATCACGTGAATTCGGTCATGTCAACTCTTCAGGCAGAACTGCACCCGCGTGAGATGAAGTCATACGGTCATGTTTGACCACGGAACAGAAAGACCTTATCTTGGTGTCGCAGTGGTTGATATTATCTATCTGGCTGACATTCGCACACTTACAACTGCATCGTGTGGGTCGGTCTCTCTTTAACCGTGAAGTATTTCCTGGTATTGTAACGACGGAGAGCAATTTGCAGGTACTGAGCGGCCACAATTCCCAGCGGTGCTTTTGAGAGGTACGTGTGCACGAAGCCTTGGAAGATTAAACTTTGCGATACCCTTCTGAAGTATCAAAATAACGCTCTGGAAAGCTAAAAGCACTCCGGAGTGTGGTTTCACTGGCTTCTCTGAAACGTGTTTTCCTAAATTCTCAGGTTACCCTTCAAAAACGGGGTTTTTGGCTTCTAAGTCGCACTAGGGACTCCTGGAAATCTAACTACTGGTTCATATTTGACTCTCTTAATGGATCAGCGAGGCTTATTGCAGTGTGAGCTTTCCAGAATGCGACTCTGCTCTGCTCAAGCCTTGGACGTGCGGGCGAGGGTAATGCTGGCGCGCACCACGGACTTGCGTGCTGTGTCAGAGACTGCAAGAGCTAACTAACCCTGGCCAGGCGTAAGCTGTGTCCAAAGCATGACTTCAGGCTGCCCTTTTTTCCACGAATTTTCTGCTTCGGGAAGAAGGCTGTGAGGACTGGTCCCCTTTATTTGTCCTACCCGCCACAGGCCAAGGGAGCGGATGGTGTCCTCCGTTCCCTTTTTTCATCTGAAAACTGTTGCAAAGGATCAAAGCGAGAGTTGTGCTAACATTTTGAATGGTGAGAGTAGCGCTGCTGGGGGACCCTGGGCTGCCTTCCGGAAGGACGCGTCGGCAGCCTGCAACGCAGGCAGGTCGGGAGTGACGCGGGTGTGGAGGTTCGGGTATTAGTCCATCGAGAGCACCTCTTGACTTGTTTTCCCTGTTACTGTTAAATATTAACCTAATTCAAAAAATCACGTTCTCCGTGTCGTACAGACGTTCTAGTTCAGTAATTAGAACGTTTACGTCTGAGCTACTATTTGAGTTAAAAAGACGCAGGATGGCCTTCAGGGGAACGATGGAGAAAGGCGTCTTTCCTGCAGTACACAATACACAGCCGAGCAGAGGAATAACAGTGTCATTAGTTCCTATGTTGGTGGGCCAAATACGTGAGAATACAAAGCCACCCACTCTAGCTGGAAGAGATTAGATGCTAGCGCAGCTGAGATGAAAGATTTGATCATGGCTTAAGTCAATAATAGCAGAGCTTGTCTTCGGGTCCAGCCATCCAGACAAGGAGCTGCTGACAAAATGTTTTGGGGAAACTAGTGCAAATAAGAGCAGGGGGTTTTGCGTGAGGTGGAGATCTTCGAAGAATTTTCTTTTATGCTGTAAAGCTGAGGTTTGCATCGCACACAATGGAACCAGAGTCAGGGTTTTCTTACTTTCGGGGGTTTCTTGTTATTTTTGGTCAACATTAGGACTAAATTCTTATTTACTCAATTTGCAAGCTGTTCTCATCACTGAGATCCCTTGTATGGGTTATGATGTCCTGTCTCACTGCAACACTTAACAAAAACCAGCTTATACCAATTCAATAAAAACTGGTCATCNTGCAGTCGGGGGTGCTGCATCTCGCAGCCTCAGGGGACCAGAAGCTGAACCACAATTGTTTCCTCTTGACGAGGACACTTCCGTCCAATCACAGAGGAAGTTTTTTCTTTTAAACCAGCTGAAACCAGCTCTCTGAAAGAGCAAAACTGTGGAGAAGCCGTTACTGCTTTTCTTTACGGCGTCATTTATATCACGTGAATTCGGTCATGTCAACTCTTCAGGCAGAACTGCACCCGCGTGAGATGAAGTCATACGGTCATGTTTGACCACGGAACAGAAAGACCTTATCTTGGTGTCGCAGTGGTTGATATTATCTATCTGGCTGACATTCGCACACTTACAACTGCATCGTGTGGGTCGGTCTCTCTTTAACCGTGAAGTATTTCCTGGTATTGTAACGACGGAGAGCAATTTGCAGGTACTGAGCGGCCACAATTCCCAGCGGTGCTTTTGAGAGGTACGTGTGCACGAAGCCTTGGAAGATTAAACTTTGCGATACCCTTCTGAAGTATCAAAATAACGCTCTGGAAAGCTAAAAGCACTCCGGAGTGTGGTTTCACTGGCTTCTCTGAAACGTGTTTTCCTAAATTCTCAGGTTACCCTTCAAAAATGGGGTTTTTGGCTTCTAAGTCGCACTAGGGACTCCTGGAAATCTAACTACTGGTTCATATTTGATTCTCTTAATGGATCCGCGAGGCTTATTGCAGTGTGAGCTTTCCAGAATGCGACTCCGCTCTGCTCAAGCCTTCTTGCTCTTGGACGTGCGGGCGAGGGTAATGCTGGCGCGCACCACGGACTTGCGTGCTGTGTCGGAGACTGCAAGAGCTAACTAACCCTGGCCAGGCGTAAGCTGTGTCCAAAGCATGACTTCAGGCTGCCCTTTTTTCCACGAATTTTCTGCTTCGGGAAGAAGGCTGTGAGGACTGGTCCCCTTTATTTGTCCTACCCGCCACAGGCCAAGGGAGCGGATGGTGTCCTCCGTTCCCTTTTTTCATCTGAAAACTGTTGCAAAGGATCAAAGCGAGAGTTGTGCTAACATTTTGAATGGTGAGAGTAGCGCTGCTGGGGGACCCTGGGCTGCCTTCCGGAAGGACGCGTCGGCAGCCTGCAACGCAGGCAGGTCGGGAGTGACGCGGGTGTGGAGGTTCGGGTATTAGTCCATCGAGAGCACCTCTTGACTTGTTTTCCCTGTTACTGTTAAATATTAACCTAATTCAAAAAATCACGTTCTCCGTGTCGTACAGACGTTCTAGTTCAGTAATTAGAACGTTTACGTCTGAGCTACTATTTGAGTTAAAAAGACGCAGGATGGCCTTCAGGGGAACGATGGAGAAAGGCGTCTTTCCTGCAGTACACAATACACAGCCGAGCAGAGGAATAACGGTGTCATTAGTTCCTATGTTGGTGGGCCAAATACGTGAGAATACAAAGCCACCCACTCTAGCTGGAAGAGATTAGATGCTAGCGCAGCTGAGATGAAAGATTTGATCATGGCTTAAGTCAATAATAGCAGAGCTTGTCTTCGGGTCCAGCCATCCAGACAAGGAGCTGCTGACAAAATGTTTTGGGGAAACTAGTGCAAATAAGAGCAGGGGGTTTTGCGTGAGGTGGAGATCTTCGAAGAATTTTCTTTTATGCTGTAAAGCTGAGGTTTGCGTCGCACACAATGGAACCAGAGTCAGGGTTTTCTTACTTTCGGGGGTTTCTTGTTATTTTTGGTCAACATTAGGACTAAATTCTTATTTACTCAATTTGCAAGCTGTTCTCATCACTGAGATCCCTTGTATGGGTTATGATGTCCTGTCTCACTGCAACACTTAACAAAAACCAGCTTATACCAATTCAATAAAAACTGGTCATCTATTTAAAACCACCTCAACTGGTGGGATGGGAAAAAATATAGTTGGTTTGAAGAAAATATCTCTCCTCGGTGGTGAGGAAAGAAGCCTCTTACAAAAGTAATGTTTGTCATTTTATGTCCTTCAGGTATTTTTATAAACATTTGAGAAGTCAGATTAAAGCAATATAGTTCAAGTTTCTGACTCAAGTGCGGTTTGGCTCCTAAATTAACATTGATTTCTTTCTGCAGTGTAATAGTTTACTGTTGGGTTCTGCAAACCGCTGTGCAGTTGCTGCATATTTCTGAAAAACGTTGCTCATACTGAACTGTGACAAAAGTGATTATAATGCTCCTTCATGTAGATGGCATTCTGCTGCCACAGCACATAATCGAGGGCTTTGGCAACATGAAACGAGGTCTTGTTATTGAAGAGGTTAGAGTATTAGTGCTCAAGATACCCCTCCAACAGATAGGGAGTACATTTTTCATCTTCTTAAAGAAAATCTCTGCCGAACTCTGCCAAGTGGGGGTTTTGAATTTTTCCCTTTTTTTTTTGCCAAGCGATTTTTGGGCGGTTTTGGAGGGAGCAGGGGGACTGCATCCTGCACTTGCCAGTGGTGCAGTGCAGATGTGCAAGGACAGCAGGCTGTCGAGTGAGCTGCATCTTCTTCCCATAAAGATCTCGGGTTGGCCAGCGGCGTATGAGGCTGCGGGACAAGGATGCAGCTCGGCTCCTTCGCTGGGAGAGGAGATGCTGCTCCAGCGTAACACCAGCATTGCTGCTGGAATGTCCCAGCTTTCGGACGCAAAGGGAAATTGAGAGTTTAAGACACTGAAAAAACACCTCACGTTCTCCATTCACTATGCGATGAGTATCTCCAACGCCAATCCGTGAGCCACATTGAGGAGTCAGAGAGCTATTAAAGCATGTGCCAAAACCTCCTTTTTCACGCACTGTTTTCTTGGGAAGCAGCCTGTCTGACCTAGCTATTAAAAGACTGTTTCTGTTATTCAAATCTGGATTTTATTGTTTCAGAAGCCTACGGGTGCTGATTATTTGTCATTTCTGTGGTGGTTAATTCTGAGGACTGCCGTGATTACCCATCTGAAAATAATCTCTCTTCCGTGTCCCCAGAAAAAACAAGTCCTTGAAGTAAAAATAACTATACTAATTTGCACATATTTACACTCTGCCAGTAGTTACAGGTCCACGTATTGTATAATTACGGTATACCAGTACATGCCATTCATTATCTTTATGCATCTCTGGGAGACCGTGCTGCAACAAGTAACAGAGCATCCGTGGCACGCTCTCCTAATATCGGTGAAAAATGCCGTCAGCAATATATTGTTGACGGCTGTCGCAAAGGCACGATGTAAAGGCTTCAGGCCATCGTTGGTGAAAGTCTGAAGACCAGCCCACGAATTAGTGGACAAAAAAATTGAATGAAGAGGTGGGGGGGTTTATAGCTTTTGGGTACTTTTCCACTTGTGCTGTCATTTCAAAGTCAAAATAAGGTTAGAGTAAGGCTCTGGATGCCTCCGTGCACCCGCTGGTGAAGCTGCCTTTATCGCAGCTCGTTCTTCTGGCATCAACGGGAGGAGGAGCGTGCGCCGCTCGCCGGGGCTGGCTTCCCAAGGTGCTGAGCTGGCTCCCTGGAGGGTCAGCACGCAGCTCGCTGACATCTTTGGAGGTGCTAAAATTTCCCTTCCGCAGGTGGGGTGTTAACCCCCTCAAACCTGATGGGATGCAAAGCCAGGAAGTGTTTGTAGGGGCTGAGGAAAAGCACTGCTGGGAAGCCAGTCCTGCCTGGAGCGAATACTTTCTCCCAGCTCTGAACCACGGCTAGCTCCTCAGCCTCCAGGTGATCCCACTTTAAATACGAGCTAATATGCGGTTCAGGGAAATTGAAGCCTTAATAGAAGATGACTCACCTCTAAAGAGCTTATGCATTTCAAGAAGCAATTTGAAGTATGCAGCAGGCTGTGTCAGAGTCCAAACTAGAGCCAAAATTAATGGAGAGCTCTTCAGCTTCCAGGAGCGTTCGCTTGCCCAGATTGTGCTTCAGCAAAAACAATTACTTAAAATATTTCTCGTAATAGTCAACATGTTGTAAAGCAATATTTTTCTCCTAGTAATTGCAGTCTTCCTTGTTGCTGTTGGTCTGAGACTTACTCTTCCCTGTCCTGTGCAAGCGCAGCGCCTTTGAGGTGACAGTCTGCAGGGGTTCTGAGTGCGCTTGGTGACACCGGCTGGGGTCCTGGAAAGACGACTCTGAACAGTGTGTCAGTCTTGCAGAACTCTCCATCCCCTGATTCTTTTTGTTTTTTAATTTTTTCCAGCAGCAGTCATTGCTGCTTCGAAAAGGTTCTGCAAAAGAAAGCTGTTTAGCATAATCTGTGAGCGTATGGGTACGGCCGTGATGCCGCGCAGCGACGGTCCCCGTTGGCTCCTACCCTGACTACGCTCGGCGTTTCAACAAGACATCCAGTCCCCGATAAGACTGTAATGATATTGTTACAACTTGTTTGTCCCCTGGTGAGATTATGGAATTAGTTTTTAATAACTTCTGCAATTTGGCTCGTATTAGCGAGTGTGTGGTGTAGGCACTAGATCTGAGCTAGGGGAGCTTTGAGAAGTAATATTTCTGCCTTTATGGTTTAAAGCAAAGCAGTGCTGTTGACACAAAAGAAAGGAAAAATTGCCAATATCATTCTCCAAGCATTATGATTCATAAAGCTGGTTCTCTTCGTATTTTCTTCCTCTTCTCAAATAAAAACAAACTATTTTGAGGCTGATGTGACCTTTTGTGGACCCTAGAGTTATGGAGCAAACACAAGCTCTTGCGATGAACGCTCCGACGCCTCGCAGGCACGGCTGCACCGCTTCCCAAGGACAAGTAACACTACGGACTGTATTGCTTCAGTTGCAATTCAGTTCACAAACTCAGAAAAAATCACTTCTAAATGCACTATTTCCAGTGTAGTTTGAACAAAATTCTGTTTAGTATCAAATGGATTTAAATTCAGGTGCTGACTGCTTCTGCACCTGGAATTATTAATGGCAAAGGAGAATCTCAAGAAAAAGAGCAATTTGGGAATTGTCTTTCAATGCAGCTGTTGAATGGTTAAGTGGGAAAATCCCAGTATTCCAGACTTGTCTTGTGAAGCAAGATCTGCATCCAAGTGTTGACTTGCGGTCTGTTGTCTCTTCTCGAGAGATACGTGACACTCCACGGAAGTGAGCGGTTGCAACAAGGATATCGACGGATCGTCAGGGACGAACTGCAAAGCCCTGGGTGTGCGTGCTGTTCGTAAAGGGCTCTCCTTTTTGGCCCTGGTCTTCCTCGGCACAGCACCATGGGCGCTTTGTTTTAAGCAGCGACCTCAGAATAAAGGGCGACATCCGTTGTACCCAGTTCGTTGGCTTTTAGCTGTTGAAATACCCCAAAGCTGAGGAGGAGGGAATTACTTTATATGGACAGTCTTGTAAATAAATACGGATAGCGGGGAAAGAGAGAGACCCCTGAGACACATTCGTTTCCATGCAATACCTCCTTTACCATGGCCAGCTAATTTTTCAGTGCCGCGAGGACGCAGATCCCGTGTGTTCGGTGAAGGGTCCAGGGCACCGCAGAGCGGGTGGCTGCGCTAACCGAGATGCTCGGGGAAGCCTGCACCGTACGCGGCGGCCATGCGGTGGTGGCGGTGCTTTTGCACGGGTATTTTGGGTGTGCTGCAGAAAGGAGAAGCCAGCGCTCCGTGTCCCCCGGAGCTGCCAATCGAAACCGTTGACCCGGAGCGTGTAAGAGAAAAGTAAAACGTGACTCAAAGTAAGTGGGCTCTTTTTTGAATTAATAAGGATGTATCTGCTCCAGCAGATCCCTGCTTTGGTCTAGCAGGAGGTCTGGGAACCCTCTGTCAGAGTTGCACTAAGTTTCATTTCTACAATTTCATTTGTAAACTTTGTTTTCAATTACACAAACTTTCCCCGAGAGCCTTTGAAAGCAACTAGCATTTCTGCGGCTTTATTGCTCTCGGTGGGAGAAACCGCTTTGGACTGGGCTCTGCGTACGCGCGTGCCTGTCACGTACCGGTATAGGCTGTCCTGTTTCTATCAGCTTACATCTGCCACAGATTACTGGGGAGGGGAGAGAAACCCAAAACCCCCTTTATGTAAACTTCACTTCTTTTTAATATAGAGCAATAGCTTCTAGACCTTTTATGGCTCTTCCTCATTCTTCATGAGATACATATGTATATCAGCTATAACACACTGTCAGCGAACAGTGGTTTTCAATCAAAAAGACTGTCAGAAAAGCTGATTCACTAACAAGAAAGCTGTCAAGCTGTGACAGCTGCTGTCTTTGCAACCCCAAACAATCTGTTCGGTGCTAACTCTGACTTATGCTTCCATTTATTATACAGTAGTAATGAGTTCTGTCCTTAGAAACACCATTTTGGTGAGTACACCTAGCCACTTTGTTATGTATGTAGAATATATCAAATCAGATCCAAGGTACACGAGATAAGTTTTCTGGAAAAAAAGTTTTACTTCTGTCTTTTGAATTATTTTTTTGAATTCCCCATCCAGTTTCAGTACTCACCTCACTTTTGTAGTTAAGCGTTAACCCGGAGATTTCATTGCGAATGTGTAAGCTGAGAAACGTATAATTTCTTTTTTTCCCATTGTGTTGAAAAATGGCTCATAACCTTAAACGCAGCACTAGCACCTACGGAAATGAGTAAAGGAACTTGCTGTTGTAGGAGCCGGGCTGGTGCTTAATAATCCCAGGGCCTTGGAGACCACAAGAATTCAACGCAGAGGAGGAACTGAGGGTCGGACTGAAGCTGCTGTGCAGATGCAGATGATGGCATTTGAATTGTCAACTTTTTCTTTTAAAATAAAAAAAAAAAGAGAAAGAGCACCTTGATAGTCTCCTAAGCAATCTCTTCCAGCAATAGCTTACCAGACCTGAATCTCCTTTGCTTCGGTTTTGGTTGGTTATTGCTTTCCTGGCCCATAAATGAGACAGGGAAGAGCTGGTTCCTTTTTTCTTCTCTCTGGCGTGTTTAGTGACGCAACGTATCCCTCGTAAATCGTCCCTTCCAGCTCCGGTAACCCCGCTTCCTTCTGCTTTTCTGCACTTCTGGTGCTTTGCCTCGGCCCACGCTGGCGGCCCGTACCGCAGGTGGTTTGCACTAGGTAGTGCGTCTGTCGAGCGTCTCTGGGAGGGACCGGCCTCTCTTCCCAGCACTGCGCCTTCTCAGACGCCTCCTCCTGCTTTTCTGCCCCGCCGTCTCAGAAGCAGGGACGGTTGCTCGCCCCAAGCCTCCAGGACTGTAGACCAAGTGCGGGCAAATAAAGCTTAACCTACGGTAGGTAAAGGACAGTCTCCTGTAAGTTAACTGTTGCCTCAAGTCATCAGATGAGGATAATAAACTTCATCAAAGATCTACATAAAGCAAACGATGATGAAACTGTTGTTTCTGAGACGTGAGAAAGGCTGGCGGGGTCCTGGGGACCGCGGCCCCGCGTGGCTGTTGTTCGGAGGGAATTCTCAGTCTCCTGGCATCCTTCCGGTCCCCGGACACGCGCTGGAACTGTAACGAGATGTGTTCGTACCTGGGAGATAACCTGCAGAGGGTAACTACCGTGGATTGATCAACGACAAACCGCGCTGTCTCAGGAATTCCCGTTTGTCGCCGGGCAAGGCGGAAGGAGCCGTGCGCTGACGTTCGTAAGCTTCTGACGTGTGGTGCTTACAGGTGCAAGTGTGGGAAGCATGGATGAGGAAAAAAGTCCATGGCGAGGATGCAAAATTCTTTAGAAAATCGTCATCAGAAGGCTCCTTGCCAGGCCAAAGGGATGTGGGTTCCCAGGGTTCGTTCTGGGTCCAGCGTTCTGGCTGTGCTCTGGTGGGACTTGAGCAGGTCCCTTGCTGCATTCCTGACGTGCTCTGAGATATTTTGCGGTTTTGTTCCAAGCTTCCCTTGGAAAACTACCAGCTTGCTTTAATTCACTTTCTCCTCAGCTGTGCTGCCAAAAGATCTACTTAGTAGTTCCTGGAATTTGTTGAAGTCCATTGCTTTTATCTTCCTTAGAGGGAGAGAAATAGCAAAGTGGAAGCGCTCGTGTTTGTTCGTGCCCAGGCTCCCGGCCAACTCTTCCTTCTGCGTTGGCATCGGCTCTACAAAAGCATCCCCTTTCCTCCTCCTCGTTCCTCAGTACCGCTCCGGGTTGCTGCTACTCGTTTTTCCCCTTTCACCTCCACAAGCACGTTTGAATAAATA
Organism: Steatornis caripensis; assembly: GCA_013398225.1. Taxonomy (NCBI): domain Eukaryota; kingdom Metazoa; phylum Chordata; class Aves; order Caprimulgiformes; family Steatornithidae; genus Steatornis; species Steatornis caripensis. The sequence continues at coordinate 27,784 of VZSC01000602.1, forward strand.
GCTGAGATAAAGGAACCGCAGTGGAGTGCGAAGGCACGTTAATGGTGAGGAAGCTTTTCCAGTAGGAAGTGCCGAGGCAGGGAGGTTCGCTGGTGTGAGTACCCGGCAGGGCACCTGGGGAGCCCAGCTCAGGTAGGATGCCCGGCTCCCCCGGGCAAACAGACACGACAGCATATCGTCTTCTTCCTGCCACGTTGGTGCTCCTGTCCCACGTGGAACCGTCCCTATCCCAAGCTCCGGTCCTCCAGCGTTACCCAGAGATGTAGTTTTGCTCCTGTACACGGAGCGCTGTGATATTTAACGGCAAACGTGCATGGAGTAAAATATCTTTGTCTTTCCCACTACTTGAGCCTCGCAGTTGTTAGTCGAGGAGGCGCTGTCCTGCGTTTCAGCGCAAAGCTCCCCGTCGCTGGGCTTTCCTCGCTGCCTGCATGGGGCTGTGTACTCCCTCTCAACACACAGAAATGTCACACAATAGAGTGAACGCNTCTTTCCCACTACTTGAGCCTCGCAGTTGTTAGTCGAGGAGGCGCTGTCCTGCGTTTCAGCGCAAAGCTCCCCGTCGCTGGGCTTTCCTCGCTGCCTGCATGGGGCTGTGTACTCCCTCTCAACACACAGA